>CM061046.1:4399680-4565677 GCA_030762985.1 Adelphocoris suturalis
TCATCTCACAAGAGCTCAATCGTCGTGATCATTTTCTATAATAAAGTGAGAGCGAGGAGCTAAAACATGATTCCATGTTTTTTACATTTTAGCAGTCAGGCTCAAAGTAATAACATCCGGGGGGGTCAAGGGGCGGAGCCCCTTACGAGGCCCGAAGGGCCGAGTTTTCCCGACCGACACTTTTTCTCCCGACCGACACTTTTTTTCCCGACCGACACTTTTTTTCCCGACCGGCACATTTTCTATTGATTTTCACGTACCACCAAGGCGTTACTAGGGAAGAGTAACTCCCATAGTTTTCATAGTAGGAAAATCGTTCGCCACTTTTTGGAATGCTCTCATTTTACCACGACATTTCATGACCTCTAAGCCATTGTAGTGTCAAGGAATGCTGATTTATTATTCTAAGTTAAAAACGAATATTGTTTTGTAACCATAATCGAATAATCTTTTGAAAAGAAGGCACTCCATGGTTGGTATACAATTGAGTAGTAGGTACCAACAGGTAAGCAGTAGGTACTAGACATATCCATGATTGTATTTGGTATATATTTATATATAGATTAAATATTTAGCGCTAAATGACAGGAATAGGGTCTTAAATTGAATTTGGATATTTCAAAATTGTTTCATAGACACAGTAGGACATAGGTACCCTAAATTATATCACGATTTTGAAATTGGTTTGAAATGTGAACATTATATATATTTCTTTAAAAAATCGCTGTAAATGGCTAGAAAAAGGCCTTCAATTTAATTGAAAAATTCCAAATTTTATCATAGACACTGTAGCACAAACGCTGAAGTTATATATGACTGAGGAAATCTGAATTCTATTTCAATAAAATTTAAACAATTTCATCGCTCTATGGTAAAATGAGGCAATTAAATGTGTTTCAAGCTTCACATTTTGTATCATATCTTCAATTTATTCAGCAAACCCGAATTTAGCATAATTTTAGACATTTTTATGAAATAGGTGAAATTTGTGATTCGGAGTTAAGCGAAACATCCTATGCAAAGCCGGATTCATGAATTCATTCCCTAAATTCAGATTCTGCGAGTCAATTTACCTACTAGAACTCATTTTGATGAATTTTAATTCAATTCCTAGGGAGTTATGTATTGCAAGTTATACATAACTGTAATCCCCATCGCCCTGTCTTTTAATCACACCAGTCATTAGAATTTCGCTTATTTACGGCGTAAAGAACACGTGGCAAAAACTTCCATCAAAATCCGTCCAACCACTGAGGAGTTACTGAATCGGTGATTTATCCCCTCCCCCCCACCATCACCCTGTCTTTTAAGAATTGTGGCTTGGGTAGCGTCGTCAAAAATTGGGGAGGCCTAAAAGTCGTGACATTTTTCTCTTATTTTATCTCTCACCAAAATTATTTAAAATATATTCATAGGGACGTATTTGTAATGCATGCTTACTAATTAACCAATTTGTTTCTTATTTTTATTTTTTTTTAATTTCGCATTTTCTAATAATTATGTGTTTTTAATTTCTTCTTTCCATGGGCATCAAGATGAAACTATTGGATCTGATACTCCAAAAGATGATTTTACTGCTGAAAAGTACGTTGCTTATTCACCTGAAGGGGATAGTGACAGCTCAATGATTGTACCACCAACACTTCCACATAAATATACTGATGAAGATGTTCAAGGTAGGTGGTAGAATTCCTGAACATTTTTGTTGATGTCGTAGGTACCTAATAAGAAGGTTTCTAATGTAATGCTATTGTTTAAACAATGCTGATGTCAGTAGAACGATTCGCTCAATATTTTTATTGAGTCTAGTAAACAAAAGTGTTACCATAACCATTATAGAATAAATTATCAAAACTTGTAAACTGTACTGGAAACCACTACAGTTGACAACATCACAAATTGTTGGTACTATATCTGTAACACTAATTACATATTTTAAACCATTTATTTGTGGTTATATTGGTCATGTGTTTCATTACAGGCGTCGATGGCAGAAATGGGAAACAAGCTATTATGAACCCAGAAGACACCCAACCCAAAATGACTGAGGAATGTTCAGAGATTTATAAAAAAGGTGTGTATTGACAGTTACATAATATATCTATCTACCTATAATATAAAATATGTGAAACTTTTACATTGAATTTGATTATTTATTCTATTCTTTATCATTTTAAAGGAGAAACAAGTAGTTCACGCCATGCTGTGGATACAACTCGTCCCTCTTATGAAAGCTTCGAGCTTCCTTCAGCTGAGTATCATCGTACTCCTACCCACTCACCTACACAAATAGTAGGTCCTGATTATGGAAGTGATTCTGATGATGAAGGCAAGTAACATCAACAGTTATTATTCCTTAAGTGGATAGCCACCCATTAGTTTGGTGATGTTTCTTTAATTTATTTTTTAGGTTACATTGTCCTTGTGGTTCATTACAGGTTGTGATGATAGGAATGAGAAGAAACTGATTGCTAACCTAGATTTGTCTAGTTTTTCTGATTAGGTATGTTGGGAACTGTGTATAATTATGTACATACAGGGCGTTAACACTTTTTATTGAGATCCTTGTAGGGTTTGATTCAACAACAAATTTCAAACAAAAAGTTCCATGCAATGATTTTTAAATCGTTCTATTTTTGAAGTGTTTTCCATTATTAAGATTTTTTCGTGTTCCTTATTTTATGTCGTAAAAGTGGTTGTAAATTCCCTTAGGTTCACTTTAAAATAAAAATTAAAATAAGTAAACCACTGGAAGTCTTTGCACTTTTCAAATGGCTCTAAATAAACCCTTTGGAAAAATATTTTTTTCTATTACTGTAACGAGAAAAACTTACTCAAAACTTGAGCTTTCTTACGGTCCTTTTCACTTCGTCTAATGTTTGACGGATACAAATTGATTTTTAGTGCAGAAAAACCGTGAATTATTTAGAAAGTCCAGCGTTTTTGGGGTCCTATGGCGACCTGTTCGTGACTAGAAGTATTGGGTAGCGGTTTCCAAATGATCTTTCACACCGAACTCAGTATTGGCATTCTTGATCGATTTTATAGTACCTAGTATAATTTTAATTTTCCCCGTAAAATTAGTAATTTTTGGATGTCAACTTTGCTTTCAATTCTTAATGGAACAAAAAAGGATCACGAAAATCGTTAGAGATTCGTAGCTAGGCAGCCTTGAAAGAATCAGTAATTACTGAAACTATCAGTAAAGACTGAAAGAATCAGTCTTCCGTGAAATTTAATGGGTTTCTGCTTAGATAATCTACTACTTGAACCTAATGGCCAGGTTTATGGATTATGACGAAGTCAAAGGACTGGAGATACGCCCACCAGCGCTGAACCTTAAGGATTACATTTTGTTTTGTGAATGTACTTTGAAAACTCTGGCAATATGTAATTAATTCAAGCGGGGTATGCATTAAATAACTTTCCCAAAATTTTATCGCTTTTACAGCTGTTATGGTTTGTGATTCGTAAGAATGGTATTTGGCTTTTGTTGGCGTTGTGCGTCGGCTGAAATAGCCACATGTTTCCCGGCATCTACAATTTGGAATAAAACCGCACCAAAACCTATAACTAGCGTCTGTCCACACCTCATTGGAGGCCTGTAGATCAAAAATGGTTAGAACTGGGTTAGATTTAAGACGCTGAATTATTCGTTGACGAATTCGTTCATGTTCCGGGGACCACTCGAAAGGAACTATATCAGACGTTATTCTGTAGATGCGTGCGCAAATTTGATAGAATTTTGGAATAAATTACCTAAAGTATAAAGCAAATCCCAAGAGCTACGCAAGGCCGTACGGCTGTAAGGTGGTAGTAATTATTCTAGTGCCTGTATCTACCTGTATTTACTGTGAAACCATTCTCATTAAATTATAATTTCATAACCAGGAGAGGGGTGCAATACTGACATATCATGGAATTTCCAACCACTTTGTAAAACCAATTCATGCTTTATTATGGTTGTGATGATGATATGGGAGGGGGGGGGGGGGGGGGGGCTTAGAGCATTTTTCATGTAAGGGTTGTGGGGGGGGGGGGGAGTTACATCCAGTGAGATCACGATGTATTCGCTATTATCACTAAAATCATATACAACCCATAATAAATAGGGACGTTTCTGTAATACATGCATTTTTTACCTACCAATATGTTTATACTTTGAAAATTATTAAGAGATTATGAAAAACGCCAGTTCTTGAGGGAGTTGTCTCCTTTTTTTACATAGATAAAGAAACAACGATTTTTGTCAACCCACTACCCTTTTTCTACCCCTAGTGGGTAGAAAAAACTCTTATTCGTGGTAAATGTGAGCCTCTTATATTGAAATGTATTTGATATGTTTCAGGCCTTGATTATCAGGAGGGATCAAGAGGTATTCCTGAAAAAACACGAATACGCAGAAAAACACATTTTTGCATTTATTGCAAAAAATTATTCAAGGTCCTTCAAAAACATTTGATCAAAACACATCCTGCAGAGGAAGAAGTTGCAGAATATATGCAGTCAACAAATAAGAATCAAAAAAGAGAACTATTCAAGAAAATAGCTCGTAAAGGAGATCAAGAATACAATAAGGCAAATCCCGACCGTCCCATTGTAGCTAAGCAAAGCTCAGTTGGAATGCAATTTCATCCACGCGTTATGTGTCCATACTGCTCTGTGTATTTTAGCATAAAACATATAGTTAGACACATCTCGAATGCACATCCTGGAAAACAGGCGACTTCATTGGGATGGGCTAAAAGGGTTGTTGAAGGAACAGAAACAAGTGCTCAACCTGTAAGAGAGATGACTCCTTCATTTTTAGAATTTTGGAAAAAAATTCGGAATCAGACGAGGAAATCGATTATAGGGTCTGATGCCATTGTAATAGAGCATGGGAACAATCTTTTCACAAGAGAGGAAGGAGAGAAGACCAGCGTAAGTCCGCGTAACAGGATCATGACAATCGCTAGGATTATTGAAATCATGATTGATATTGACCCATGTATTTCAAGTGCTACGGAGTGTGCTTTTGGGAACAATTACAAAACATTCTGTCGTGCTATACAAACGCTGGCTGGAAAAGGAGAAGGCGAAGAAGGAGGGTATGCCAGACCATCTATAGTTGACCAATATGGGGCAACATTTAAGAAGTTCGTAAAGATGGTAAACGCAGAAATGTTAATGCAGGAAAGGAAGGAGGAGTACACAAAAACCAAATCTTGGTTAGTGCTTTTTGATGGGAAATTCTCCGAAGACATCGGAAATATCGCAAGAAAACAAGCACAACGGCTCTCATATAAAAAAAAACAAGCGGTGCCAACAATAGAAGATGTGATGAAGTTGAATGAATTCATCATAAATGTTTTGAGAAGCTCAATGGCACAGTTGGAAAATGGGTTTAAGGCAGAGGCATACAAAAGCCTTGTTGAGTCTATTTTCCTGAGAGTGTGGATTTTCAATAAAAGAAGAGTTGGGGAAGTAAGGGACATCACTCTAAAGGATTTCTCCGAAGCCAAAGATATAGCTCAAGATAGTTTTGAATTCAAGATGTTGTCGCCCACAGAAAAACTAATATCCCAAACATTTCGGAGACTTAGCGTGAGAGGCAAAGGAGGTAAAACCGTGTCCATGCTCTTTCATAAAAATGATATGAAAGCAATCAATTTAATGCTTTCACTCCGTAATCAGGCGAAAATCCCATTGGATAACCCGTTCCTCTTTACAACAAGATCGGGCCGCCTTATAGGCACAGAAATATTAAAAGTCTATGCAGCGAATTCTGGAGCCAAATTGCCCTCACTTTTGAAAGGTACGCAAATCAGAAAATATGCAGCCATGTCCGTGCAATACCTTAATTTATCAGAAGAGGATTACCGGCAGCTGTCTATGGTTCTGGGACACAAACTGCAGACCCACTTCGATCACTATAGGAAGCCAGCAGAGGCCATCCATTTAGGGAGAATAAGCAAATTGCTGCTGGCCATGGATAAAGGAGATCTATCGAAATACAGAGGCATGACGATTGAGGAGATAGACATTGGAGAAGAATCTGAGGATTCAAATAACAGCGAAAAGGTTTCACAACCTATGGTGGAACCTCCTATGCTGGAACATGAAGACATTAGTTCCCCTCCTCCCTCCACTTCAAACATGCCAGCAGTAATAAATATCAAAAAACGTCGCATCATCAGTGACGAAGAAGACAGTGATGACGGTTTGTCAAAAAGAAATAAGGGTGAATCACCGGAAAGAAAGCGAAGATTTACTTCAAGACAAATGAGGAAGCCTAGGATGAATTGGGCATGCAGCCCACTAAAGGGATTAATAACTAGTGCTTTCAAAAAAGAACTGGAGACAAAATCTATTCCCAATGCAGCAAAGTGCAGAGCTGTATTATTGAAGTACGGGAAGAAAAACCCCACTCTCACCAACGTCTCACCTGTCAAGTTGAAACTGGCTATTTCCAATATTATAAAAAGGGAAGCACGGAAAAAACCTTGAAAGATTTTTGTTTTTCTTTTAAATAAATATTTCTCCTTAGATTTCAACATGTCTCGTTTCATTTAATTTATTTATTCCTCTATTTCAATTCATCATTCTGTTCTCAATCGAGGTTCAGTCATGCACAAGACTGCTAATAACTGTGCTAACTGTCCAAATGCTCTTCATAATTATTTGAACAGTGTAGTGGATTTATATAGGTTTGACTTGACGTTGGTAAACCAAGTCGGACATTTATATCCCGGTTATGCGGGTCGGTTTCTAGGCCACCCCCGCGAGGAATGCGGGCGGAGCCGCCAAGGTCAACTGATTTCGCGGGCCGGAAGGGTGGATAGTCCGTGTCGCAGCCGCGCGGAGCGCTAGGCTCGTGTACCGAGTGCTGGGTTCGATCAGTTTCGTACTGAGCCGTTTTGTAATATTCCGGCCTTAGATTTACATCTGAAAGGGGAATATACTGAGCTTGGTTGAGGTACTGAAAAGTATCCTCTGCTTTTTGTGCATTTGGAGTGTATTTGACACTCGGATCGACCGTGTAAGCCTGCGTCAGATATCGTGGGTAATCGGACAGCTTGGTCGAATCGAAAAGATCGGCTTCAGAGCGAGTCTGAAAGGTTTGCTCGATCTTTTGTGTAGGTGAGTCTTGTTCGACAGTTTCTCGAACGAATACGTCGGGCGAGAAGGCGATCCGGACGTGTGGGTCGCGCCTTGCGCTGATGGTTGGTTCAGCGGACTCACCGTGTGGCCGGTAGGGCGCACTACGTTGGTCACTCGACCCGGTCTTGCCGCCTTCCTCCTTCCCCCGCAAGGGGAAGTAAGAAGGCTGACGTTCCATCGAAATTGATCGAGTTTTTGGCTCGTTTCGATGCCTCTACGTTTGAAAAATAGAGGGTTTTGGAAGTGGACTCGCTTGCCGGAGCGTCTTTCCAATGCTCAGACGGCAGGGTCCTACCTCGCAGTCTTGAAAAAGACTTCCGTAGACGGTAAATTAGAGCGTAGGAGCTGAGTAATTTACCGGCGCGCCCCAGCGGTCGACTACGAGCTGAAGGCTATGTAGTCCGGGTGACACGGCTCGGAAACGTCCCTCGGGCGTACTGTCTAAAGAGAATATCGATAGAAGTACCGGGTGGCGTCCTACCAGGAGATCTACGTTGGGCAATGAGCAGGATGAATAATCACTGGACTCGTAGATGCCAATGCGAAATCTGTGAGGAGAGAAGGTCTGGCTTGTAGAAAGCAGTGGGAAGCCGTTCTTGAGATGAACTCGCAATGCAGAAGGTTCGTCAGCGTAGAGCGTGTAGAATTCTTCGTACTTCGGAGGTGTCGTCGTCGAGAGCGGAGAGTGGAATGAAATGCCAGGCTCTGAACGAGGTATTTATAACAAAAAGTGGTGTCCACTTTATGGTTAGTATGCAAATTAGTTTCGTCAACTAATTTGGTACGATCAAACTAGCTTCGGATTGGCTCGCTCAATTTCGTAAATTCGACTGTGTAATCTCATTGGTTCGCACAGTGTTTTCCCAGTATCTGGGCATACGATAGCTGAGTTGGTTTTTCGAGGTGGTTTCCCTGCGTCCGTTGCTTTGACGGGGTCCCCGGGGGTGGCTGAACGGCCTTGAGTTTTCCTAAGGCGACTTGTTTCGAACTTTTCGTCGCATCTATCTCGCCCAGTAAATGTTTGGGGAGGTCGCCTTGCGTGTTTTCGTTCAAGGCGACCTGTCTCGAGATGTTTGTCGCATCTCTCTCGCCCAGTAAATGTTTGGGGAGGTCGCCTTGCGTGATCTCGTTCAAGGCGACCTGTCTCGAGATGTTTGTCGCATCTCTCTCGCCCAGTAAATGTTTGGGGAGGTCGCCTTGCGTGTTAATCTTTAATATTTCACTTTTGGGAGAGAATTTAGTATTTTCTCTCCGGTGAAATATTTTGTTTGACGGAGTTGTACTTCGACGTCTTGAAAATATTTTTGTGGTGTGCCTACCTCTTTTTGGTAGCCCTGAAAAGGGCTGTTGAAAAGAGGTGGTGGATTTCACCACAGGGGCCCCCCCAAGACGTCGTGTTATCAACGACGACGCCGATGGGGGAGAACTGGGAGGTCCACTCGGAACTCTCCGTAGGAGAACCTCGCCAGTTGGGGCGGAGGCGGAGGTGCAGGCCTCGCGTCCCGTCCCTGTGGTGCGCCCCGGCCTCGCCGGTTTCGACGAGCGTCGCGGGGCGGCCTTGGCCGGCCCGAGCTCTGCCGACGGGAACCAAACCCGCGAGGGTTTGGCCCGCGGCCGCGGCTGGGCTGTTGCGGGGGAGCCCGGGAGGTGCTGGGCTCTGACCACCCCGCGGTGCTCATCTCCTCCCAGCGAGGAACCGGTACATCGCCCGAGGAGATCCACTGCCTGGGAGGTGCTGGTAGCTGGTGAGCGGGCGGAGGCGTAGGCAGTGGCTGGGTGGTTTGAGCTGGTGGCTGGTAGGGCTGGGGCCTTGTCCAGACCACCTCCGTGGGAGCGTTGGTTGCGGTCTTCGTCTCCCGTTTCGGCGAAGGTGGTAGTGGGCCGATCGGATCTGGGAGGGCTTCCTCGGCCAGGAGGAACTCCTCGACTTCGTCTGTGATCATCGTGTTTGGAGTTGTAGAAGCTGCCATGGTTGAGATCGTTATGGTCTCTGGCTGTGGGGCTTTCCATATTTATACTTCCCACTGCTCCTACCCGAGAAAAATGGGCGTGGCTTGTTTCGAGCGCAGTTACCCACTTTCCGTCAAATTTGGTAGATGGAACGCGCCCTCTGGCGGATTTTCGGGGAGTTTTCTCCTTACTTCCTGTCTGATTTTGTAACAGAGATTGTCCCTGCGATACAGCTTCTTCCGAGTGTAGAGTATAAGCTGGCTTGATTTGCTGTTTGGGAATTTTTTTAGTATGTTCGCCAATTTGCACTGTAACCGAAAACTTATCTCTTTTAACTACTTTGAACGGTCCCGTGTAAGGACATTGGAGAGAGGTGAGCTGTGTGGGCACTCTGATATAGACATGAGTACATGTATCCAAGTTTTTGGGCATGTTTACGGCATATTTTGTGTTATTATGTTTAATATGCGTAGGTCGGAAGAAAAGAGGTTCCGAAAGGTTCGTAGAAGTTACGAAAATGTCTCCTGGGAGTGGTACGTCAATCCCGTAAACTTTTTGGAAAGGCGTAGTTTCAGTCGCCGGGTCTACTGCCGTACGCATGGCGAGTAGAACTTTGGGAAGTGCATCGAGCCAATTTTCGTTCTGAGCTTTGAGAGCTTCTTTCAAAGATCTGTTTCTGCGTTCTACCATACCGTTTGTTGATGGTTTGTATGGTAACGTGTGAGTATGTTTTACTCCGAGACGTTCCATAATGGAATTGAACAGATCTGATTCAAATTGGGTGCCCTGATCACTTGTGATGTATTTAGGTACGCCCTTTGAAGCTACCCAAATATTGATAAATGCATTTGTGATTGTGGTTGTTTCGATGTTGTTGAGCGGTACTGCCTCTAGCCAACCCGTTGCTCTATCAACCATCATCAAAATGTAACGTTTCCCTCCTTTTGCTAAAGGTAAAGGTCCGGTAATATCCACGTGTACGTGTGAAAATTTGTTTGCCGTTTCAAATTCGGAGTAAGGGAGCTTCACGGAGCGCGTGATTTTTGCTCGTTGGCAAGTTTCGCATGCTCGGACCCAGTTTGAGACATCTGCACGTAGTCCGTGCCAAAAATATCGTTGTTTAACTTTATACACTGTAGAGTGTATACCTGGGTGTCCCAAATTGTGAATTTGGCTTATTATTTCTTCCCTTATTTCGTTTGGAATATAAGGTCTAGGGTGTCCTAGGTCTAGGTTACACCAAATTTCTCCTTGAGAGAATTCAACTCGTGTGAGTTTCAATTTGTCCTCCGCGGTAGGGGGAGAGCGAATTTGTGAATTTGAAATGTGCAGTAGAAGATTGCATTCTATTGCAGCCGTAATTTTCGAAATTTCAGCTAAGGGTGGGCCCTCGTCCGTCTGTGTTGAAATCGATTTCGTTTGAATTTCAACCGGATCGAAGGGTCTGGAGAGTGCGTCGGCGACGACGTTGCTCTCTCCTGAAATATGACGAATGTCACTCGTCATTTGAGAGATGTATGTTAGCCATCTCAATCTCATTTTAGAAAAATGAGCATTCTTTTTAAGCATCGTGCCTAGCAGAGGCTTGTGATCCGAACAAATATGGAAAGATCTGCCGTCCAAGTCGTTGTGCCAGTGAATGCACGCTTGGTAAACGGCGAACATTTCCTTGTCGAAAGATGCTTTGTTCTTCCATTGTTCTGGAATCTCTTTGCTGAAAAATCCCAATGGTTGGTACGATTTCGAGCCATGTTTGTCTGTAATTTCTTGTTCTAGTGCTGCTCCGATGTGTGTGTCGGACGCGTCACAGACTAATCTCCACTCCGCTGTAGGGTGTGGGTGAGCAATGTTATGCAATGTTGCTTTGATCATTGCTTGCTTTAAGCTGTTAAAAGCTTTTTCTCTCTCCGATGTCCATTCGATAGGTGTTCTGTCATTTTTTTTGTTTGACTGAATGGAGTCATACAGAGGTTGTGCCGTGTGAGCGAATTTGCTCGAGCATGCTCGGTAGAAACCACACATACCTAGGAATCTGCGTAGACTTCGTACGTCCACTGGCCTAGGAAATTGTTCTATGGCTTCTATTTTGTCTCGTTTAGGAATTATTCCTTCCTTCGAGATAGTGAAACCTAGGAAATCGACGGTAGGTTTCGAAAAAATGCATTTATCAAAACCTACTCGAAGTCCGTGTTCCCCTAGTTTGTTAAAAATTTGTTGGAGGTGGTCCATGTGTTCCTTATAATTCTTCGAAGCCACCAGGATGTCATCTAGATACACAAATGCGAAATCAAATTTTCGCATGATGCTGTCCATGTATCTTTGCCATGTTTGAGCCGCTCCGGCCAAACCCATGCTCATTTTCTTAAACTCATAAAGCCCGAAAGGTGTGATGATCGCAGTTTTATGAGCGTCATCTGGGTGCATCGGGATATGATAATACGCTGATTTTAAATCTATTGTTGAATAGATTTGCGTATCATGTAAATTCGCTTGGAACGAGCGAATGTGAGGAGGAGGGTAGGCGTCTTTCTTCGTTTTCGCGTTGAGGAAACGGTAATCGCCGGTGATTCTCCATGACCCGTCTTTTTTTGGCACACAGTGTAACGGGGATGCCCATTCGGAATCCGATGGTGCAATTATGCCTTCTGAAAGCATTTCGTCAAAAGTCTTTTTGACTTGAGCCCGTTTTTCTCCTGCCATAGGTCTCGCTCGGAAGTGTACTGGAGTTCCTTCCGTGGTTATACGGTGGTAAACCCCGTTGTTCTTCCATTTACCATGAATTTTGCTCATTTTATCATTGTATTTGTTAATGATAGAGCGAATGTTCTCGTCCTCCGTGATTTGCACGTCCTCTGGTTGAGGTGTATTGTCACGGTGAGGGATAGTAGCTGCAATTTGTTCGTCAGTGAACTTTTTGTTCATGACTGCAGCTATTTTTTGATCGGCATAGCACTTCATTTTATCTTTATAAATGTACTTGTGTTTGACCCGTATTCCGATATCCCAAGATTCGAGGAATGGGATACCTAGGATCGCTAGATCAACTTTCGTGATCATAAACTCGGTGGTCATGTCCCCGAGGCCGATGTTAATTGTTGTGTCAGCTCGCCCTAGTGTATCGATAGGGGCTCCGTTAGCTGCTGTGAGCTTAACGTTGGACTTGAGAATTTTCAAGCCCAATTTTTTCGTGACATTGTGGGGCAGAATGTTCACTTCTGCTCCCGTGTCAATGAGAAATTCAGTGCCATTTAGTTTGCACTTGAAAAAAAGCCTTTTATACTCAGTAGACTGCCGGCGTATAGGCTCAGATACGCTGGCAGTTATTCGTTTTCCGAACTCTCTGTGTCGGAGGTTGGAATGGTACTTTCTTGTACCGACTGCTGAGTATTTTCGGTAGAAACCCGGGTTTTAGGCTGGCTTATAGTCGCAGCCTTTTTGCTAGTTTTGGAAGCAGTGTTTGTCTTCCAAGTGCAGTGTTCTGGGTCTGCACATTTGCGAGTTTCGTTACCGAAACGTACGTGGTTTCGACAGACGTAGGCCATCGGTTTGTGAGGCTTACTCTCCACTGGTTGGGGTTTGAACTCAGCTTGTTTCGAGAGGGCCTTTTTGAAACCAGTATTTATGGGTTTCGGAGTAGATTCAACTCCTCGTATGTTCAGAGAAGTATTCTCTGCTCTGTACGCGTGTAGCGTATCAGCTAGATCGAGCCGGGAGGTCGTGGTAGGCTGAGCTGCGACCATACCTCGTGCTTCGATGGGAAGAGTCTCAATCCACTTTTGAGTGATTAGAGCTTCCGAAAAGTACCCAACAGCTTTCGAGTACATCTCGTGGTACTTGGTGCTGGGTTTTTTGGCGAGAGATGCGGGGTCCTCGAGTGCGAGGAGCCTGTCTTGTAAAGACAACCCATATTCTCGTAGGAGGCGCTGTTTGGCCTCTTCGTAGGGTGCGTGAGGTGCCGTGAGGTAAGCTGAGTCGATAGCTTCCCTCATTTCCTCTGGTACCCACTTGTATATAGCTGAGAAGCATTCGTTTTGTGTTTTCATGTGTTTTCTCACGCAGTATTGATCGAACTCGGCGAGTGCACGATCAATATTCTTCTTTTGGAAGACTGGTTTTTGATAATCTCCCATCTCCTCTAAAAGTGCTTGAAAGCCACTGTTTGTAGAGGGATGTTGCGTGAGATGTGGGGCGTAGAGGCCCGGCGGGGGTCGCACGCCCGCGGTGGTTCCCTGAAATCCACTAGCTTCATAAGAGGGAACGAAATGCTCCGTGTTGAGCCTGTTCAAAGGCGGGGTCACCATTTGTAGTGGATTTATATAGGTTTGACTTGACGTTGGTAAACCAAGTCGGACATTTATATCCCGGTTATGCGGGTCGGTTTCTAGGCCACCCCCGCGAGGAATGCGGGCGGAGCCGCCAAGGTCAACTGATTTCGCGGGCCGGAAGGGTGGATAGTCCGTGTCGCAGCCGCGCGGAGCGCTAGGCTCGTGTACCGAGTGCTGGGTTCGATCAGTTTCGTACTGAGCCGTTTTGTAATATTCCGGCCTTAGATTTACATCTGAAAGGGGAATATACTGAGCTTGGTTGAGGTACTGAAAAGTATCCTCTGCTTTTTGTGCATTTGGAGTGTATTTGACACTCGGATCGACCGTGTAAGCCTGCGTCAGATATCGTGGGTAATCGGACAGCTTGGTCGAATCGAAAAGATCGGCTTCAGAGCGAGTCTGAAAGGTTTGCTCGATCTTTTGTGTAGGTGAGTCTTGTTCGACAGTTTCTCGAACGAATACGTCGGGCGAGAAGGCGATCCGGACGTGTGGGTCGCGCCTTGCGCTGATGGTTGGTTCAGCGGACTCACCGTGTGGCCGGTAGGGCGCACTACGTTGGTCACTCGACCCGGTCTTGCCGCCTTCCTCCTTCCCCCGCAAGGGGAAGTAAGAAGGCTGACGTTCCATCGAAATTGATCGAGTTTTTGGCTCGTTTCGATGCCTCTACGTTTGAAAAATAGAGGGTTTTGGAAGTGGACTCGCTTGCCGGAGCGTCTTTCCAATGCTCAGACGGCAGGGTCCTACCTCGCAGTCTTGAAAAAGACTTCCGTAGACGGTAAATTAGAGCGTAGGAGCTGAGTAATTTACCGGCGCGCCCCAGCGGTCGACTACGAGCTGAAGGCTATGTAGTCCGGGTGACACGGCTCGGAAACGTCCCTCGGGCGTACTGTCTAAAGAGAATATCGATAGAAGTACCGGGTGGCGTCCTACCAGGAGATCTACGTTGGGCAATGAGCAGGATGAATAATCACTGGACTCGTAGATGCCAATGCGAAATCTGTGAGGAGAGAAGGTCTGGCTTGTAGAAAGCAGTGGGAAGCCGTTCTTGAGATGAACTCGCAATGCAGAAGGTTCGTCAGCGTAGAGCGTGTAGAATTCTTCGTACTTCGGAGGTGTCGTCGTCGAGAGCGGAGAGTGGAATGAAATGCCAGGCTCTGAACGAGGTATTTATAACAAAAAGTGGTGTCCACTTTATGGTTAGTATGCAAATTAGTTTCGTCAACTAATCTGGTACGATCAAACTAGCTTCGGATTGGCTCGCTCAATTTCGTAAATTCGACTGTGTAATCTCATTGGTTCGCACAGTGTTTTCCCAGTATCTGGGCATACGATAGCTGAGTTGGTTTTTCGAGGTGGTTTCCCTGCGTCCGTTGCTTTGACGGGGTCCCCGGGGGTGGCTGAACGGCCTTGAGTTTTCCTAAGGCGACTTGTTTCGAACTTTTCGTCGCATCTATCTCGCCCAGTAAATGTTTGGGGAGGTCGCCTTGCGTGTTTTCGTTCAAGGCGACCTGTCTCGAGATGTTTGTCGCATCTCTCTCGCCCAGTAAATGTTTGGGGAGGTCGCCTTGCGTGATCTCGTTCAAGGCGACCTGTCTCGAGATGTTTGTCGCATCTCTCTCGCCCAGTAAATGTTTGGAGAGGTCGCCTTGCGTGTTAATCTTTAATATTTCACTTTTGGGAGAGAATTTAGTATTTTCTCTCCGGTGAAATATTTTGTTTGACGGAGTTGTACTTCGACGTCTTGAAAATATTTTTGTGGTGTGCCTACCTCTTTTTGGTAGCCCTGAAAAGGGCTGTTGAAAAGAGGTGGTGGATTTCACCACACACAGTTTCACTGTACTTTCGTCGACTGAAAATTTCAGGATTTTCTTTGCCAATAGCTTTAAATAAGGAAGTTTCACCAATCATCAGGTTGGTAGCAGTATAACAGGTGTCCTATGTACTACAAAATCTTATATTGATTGAAATTTGAAAGTCAGCTTGACAGGATTTCAGCAACGATTTATCTGTGATTGCGAATTCGTTTTTTGGCCAATACATACTCATTTCGCTTGACCACTTCCTCCGAAGCCTACTAAGTTAATTTATAATATATTGTAATTAAATTACGTTGGCTTTACTTTTTGTATTGATGCAAAAATTATTAAGGAAACAGATTAGTTCAATTTAACCATATCCAAACATCCATATCAGACACAGCTCTACAATAACCAAATATAACTAACTATAATTTTATCATCGCACATAAACCTTATTGATGTGTGTTCATATTGATTTAGGAGTGAAGGACACTTTGTAACCAATGTGCTATTGGATTCAAATAAATGTTGTATTTTGAAACAGTGATGATGTACTTTGCTTTGAATAGCGAAACAATCTCAAGTAATTCTAAAAGAATACTCGAGTTATTGGGGAGAAAAAAAAACGGGGGGGGGGGGGGGGGGGATTAATACTTAAATAAAGTTGATTTTAAAAATAACCGGTGTATAAATAATGAGTTCATTTGTCTCATCATGACAAATGAAAGCAAAGTACGGTTATTAGCAAAACACATTTTAAGAACGAAATAGCACTTTAGACATGATAGGCCATTTGGTGTAGATTTCAATTCACTTTATTCTATATAAATGTACAATTACATTGCTACAAAAGAGTTTAAAGAGAGGGTAATTTATTGGTGGCCAATAAAACGATTCATGGGTGTTTGTTTTATTGAAAAATCGTGAAAAACTTGACCCCATTGGGAGACCCCAAACCTTGAGCCTCAGCTTAACATTAGAGGAACGTGGAACACGCTCCATTTCAAATTTCAGCTTCGTAGGTTGACTAGCAAAGAAATTAAGATCCGCCGCTACTTTAGTCTCTCTCTTTCGCTCTCTCTCTCTCTCTCTTTTTTCTAACATGTATTGTGTTTTACCGCTAGATTTGTGCTTGAAACCTAAGCGAAATTCAGCACTAGCCGACATGTTTTATATTGATTTTCTCGTAGGTATAACCAATGTATCGCCAGATAAGTGCAACTCCCTTAGTTTTCATTGCAGGAAAATCGTTCACAACTTTTTGGAATGCTATCATTCTATCACATCTCACGATCTCTGAGCCACTGTAGTGTGAGGGAAAGCTGCTTTATTACGCTACGTTATAAATTATTATTGCCTCCATAGGCCTGTGTACTGTTGACAAATTGAAGGACTACCCAGATCAGCTGAGTGAGCTCGGTTGCTCATTTCTTTCCTAATATACCTAGAAGGCTGAAATATAGTATGGAGCCTCTATGCTGAATACTGCTGCCTGTAAACGATTGACAATGTGAGGAACCACTCTGATCAGCTGAGTGAGCTCGGGAGCTCATCTCCCTACTAATAGACCTAGGAGGCTGAAATTTGGTATTGAGCCTCTATAGGCCTGCTGTGTACGATTAACCCAGTGAGGACCCACCCTGATCAGCTGAGTGAGCTCGGGTGATAATTTCTCTCCTAATAGACGGAGGATGCTCAAATTTGGTATTTAGAAACAATAATACGAGAGAATACATGATTTTATTTATTGATTGCAACAGAAAATCAATTTTTTACATTTTTGTGGTATTTTTCACTTGCTACGTCCCGGTAAAAGCATGTTCCACGCTAAAATTGTACCTACTTGCTGAATTAATGCATAAGTGATAAAGGTATAATCAGAAGTGTTATGAAATGTTTTCAATGCTTTTCAGGAAAGGCGTTCAAAATTTAGACAAAAGTTTGCCAGTTAGGTAGCCTATCTCTTTTCTCGGTGACTCTGTTAAAATTTTCTGAGTGTAGGTATAATCTTTCTGACGTCACAGAAGTGGCAACTACAACTGAATATTTGAGAATGAATCGGGATGAACTCTTTTCGAGTCTTCCCACATCTACGAGTAGGTTGCTAATTGGAAAAAAACTATTCAAGCCAAAACCGGTCGAAAACATCCGATAGGTATTTATACAATCATTAAACCGCTCATTAATTAAAATACCTATTTATCAGACCAACAATATCGATAGGTTGAATATTATTGAAGGTCAAATATAGATGACGGCATATCGATATATCAAAACCAAAATATCGATATTTTGTTGCCATCCATACTTGTGGATCTGTTCGTTCCTTATCGATTTAAAACGAATTTTCAAAAGTGAATAGGCAGGTATTACATTTGGGATAAGTTGTACCAAAATTTTTCTAATTGATCTAAAATCATGCCGAACACTCTAAATTTAGGTAGTAGGTACCTATGTAATGCATATTGAACAGCAGGTATTAGTAAACACTTCAGCATCCTTCCATAGTTGTGGAGATAATGGGTCAAACGTAAGAAAGGAACTGACATTGAATTTTTCTAAGCAATTATAATTTTCGCCTAAGATTCATGTGAGGCGCACAATACTTAACCAACATACACTTTTCACAAAATACACTTTACCAACCTGTTTGGGAAGTAAGATAGGCCAGAAGGTTAACATATAGGTACAATCGATTTGAGGCTGTAATGGATTCAATGTTCCTGAGATGCTTCTGAAATGTTGGTTGGAAAGTAGCCTTTATAGGTAATCATTTACCCAGGTAAGGTAATCATTTTCGCCAAAGATTTATGTGAAGCGTAAGTACAATACTTTCCACCTTTCCAACTTGTTGGAAAGTGAAATGGGCCATAATCTCAAGAACTATTAACGTTTGCTCTGAGGCTGTATTGAACTCAATCTTCCTCATCCGTACCACTTGTAACCTAAGATGCTTGAGCATTGTACTACACTTTCAACCATGTTTGGAGAGTAAGAATAGCCAAATGGTCAGGAAGCAGTATATTCATTCGTTTTGAAGTTGTAATGAATTACTAAAAAATCAAATGATCTGAAAAGCATGTAAAAAGTACAATACACAGAGTGTAGAAAAATGGTCAAAAGCTTGGTAGAACTATATATATTGTACCTGAAATGCTAATAAATTCAATGTTTCTAAGCAATAATATTTGTTTGCCTGAGATTCTTGTGGAGCGTAACTACATTACAACATTAGGGTACACTGTCCAACCCTGATCGGAAAGTAAATATCGCCATAGGGTTGAGAAATATCTAGATTTGATCTCAGGCTGTAATAGACTCAATTTTCCTGAGATGATTGTGAAAAGTACAATACTTTCCACTTTCCCTCTATGTTCTGAAAGTAAAGATGCCCAAAAGGTCAAGAACTATACATTATTGGTATGTAGCTGCAATCGATCTAATGTTCTTGAAATTCGTGTGACAAGTGCAATACTTTTAACTTTTCGTTGCTATTTGGAAAGTAAAAATAATCAAAAAAGTTAAGAAATGAACACATTCGACTTGTGGCGCTAATTGACTCAATGTTCCTAGATAATAATAACTTTTGCTTTAAATTCTTGTGGAGCGGACAATACTTTCCACATATACACGCTGTTTGGAAAGTAAAAACGGCCAAAGGGTTGAGAAAAATATTCGTTCAGTTTGTGGCAGTAATCGATCCAATGTTCCTGAGATGCTTGCGAAAAGTACAGCCCATTTCCAATTTCTGTCTCTGTTTGGAAAGTAAAAACTGCTAAAAGTTTAAGAATGAAAGACTACAATCAACAGTTCCACCCTGTTTGGCAAGTAAAATTGGCTAAAGAGTTAAGAAATGTGTTCATTTGTTTGTAAAATTTGTTGTGTAAAATACTTTCCACTATCCCTATTCGGTTGGAAGGTAAAAATGGCCAAAAGAATAAGAAGGAAGTGTACAATACTTAGCAACATTCCACCGTGCTTTGAAAGTGAAATTGGCTAGAGGGTAAGAAATATATTCATTTGATTTGAGAACGGTATCACATCCCGTGTTCCTGAGACGCTTGTTAAGTGAACAATACTTTCCACTGTCCCTCTCTGTTTTAAAAGTAAAAATGTTCAAAAGATAAATGATGAAGAGTACAATACTTTCCACACTGTATTTAAAGTAACATTGGCTAAAAGGTTAGAGAATGTATTCATCGAATTTGAGGCTGTATTACAGCTCATGTTCCTGAGGCACTTGTGAAGGGTGCAATACTTTCCAATTTCCCTCTATGTTTGGAAAGTAATCATGGTTGGACATTTAAGAAATAATCACATGTGACCTATGGCGCTTGTTGACTTTTGCGCTAACATACTTACGCCTAAGATCCTGCTGAAGCAGTAGATAGGTACCTACTTTCCACCACCTCACACAGTTTGGAAAGTAATAACGGCCTAAGGCCGCTAATTACCCTTCCGGTTGAGACGTGGCTTAAATTCTAATAAAAAAAAAAAAAAAATATATATATATATATATATAATGGCCTTAGCGCTAAGAAAATATTCATTAGGTTTGAGGCTGTAATCGACCTATGTTCCACAGATCCCTGTAAAAAGTGCATTACTTTCCACTTTCCCTCTCTGTTTGGAAAGTAAAATTGGCTAGAGGGTTATGAAACGTATTTACTTGATTTGGGGCATCTATGGTATCCCTGTTCCTCAGACGGTTGATAAGTATACTATACTTTCCATTATCCCTTTCTGTTTGGAAAATATAAATCACCAAAGGGTTAAGGATGAAGTGTACAATACATTCCAATTTTCCACCCTGTTCGAAAAGTAACATTGGCCAACGGGTGAAGAAATGTATTCATCTGATTTGAGGCTATATTACATTCAATGTTCCTGAGACGCTTGTGAAGCGTAAAACACTTTCCAATTTCCCTCTATGTTTGGAAAGTAATCATGGTTGGAAGGATAAGAAATAATCACCTTGACATATGGAGTTAATCGAATTTCGCGCTAAGATAACTTTCGCCTGAGATCCTGAGATCTTTGTGAAGCGTGCAGTACTTTCCACCTCTCCACGCAGTTTGGAAAGTAATAACGGCCAAAGCGTTAAGGAAAATATTCATTTGGTTTGAGGCCGTAATGAATATTATGTTCCTGAGAGGTCTGTAAAAAATACAGTACTTTACACTTTCCCTCTCCCTTCGGAGAGTAAAATTGGCTAAAGGGTTAAGAAAAGTGTTCATTTGATTTGGGGCTCTATCACATACCATGTTCCTCAGACGGTTGTTAAGTGTACCTTACTTTCCACTCTCCCTCTGTTAGGAAAGTAAAAATGACCAAAGGGTTTAGAATGAAGAGTACAATACTTTCAACCTTTCCAGCCTGTTTGAAAAGTAACATTGGCCAAAGGGTTAAGAAATGTATTCTTCTGATTTGAAGCAGTAATACATTCCATGTTCCTGAGACGCTTATGATGCGTTAAATACTTTCCACTATCCCTCTTTGTTTGGAAGGTAAAAATAGCCGAAAGTTTAAGAAGAAAGAGTTCGATACGTTCCACCCTGTTTGGAATTTAACGTTGGCTAAAGGGATACAAAATGTATTTATCGGATTTGAGGCTATATTACAACCCATGTTACAGAGAAACTTGTGAACTATACAATACTTTCCACTTTCCCTCTCAGTTTGGAAAGTAATCATGGTTGGATGGCTAAGAAATAATCACATTAATTTGACCTATAGTGCTAATAGACTTTTGCGCTAAGACAACTTTCGCCTGATATCCTTGTGAAGCGTACAGTACTTTCCCGCACCCCACGCAGTTTGGAAAGTAATACCGGCCGAAGTGTTTTAAGAAAAATATTCAATTGGTTTGAAGCTGTATTCGTTTTTATGTTTTTGAAATGCGAGTAAAAAATACAGTACTTTCCACTTTCCCTCTCTTTTTGGAAAGTAAAAGTGGCAAACAGATTAAGAAATATATATATATATATTTGCACGTATGTATCGGGCTAATCGACTCAATGTGTCCATGCAATAATAATTTTTGCCTGTGATTATTGCCACATACAGTACTTTCCACCTTTACATGCTGTTTTGAAAGTAATAACAGGTTGAGGGTTAAGAATAATATTCATTCGGTTCAAGGCTGTTATTGATCTATTTTTCCTGAGATTCTTAGGAAAACTACAGTACTTTCCCTCTTTGTTTGGAAAGTATAACTTGCCGAAAAGATAATTATGAAGAGTACAAAACTTTCCAACTCTCCACCCTGTTGGGAAAGGAAAATTGATCAAAGGGTCAAGAAATATTCGTAATCGTTTGAGGCACTAATGGACTGATTTGCTTGGTAAGTGTACATTACTCTCCACTGTGTTAAGGGAAACAGGGAAAGTAATATGCCTGGTTAAAGAGTTAAGGTTTTGGGACACACGTTGGCCACACTACATGAACAACTTTCACAAAATATCTCTCTTTTAATTTTTTCCCTCATCAGGTCGTATCTATGGAGAAGAAATATATACAACTGAACTCATCTGATTCATAAGGAGCAAAGTGGTACCTAATGGCCTGTGCCGTTAGGCCAACCCGCCTTTAACAGAGAAATTGTAGGCAAAGGAGCGAGTTTTATACCTATATATATATATATATATATATATATATATATATATTTATATAACATTATTTTATTGAATCACCAAAAGGAACCAAGCATCTGGAACCCCAAATATATTTCTCGTACAGATAATAACAGGTGGGCAATGCTTTTTTTTTTTTTTCCCATTATTACCATTCATTCATATTCTAATTTTTTTTCATTCTCTATTATTATAGTTGTTTATTATAATAAAAAAACATTACTAAATCCGAAGTTTAAAATTAATAGGATTCAGTAGTGGGTAATTAGAATGGAAAAAAAGCATTGCCCACCTGTCTTATCTTTACGAGAAATAGCTTTGGGGTTCCAGATGCTTGGTTCCTTTCGGTATAATTCAATTTGTTGCCCGCCGTTCAGCAATTCTCCCCCGGGACCTCCGGTCTTCTTGAAGACTTGAAGACTGAAGTGTTGAGGCTCGGGGAGCAGGTAGGATTAATGGTTATGAGAGCGCCTACCTGCAGGAACTGGCAATGCGGGCTGTTGAGAGGCATGAAGGCTTGGAGGACGAGGTTGCAGCCTATATACAGAGGATCTTTCCGCGGGTCCAGAAGCTGTGGAGGAAGCATCCGGCTCGTGTGGCTGCGGAGGTACTGGAAGGAGCTGGGGATGAGCAAGTTTTTCCCCCTCTCCAGGAGTTTGTGGACTATTGGGAGCCACTCCTGAGTGCTCCTAGCCACAACCCTGGTGAGCCGGTGGTACCCCCAGCTTCCACCAGGGATTCCTTGCGCAGCATCATGTGCACGCCGGTGCTTCATGACGAGGCACATAAGTGCCGTGTCAAGAACTCCACCTCTGCTGGACCTGATGGTGTTTCTGCCCAACGTTGGAACAAGACACCAAAAACAGTCAAGCTGCTCATCCTCAACCTGCTGCTTCTATCAGGAAGACCCCCGAAAGTGTTGACCCGCGCCAGGACAGTTTTCATCCCAAAAAAAGGGTTAAGTGGGCCTGGAGGCTACCGCCCGATATCTATTCCGTCGGTGGTCTTCCACCACTTCCAAAAGGTTCTGGCATCTCGCCTCCAAGTGGCTGGTGTCATAGTTGACGTCCAGAGAGCATTTCGGCCAGCGGGTGGCACAGCGGAGAACCTAACAGTTCTCCAAACTGTCATTTCGCTGGCCCGTATCAAGAAACGGCAGTTGTTTAATAGCGTATGTTGCCTGTCTGTACCACGGAGGCGTGACGGTCCTTGAGGCACAAGGTGAGATGTCAGGGGATATTGTTATTGGGCGCGGGGTACGCCAGGGGGATCCTCTGTCGCCACTCCTCTTCAACCTGGTCATGGATACGGCCTTGGGTAAGCTGCCAGCCTAAATAGGGTTTGATCTCGCCCCTGGGGTGCGAGTGGTCTAGAGGTCAACCCTTCTAAGTGTGGGTCGGTCTCCTTGGTCCCATCAGGCCGCCAACATAAGGTGAAGGTGGTGGATGAGGAGTGCTTTGTCTTAGGACAGACACCCATCCCCGCCCGATCTGTGTTGGAGGCCTGGCGGTACCTTGGGGTCGACTTCATGGGTGTGGCCACTATAGCCGCAAGCCGTGTGGACCTTGGTGGAGCATTAGCTCGTGTCACCAAGGCTCCATTGAAGCCACAGCAGAAGCTGTGCCTCCTTTGCACGTACTTACTGCCAAAGCTAACCTATGGGTTAGTCTTTGGCAGGCTTACTGCGGGGAGGCTGCTTGAGTTAGATCGTGATGTTCGTTCTGCTTTGCGCTCTTGGCTAGGCTTTCCACCTGGTGTTCCAAGTGCTTACATCCACGCACCGGTCAAGGCCGGTGGGCTCAGTATTGTCTCTCTTTCTGCCAGCATCCCATCTTTACGCCGCCAGCGCCTGCTTGCCCTTAGGGGCTCGAGCTGGGAGGTCGCCCGCACGGCTGCTGATCTGAACTTTGTCCGGCAGCAGTTGTTGTTGTGCGATCGAGTAACACCAACTGCTCCAAAACCCAGCTCGTCTGCTGAGTTCGCTGCTGCACTGCTTGAGTCAGTAGATGGTAAAGAACTCCGACAGTGCTCTGAATCCCCATTTCTACCCAGTGGGTGGAATGGGCTTCAGAGGGCATTGGGGCCCGCGACTATCGCCATTTTCACACCGTCCGGGTGGCTACGTTAGCCACCTCGGTGAGGTGTTCGAGGAGTAGTCGCGGGACAGTAGACACCCTTTGAAGTGCCTGTCGGGGTTCCCCCCTTGGTGGTGCAGTAGTGTCCTCGTACTCACGGTGGCCGTATTCTATGTCATGATGCGGTTGCCAAGCAGAAAGCAGGTGCTTTGTCATCTAGCGGTTGGGATGTCAAAAGGGAGAGACTATACCACATGCCGAGTGACCGGGGCAAGAAGCCAGATATCGTTGCGATCAAGCTCAATGGATCTGCCATAATCCTGGATGTCCAGGTTGTCAGTGGCAGCGTGGATATGGAGCACACCTGGTGTGCTAAGATAATTAAATATGATAGAAATGATCTGCACCAAGCGATATCTGAGCTAAAAGGAGTGGCACCTAATAACATCAAGGTCATTGCCGTGACCGTGTCATGGCGTGGGGTGTGGTGCGAGAAAAGCGCCACGGAGTTACTCGAGTTGGGCATCTCGGCGAGAGTGCTTCGTGGTATCACGACCCTTGTCCTGAGGGGTACTTACTTGAACTGGTGGTCATTTTATAGGGGCACTTCCTTTCATCCCATTCTTCCTCCTCGTCCTGCAACTTCCCTTATCCCTCGAGCCGGCGTCGGGTAAACCTGGGCTTCCTCCCCACTTTTTTATTTTATTTGTTTATCTTTCAATTTAATGGCACGCCCCCTCCGTCTTTGAGGGGAGGTTAAAAAAAAAAGTGTGTGTGTGTTTATTTTTCAATTTAATGGTGTGCCCCCTCTGCCTTTGAGGAGAGGTTTGTAAAAAAAAAATTTATTTGTGTGTGTGTGTGTGCGTGCGTGCGTGCGTGTGTGTGTGTGTGTGTGTGTGTGTGTTTGTGTGTGAAGTTCGGTATCGACCTCTAGCCTTGATTGAGCTCGCGACACTTTTAACTGGAGGAAGATCAATTAAATTCCTATGGAGTCTCAAACCTTACAACTCATCCGGAAAACTGTACCATGTTTCATCCTCCGCTGATTTGATTTTCTTAAGTTTGAGAATCGTTGTCTTCTCGGTAGAACTGCTAGCTTCAGCTAGGATGTAAAGCTGATACTTCGGCATGTTATTCGGTTGGGCGGAAATCGTTGTTTTTGATTTGTAAGATGGAACTCGTAATTAATTCACTCCTGATTGCATCTTTAAAGAAGAAATAAAAAACAACGTGAATGTTCGAGTTCAAAAGGAACCTAGCAGCATCTGGAACCACAAAGGTATTTCTCATAAAGATAACAAGTGGGAAATGCTTTTTTTCTCTCTCTCTCTTATAAAATATTGATTTGAATTTCCAATTTTAATTTGACAAATACTTTGAAGAGATTTCGATGATACGCTGTATCCTCCACCTCCTTCAATATATCTGAGTTAACTCCACTAAACCCATTGCAAAAGTGATCATCGATACCCAGAACATAAGGATACCGACTACCTAGTGCAAAGTAGGAACGCCTTCCCTTGTATTCTGAATTTCATCACGGGCTCACCAATATACCTTACTAGTTCTGTAAATCATCTTCACTTGCGCGAGTTGTATTTTTCATAAAAATTAGATTCTGAGATTACATAGGTCAGTTTACTAATCCCCGAACTAATTTGGATAAATTAGCCTACCTATCTTGACTAAGAAGAGTAATGATAAATACTTTTTGCTACTAAGATAAAAGTTCTTGTGTTGCTTTCAAAACTAGACTTAAGAGCGGGCTGCCAAAACAGCGCCATGTCCTTCGGCGTGAAAAGCTTTAACTAGCCAAGTTTGGCCAAGAGGAGCGAGTGACAAGAAAATCCAGTAGAGGTAGCTGGGTGATGAGCAACCCTGAAGGTATAAGGTATATACCTGGTGATTGGGGTGGGTCTTCAAAGCCTCTTACCGAAAATGACTGGGCCTAGGTGAGGCGAACGCCCTCGGAGCCCAACTGAGAACCCGACTCGGCCGTCATTCTACACCCTTGCCGGGCATATATTGACGTTTTTCACCGATTTGTCGTCACACAAAAATGAGTTTGACATCGGGCTTCCATATTTTATCCACGCTGAATAAAATGGCAACACTTTCCAACATCGTTGACACACACCTAACTAAGCTCATGAGAAAACCTTCTTTCTGAAAAAAGGGGTAGAAAAAACGTTGGTAAGTATTAAAAAAATTTCAGATCTTGTATGAGTAAACTGAGGTTTTTTTAACTAATAAAAGCTGGTCTAAAAATGTTAATTTTATATATGTAACGGTTCTAGAGAATTAACTGATCTTTTCAACGATACCTTCAGACGATACCTTCAATGTTAAAATTACAATGTACTTTTGATTTGTATTTATTAGATACAAATTTATAGATAGATTTGATATTTTCTATGAGATACCTACCTTTTTCTCACATGCTCTTTCCCATCACGGTATGGTAGAAAAATAAACCTTATTCAATTATTAGTGTACCTATTTGAATTTTCTGTGGAAAATCGCTCAAATACCGATCACTCAAATACTGATTTTTGTTAAACTGAACCAGGTGTGCTGCACACCCTTATCGGATTAGCTCGTCGTCACTAATGGACTAATGACATGTTTATTACATAGATGCCTTTTGGGGTCTGTTTACTTAGGTAAGTACTTGAGTTAGAGTTTTTCTAACAGCTTATTTTTCATGACCATAGTGAGATTTCTCGTATAAGTCAATCTTGGGTTGCAATCCCCATTGTTCAGAATACGGGCACACAAATAAATCGTAGGTAGGTACCTGTACCTACCTATGAACTGTCAAAAACGCTTTGGTCTCAACAAATACGGTCAACAATCCGCGATTGACCGCGTGGATACCTGCAGAGGGCTGGGTCATCGGATTAGCTCAACTCGTACTAATTAATGACAACTCGGACTAACGAAATATTTATTACATAGAAGCCAACAAGAAAACAAAAATCCGTCCAGAGTGCATTTCGAATTAGGTATGCCGATTGCAGGATGTAATAAATATGAATCCCGGAAAATATTTCCCAAAAACTGCGAACAAAATATAGTAAAAATTATTTCTGTTCTAGAACCGAAAATTTCAACCATGTATCATGTTTTCTCCTCGATTGCAATCATGTTCACAATATCAATTATTGAGAATGATCACCTGTGTGTAAACAATTATTTATATACCATGCTCATAACTCAGTTTGTTGGACACGCACTTCGCAGTAGTTAACATAATATTGTTGGATAAATCGAGAGCTTTCGAACGAATGGTCAACGAATTTTGTGGGATGAAAAACGACGAAGTACCATTTCCCTAGCAACGACTCGGTTGTAGCCGGAAATCACTGTAACACTATATGTTTCGTGCGCGGAAAAAAATTGACTCGCAAAATTTGCTAGGACCCCAGGGCTAAAACATGATACATGTTAAAATTCGCAAGAATGTGAATCTGACGATCTGTGGAACATTGAGAAATTCTCTATTACGGGGCAATTACACACACATCGAGTTGTTTTCAAGTACGACTGCTAACTCGAATTGTTTAAACACCCCTCAAAATTCGTTGTTTTAGGTTTCAAAATGTTTAGAATGCGAAAGTCCAGTTGAAACCAATTCTGTATTAGATAGCCCTTTTACGTAGGTAAATCGGAGCCTTGCGCATTCAAACCTTGTAATGGTAGTCTAGATGCCTTGAAAATATCTATATATATTTCAGCACGGTAGCTCGATTAGAAAAAAAATTATAATAAAGTAAGGATAGGTTCCGTAAAAAAAATGGATGTTATTTTGTCAAAGGAATGGTACATTGATGGCACATTGTTTCATCAAATAAACGCAAACTGTTTCATCAAAAGCCCTAGTAAACAAATCTCAGATTTTGGGAGAAACGGGACCCGATTCCCAGTTCGCAGGCGGGAAGAGTGGTCTAAGTTAGTGGCATCTAGCGTAAAACCCCTGAACTTCCTCGACGCCCGCCTCGCTTCGGAAGTTTGAAAAGCCATCGAATCGCAAATTCAGTTTCCCGATCACAGAACTTCATGAAAAATCAACCGATTTTGTCGTTTGAACACTTAAATTGAAGCGTGAAATCTAAGGAAGACATCCGTCAGGGCATATTTGCCATAAATCATCTTCCAATAAAGCAATCATCACTCGAATAGAGTAACCCTCTTAGCTGTGACTTTGTTGATGAATTGCAGCTTCTAGTGACATTTTTCTCAAAAAACGCCTCGACGGATTGCTAAAGATTGTTTCACTTGAACATTAAAAAAAAAAAAAAAAAAATCATGGAAATCGGTGCATGATTCGAGGATTTATGACGTCGGGAAAATAACGTTGATTCCTTATGGAAGCAGAAAACATGGCCGACACCACAGCCTGCTCTTAATCAAAGTTAACTTTACGAGGTTCCCTCGTCTAAAGCTGGCCACTGACGATCGTTCCAACAAGCCAAATGGCGAGTTAGCGCGCCAATGGAATGACGTGAATGGCGAAACTCATCGGGTATGGAGTGGAGTGACGGGGCGTGATGGAAATCCAACCAGTCCAAAAGCCATCACGCCGCGCCAAAACATCATCATCCCAACTGCTCGTGAATGGGGAAACGCGACCGGGAAGTACGGACAGATGGCGCGACGGAACGAACGTGAGTGGGGAAACCGTGCACTTTTCTGTGATCTACAGTCGTACAGGTCTCATCGTCTTGTCTGTCGGTTCTTTCCCCAATATAGGTACTACGTTTTCTCGCCGCAAAATGAGTGTTGCCAATAAAGACTTCGTAATTTCCGTAATTGATTTATACAAGGAACACAGCTGCTTGTGGAAAACGAGTGACCCAGATTACCACAAAAAAAGAAGGAGAAATTCTTCTTCGTCCATCTTGCGAGAAGACGCTTTTCATACTATTATTAATAAATCAAATATGATAATTAAGAGAACATTTTTTTAATTAATATTGTTGTTACTTAGTCACCATATATCTCGTTTCCTCTATTTTAATATAGTCCAGTTCTCGCGTTCGTTATATGTTGCTTTAACTAAAAAAAACTTGTGAAATACTGTTCTTTTTTTCTGTACTAAATATTGGTTCACGTTTCTTCTACACACTCGTTATTTCTTGAAATCCCGAAATGATGTCTCGTCGCTGCTGCCCTTAGGAAGCCCAATTGAGGCAAAGTGAGTTCATGTTTCCAACACTTCTCTTATTTTAGCAGAAATTTAAGGGGTTTTGGGAACCTAACTAAGGGAGAGGTAGGAATTCGAACCTTACTTGGGAGAGTCATCAACTTCACGTAAAACCGACTGAGAAAGTCCTTCAGACTGTTCTCAGAGTAGAAAGTTTCAGCTGGAAGACGTCGTAGGTCCTTGACCTGACCTAACTTCTCTTCCAAATTGTTATTTCCGTTGATCTTTTCTCACTACCACATGGAGATAAATAAACAAATGGGTCTTAACTCAAACTATCGGTGTCTTCCATAAATCATATAAAACAAAGTATTACACTTTCATTGAAAAAGCTTGGAGTTTTTGGCGCAAGAACGTGATTTTTATCGAAATTGTAACACACACACACACGCGCGCGCGCGTGCGCACACACATATATGAAAAACTATTACACTCTAGGATTCGTTTCAGAGTATCTGAAAACGGATTTCAATGGAGAAAATTTTCAATATTGTTATTTTAATGATTTCTGAGCCATTGCAATAGCTTCATTTTCTACGAAATTTTGCTAAAAACGGCTAGAAATTGTTACATTTATATTTTTAGCAGAATATTGCTCTAATCAAGGATATCAGTTATAGAATAGAACATTCAAAAAATTATGTACAACGCTGTGCTGAAAAATTTACTTAAATTTCATTAAAAGTTGCTTCAAAATATCAATAAAAACTACAAAGATAGCTAAAAATCCAAAATCTCTTTATGAATTGCAGATTATCATTTAGAGTTCTATTATTGCCATAAAGTTAATAGTTAACAATTTCTTAGCACTCATAAATCTCAAATTTCAAAACAGTCAACATTATACAATATGATAATTTTTGAAAATTCGCGCATACGATCATGCTACATGATTGTAACTTTTTGTTATACCCTCATATAATAACACTAACACTACTTAATTATCTGATGTCCATGGTAGATCACATTCCAGAAACTTCGTCTTAGATGAAGTGAAAATTATGACATTTGAAGCGTGTGGACGAACAACGCTGTAAGTCACATTTTTTTCGAATCACTTTTTGGTTTATTATTTCCAATAATAAGCCTATGCGATCGTATAGCAAACAATTTTTATAACCCCCCCCCCTCAAACTTTGTCACTTTACGTTTCAAGGTGCGTAGAATCCAATTCGAAATGTCCGTCCGCCGTTCGCCGTCCGGACCATAAAAGGCCTAAGAATTGATTTAAAAAACCCGTTCTTTCGCACATAGACTCCATTTGGGGTCTAGTTGGTCCTAACGTTTAACCATCCCGATCGCTTTGCTCGCATAGATGCTATGGGCCAAAAACGGGCGAAAAAGTGTCTTTTTCGAGAGTTTGAGTGTTAGACTTACGCACGCCTGGCACGCTTGGCAGGGGGTCACGGTGGGTGGTGAGGGGGTGAGTGGGTGGTGGAGTGAGAGGAAGAACAGAGGTGGATACTAGAAAAGAGACTGGCGAAAGCCCCAGAGCATGCTGGTTACTATAGCTGGCTATCTGATTCAGAAATAATAAACCATTATGTAATAATTTGCAGCGTTTTTCGTGGATTTCACTTTAGGAGAGTCTCCTCTAGCTATTATGAGTGTTCGTCCGTTCAAAAGAACTTCTGCCCCTAGAAGCACTTGTCTAGGCAAACATTCCTTGGAAACAATGGAACAACACTTTATGGTTGCAGGAGAAAATGAGGTTTTTTGGTATCGACAATGAAGGCTTGAAGCGACCAAGTTCCATATAGAACAACGCTGTATGAGCATGTGCCGCTCTCATTTATTTGTCTGCTGATGCAAAGGCGAGACTGAATGAAGGAATTCTACTTGCAGGTTCGATGTCTTATTCAATCGTGCGTTTGGATGTAGGTACTAAATGTGTACTATTGGCTTTGACATAATTTTAACCTCATGAGCAATTCGGCTGATGGCACTGGACAGATGACATCTCGGCTCGTTCTTGTCAGTCACCAGTCACCATTAGCTGTATGTTTTCCCCCCTCTCTCCTTGTATTATGTCTTCGAATATTGTTCTTTCGAGGAATGATATGGATCGGTTGAACAAAACGTGAAAAAGAAAAATACAACAGGGGGCGTAGGAAAGTGTTCAATGTAAAAAACTTCAAGACACAGGGATGGCCTACGTTTCTTCAGGAGGGCTTTTTCAGGTTCAAGTACACCAATCGCAGAAAGTTTGAGGCTTTTTTTTACATTATGGAACCTAGTTTTGGGGTTGACACTCGTTGGGTAAGTGGTGTGAAGCCTCGCACCAGATGTTTTGCGGTTAAATACAAGCTGTAAAAGCAGTATCATGTCTCGCAACAGGTGTTTTTTGGGAATTTTCAAGAAAAATGATGCTATAGCAATGGCTCCAAAATTTTAAAAAATAGAATCGTACAAGATTTTCTTTACTGAAATCCGTTTTAAAGCATTCTGAAATGATTTATGGAGTTTAACACTTTTTCATATGCATATATATGTGTATATATATATATATATATATATATATATGTGCGTGTGTGTGTGTGTGTATATATATATATTTATATACAGAGTGTCCCCAAAGGCCTCCTCTGCTAAAATCGTTAATAATGGGTCATAAAAATAATTTTTTTTTTTTTTTTTTTTTTTTTTTTTTTTTTTTTTTCAATATCAATATTTTGTTGTAAGGATCTCAAAAATGTTAAAATTGCGCACGTGAGCAAATGAGCGCAATTTACATCAACTTTGTTATTTTGAATGAGAACCCCAATTTTTTATTGCCGATTTGGTTTCTACGTGAAATTTCATGAAGAAATGGCGCAGCACTCGATTTTTTAGGTGTGAGCAAACGGGCGCGATTCCACTCCAAAAGTGTCCATTTCCGCTCTAAAAGTGCAATAACTGAGTTTTTGAAGATACTCAATTGCCACACGTAATACATGATTTTGGAATATTTTTTCGTGCTACACCTCGTAATGATGTCCATTTGTTGATATTTGCAACACTAACTTAGGAAAATCCCAAAAAACCTACATTCTAGTAGGCTTTGTGCTTTGTGGAAATGTGTTAGAAAAGAACAATTTTGGTCAATTTTTCGGTGTTTTTCGAAGTTGATGTTGCAAATATCAATAAATGAACATCATTACTAGGTGTAGCACGAAAAAATACTCTAAAATCACGTATTACATGTGGCGATAAAGTATCTTCTAAAACTCGGTAATTTGCGCTTTAAGAGCACCCATTTCCGTTCATCATTTATTGATATTTGCAATAATACCTACTAGGGAATATACCGAAAAAATGACCAGAATTCCACTTTTCTAACATATTTCCACAAAGCAAAAAGCGTACTAAAATGTTGGTTTTTAGGTGTTTTCCCAAGTTGTTGTTGCAATTATCTGGACATCATTGCGGGGTTCAGCACGAAAAAATATTCCAAAATCATGTATTACATGTGGCAATTGAACTAACTTCAAAAACTCAGTTATAGCACTTTTGGAGCAAAATCGCGCCCGTTTGCACACACCTAAAAAATCGAGTGATGGGTCATTTCTTCATGAAGTTTCACGTAGAATTCAAATCTGCTATAAACATGGGGGTTCTCATTTGAAATAACGGAGTTGATGTCAATTGTGCACGTTAGCACATGTGCGCAATGCACAATTTTGTCATTTTTGAGATCCTTACAACAAAACATTGAGATGGAAGAAAAATCTTTTTTTTTTCCCATAATTAACGATTTTTCGGGACACCCTGTATATACGTGTCTTTCCAGACGATAACTCTCCTTAGGATTGAGATAAAAATTCTGTTCTTGCGCCTGAAAATCAAGCTTTTAAACAAAAGGATGAGTTCGTTGGCCAGCACTTTTTGAGCAAATGGTCAAGTATCAAATTGGTTAATAAAATGGTCAAATTTCAAAAGAATGTTACGAAAAAAAAAAAGCAAAAACTGCCGAAAATCGTCAAGCTTATATTTTTTAGCAGGATATTGCTCAGATAAACTTCATTGAATATAAAATAGAACATTCGAAAATTAATGTACAAAATTATGGTGAAAAATGTACTTGAACTTCATTAAAATGTGCTTGAAAAAATTGATAAAATCTACAAAAAAGTGAAAAATTCAAAATTCTTTTTAAACAGCAGATAAATGTTTAGAATGAGTCTCTTGCTGTAAAAATTGGTAATTAACAATTAATTTTTATACAACCCTTAATTTTCAAAACAATGTTACAATATATACTATGATAATTTACGGAAATTCGCTCATACAATCATGCTGCATGACTTGAAATTATTACATTATGAGTTGATAACGTCATCCAAACGGCTGAAATTAAATTAGAACACAAAATACCCTGAAGAACAACGCTGTATATCATCTTGTCAAGTTTGAATAAGATGCTCTCAAATCAGAAAAACCTGTCTGCTGTGAATTTTTTTAAATGCGACACACCGCTTTTAGCCGCATGGCTCATTTCTTCAACAGGAGAGAAGTCGTACACCTATGATAACCGCGACTATTGAGCGAGTGTGATTGGTAGTCTAAAAAATCACCTAGAAAAACATTAAGGTTTGATTTTATTATTCCCTGACATAATAACACTAATATTACTTATTACTCATGTCTTACTACTAAATTATCTGATGTCTATGGCAGATCAGATTCCATAAACTACTTCTTCTGTTCCCTTAGTATATTGAGAAATCTGACATTTCTTTGACAGAAGAGAAGCCCTATGCCTGTAATAGCTGTGACTATAGAGCTAGTCAACTTGGTAATCTAACAAATCACCTTACAACACATACAGGTTTGTTTTCTTTATTCCCCGATATAATACATGCATTATTCCAGTGTATGATGTCTATTGCAGATCAGATTTCACAAACTAGATCATGTTTTTGCTGAATATTGTAGGAAATTTACGTTTCATTGACAGCTGAGAAGCTCTATGCCTGTGATAGCTGTGACTACACAGCTAGTCAGCCTGTTCATCTGAAACGTCACCTAAAAACACATACATATTTGTTTTTGTCATTCCATCATATAATAATAATAACACTATCTTATTATCTGATGTCTATGTTAGATCAGATTCCAGAATCTACATCTTGTGTTTGTTGAGTGTAATGATTGATTCATTGTTTCATTGACAGGTGACAAGCCCTATGCCTGTGATAGCTGTGACTATAGAGCTAGTCACCTTCGTAGTCTGAAACATCACCTAACAACACATACAGGTTCGTTTTTGTTAATCCATCATATAATAATACTAACACTATCTCATTATCTGATGTCTAAGGTAGCTCAGATTCCAGAATCTACACCTTGTGTTTGTTGGGTGTAATGATTAATTCTTTGTTTCATTGACAGGTGAGAAGCCCTTTGCCTGTGATAGCTGTGACTACAGAGCTAGTCACCCTGGTACTCTGAAAAATCACCTAAAAACGCATACTGGTTTGTTTTTGTTATTCCCTAGTTTAATAACAGTAACACTACTTCATTATCTGATGTCTACTGTAGCTCATATTCCAGGAACTACATCTTGTTTTTGCTGGTTATTGTGAGAAATCTAACGTTCCTTTTACAGGAGAGAAGCGCTATGCCTGTGATAGCTGTGACTATAGAGCTAGTCAGCTTTGTCATCTACAAATTCACTCAAGAATACATACTGGTTTGATTTTGTTATTCCCTGATATCATAACACTAACACTACTTCATTATCGTCTGTCTATCGTAGAACAGAAACTACCTGTTAAGTTCGCTGAATGTAGTGAACATTTTGTTGTTGTATATAGTTGATGTAATGATTAATTCATTGTTTCATTGACAGGTGAGAAGCCCTATGCCTGTAACAGCTGTGACTATAGAGCTAGTCAGCCTGGTAGTCTGAAAAGTCACCTGAAAACACATACAGGTTTGTTTTTGTTATTCTATCATATAATAATACTAACACTATCTCATTATCTGATGTCTATGGTAGATCAGATTCCAGAATCGACATCTTGTGTTTGTTGAGTGTAATGATAAATTCATTGTTTCATTGACAGGTGAGAAGCCCTATGCCTGTGATAGCTGTGACTATAGAGCTAATCAGCCTGGTCATCTGAAACTTCACCTGAAAACACATACAGGTTCGTTTTTGTTATTCCCTGATATAATAACACTAACACTATCTCATTATCTGATGTCTATGGTAGATCAGATTCCGGAATCTACCTCTTGTGTTTTTTGGTTGTAATGATTAATTCATTGTTTCATTGACAGGTGAGAAGCCCTATGCCTGTGATAGCTGTGACTATAGAGCTAGTCGCCTTGATTAGTATAGGGAATAGTAATTCCCCAACAAATACTAATACTATCTCATTATTTGATGTCTATGGTAGATCAGATTCCAGAATCTACATCTTGTGTTTTTTGAGTAAAATGATTAATTCATTGTTTCATTGACAGGTGAGAAGCCCTATGCCTGTAATAGCTGTGACTATAGAACTAGTCAGCCTTGTAGTCTGAAACGTCACCTAAAAACACATAAAGGTTCATTTTTGTTATTCCATCGAATAGTAATACTAACACTATCTCATTATCTGATGTCTATGGTAGATCAGATTCCAGAATCTACATCTTGTGTTTTTTTAGTGTAATGGTTAATTCATTGTTTCATTGACAGGTGAGAAGCCCTATGCCTGTGATAGCTGTGACTATAGAGCTAGTCGCCTTGATAATCTGAGAAGTCACCTGAAAACTCATTCAGGTTCGTTTTTGTTAATCCATCATATAATAATACTAACACTATCTCATTATCTGATGTCTATGGTAGATCAGATTCCAGAATCTACACCTTGTGTTTGTTGGGTGTAATGATTAATTCTTTGTTTCATTGACAGGTGAGAAGCCCTTTGCCTGTGATAGCTGTGACTACAGAGCTAGTCACCCTGGTACTCTGAAAAATCACCTAAAAACGCATACTGGTTTGTTTTTGTTATTCCCTAATTTAATAACAGTAGCACTACTTCGTTATCTGGTGTCTATGGTAGAATATATTCCAGAAACTACTTCATTTGTTCGCTAAATATATTGATAATTTGATGGTTCATTGACAGGTGAGAAGCCCTATGCCTGTGATAGCTGTGACTATAGAGCTAAACGCCCTGATAGTTTGATAGATCACCTAAAAACACATACAGGTTCATTTTAGTCATTCCCTAATTTAATAACAGTGACACTACTTAAATATCTGGTGTCTATGGTAGATTATATTCCTGAAACTACTTCTTTTGTTTGCTGAACATTCTTGGAAATTTTACGTTTCTTTGACAGGTGAGAAGCCTTATGCCTGTGATAGCTGTGACTATACAGCTAGTCGGCCTGGCGGTCTGAAACGCCACCTGAAAACACATTCAGGTTTGTTTTTGTTATTCCCTGATATAATAACACTAACACTACTTCATTATCTGATGTCTACTGTAGCTCATATTCCAGGAACTACTTCTTTAGTTCACTAAATATATTGATATATTGACGGTTCATTGACAGGTGAGAAGCCCTATGCCTGTGATACCTGTGACTATAGAGCTAGTTTGCTTGGTAGTCTGAAAAGTCACCTGAAAACACATACAGGTTCGTTTTTGTTATTCAATCATATAATAATACTAATACTATCTCATTATTTGATGTCTATTGTAGATCAGATTCCAGAATCTACATCTTGTGTTTTTTTGAGTGTAATGATTAATTCATTGTTTCATTGACAGGTGAGAAGCCCTATGCCTGTAACAGCTGTGACTATAGAGCTAGTCAGCCTGGTAGTCTGAATTGTCACCTGAAAACACATACAGGTTTGTTTTTGTTATTCTATCATATAATAATACTAACACTATCTCATTATCTGATGTCTATGGTAGATCAGATTCCAGAATCGACATCTTGTGTTTGTTGAGTGTAATGATAAATTCATTGTTTCATTGACAGGTGAGAAGCCCTATGCCTGTGGTAGCTGTGATTATAGAGCTAGCCGCCTTGATAGTCTGAAAAGACACTTAAAAACACATACAGGTTTGTTCTCATTATTCCCTAATTTAATAACAGTAGCACTACTTCATTATCTGGTGTCTATGGTGGATTATATTCCAGAAACTACTTCTTTTATTCTCTGAATATTCTTGGAAATTTTACGTTTCTTTGACAGGTGAGAAGCCTTATGCCGTTGATAGTTGTGAATATAGAGCTAGTCAATTTGGTAATCTGAAAAGTCACCTAACTCCATCGTATGAAGACTGTAGTGGATCAGATATAACTCTAACACTATCAGTACAACAGATCCCAGAAAGTATCTCTTTTGTTCGCTCAGTATAAGGAAAAATTGGCAGTTTGGTAATTTGAAAATTCACCTAAAACCACATACACGTCTGGTTTTAATATTCGCTGATTTAATAGCACTAACACTACTTCATTATCTGATGTCCATGGTAGATCAGATTTTAGAAACTACCTCTTGTGTTTGCTGACTACAGAGAATAATTGGTGTTAAAGCTGTGACTATCAAGATTGAAAATCAAAATTCAATTCTAAGATTGAAAACCCGTGATTTGTGAGGAGGGTGAACTAAGGGTTTTCAAGAAAATAAGTAGCTAAGAGAAACTTTTGTTCTGAATTGAACCAAATAATTTTCGGCTTCTTCCAGGCCTGTTCCCTGTATAAGTCTTCTTACTTATAGTTTAGATTTAGGTGTATATTTCAGTTAATCATTTTCAGTTTATCTCAAAATCAGTGGCACAAATAGATTCTCCAGGAGAAAGTTACTGTAAGTAAAGCATTTTGGATCTGTGAAAGAACGAAAATTTAACCCTTTGCGGTTGAAAGTTGAATTCCGATCGTGTCCACAAGGACGGGTCCCGGTCAGGGACCGGCATTATGCATGTACCTTACAGGACGACTTATTACACGCCAATATATCTTTCAAGGACGATAAGCTTTTTGCAATAGGTCACCTAAAAACGGTACATCACGTTTGAAGACATATTCATCAAATAAAAGCACAGATTACCTATTATTATTTTTTTTATTTTATTGTAATCATTTCCCCAGAACAAAAAATATGTCTGGTCGTCTTGCTCTTCCATTTGAAGCAACAATCTTTCAATTTGTTCATCGTTCATGACGAAAAAACCACTTACGAACTGAAAAAGCACAATTACTAAACACAGAAAACTGGGTACAATGGATACCGCACACGAAAACAACACGAGGACAAGAGTTATCAGTCAGAAAATAATGATAAAAAGTCGAAGTAGTAACCAGTCACAGAAAGGTTTCTCATATTCCTTCCCAATGGGTTCATTTTATCAATATAGTGCTGCGATCTATTGTCAAAACTTCAGTAAAACCTACTGAATTGCCTCCAATATTTAAAAAATACCAAGCTACCACCCGGTTTCGTCTGTGAAGACAAGAAAGGGCGCCGAGCAGTGACCGGCATTCGACCCCTACGAGGTAACAAGGTCGCCGAGCAGGGACCGGCATTCGTCCTGTGAGACATCCCTCTCTCAAAATGTTCCGTCCAAATGCGGATATTGCCTAGCCGGGTCCTGACCGGGTTTCGTCCGGAAAGGGTTAAAGGTTTAAATGTCGAAAATTAGGATCCCAGAAACTTGAAAACTGCTTTCATTTTGTTGTTTACATATAGGTAAATAATGGGTTACATTTTTCGATGCGGAAATATAGAATGAACGCAAGGTAGTCATTAATTGCGTTATTCGAAACTAACTTCCGGTGAAGAACGAAGGTGACACATATAAGTTGTGTGTTGCTAAACAACGATCAGGACGGTGGTTTCGTGTTGTATTAATGGCTAGATAGTCCAAGATAAGGGTGATACTAGTGAGCCTGATTGATATCTCGGAACGCTAAGTTCGTGTCAACATCATGGTCGTCCCCAGTTGTTAGGTACTCACTGTTCTGGCAGTTCGGTTGTTGTGATGGCATCCTTGCAATAAAGAACCATGAAAATTCCCCATTACAGCGTCTGAATCATCGAAATCGACGAAACCTGCTCCAATGCCAAAAAAGCCCTCTTGGTTCAGTAATTTTACAGTGGGGACAACCCATTTTGACTCAAACAGAATTTAGTGAAAAAGAAGTCTATTTCCCACGAAAAATTAAGAGTTACAATGTGAATCGATTTCTATGGTTAGGTCATCATCAGTAATAACAGAAACAAACTGGGTTTCCACAACCTAGTCCCGATTGATTTAGTTCGTACCATTTTGACACACACCGTTCTTCAGGCCAAGGTTTTAAATTACCGTAGAAACTCTTTTTTAGCTGTAGAAGGTATTTATTTGACGATAAATATATTTATCCAACATTCAATGTTTTGTTCAGCGTTCTAGGTTTTTCCTACTGTGCAATATATTTTGTAACGGTGAATGTTTTTTCCGACCTTGGTTTCAAAACAATATTCCGTGCTTTCATCCTATTTTGCCTTAACATTATATATTCCACGTAAATAATAGTCCAATTTGACATGTTTTCTCTTTCAAATTCGCTCTTTTTCTTTTTGATGTCGATTCCGGGCCCCGGGGATAACGTACCAAGTACCCCCCCCCCCCCCCCCCTATATTCGGGTCTGCTTACACCCCCGTGGTGGTGGCTGTACATTCCGAAGAATCTCAGACACCATCCCCGAACAACCCACAACGACTTATGGGATAACAGATACCGGACAGGTACACTTTGAGGCACTGGGCCAGTCATTGAGGTCGTTGAAGATACCCCCATATGACCTTTATTAAGGTTTACTTTCAACAGCCATTTTCAGAGCCAACAAAACATTATTTTTTTGGTGTTACATCATGGTTTTTTTGTGTGCAGATAAGCTACCAAGGACAGCACGCAGACCCTCGCCTGCTGGCCAGAGCTGAATATATTTTTCAAGTCTCCTACTGAAAAAGCTATGGGGAGATGGGATAATGAGGCAGTACGAACCAAGACATCACCTTCACAACGATCCTGGGGTTGTCTACATGTAGTGTCCATCATCATCAGCAGCTATTAATAACTAATTCCTCTAATTGTACTTTATCCACTCACCTATAAAAGGCGAGCCAATTATCAAATAAACATTCAGTTCGGTTTATCTAATCGAATTCTTCATGCCATCCTCGCACACTACAACCACTCAAAAAGTGCTGGCCAACCAACTCTTCCTTTCGTTTAGAAAGCTTGATTTTTTTTTTTTTTTTTTTTTATCAATATATATATGTGTGTGTGTGTGTGTGTGTGTGTGTGTGTGCGTGTGTGTGTGTGTGTGTGTGTGTGTCATTCCAGCCGATAACTCTTCTTAGGATTGAGATAAACATCCCGTTCTTGCACCAAAAAAAGCAAACGTTCCAAACAAAAGAATACGTTCGTTGGCTAGCATTTTTTCAGCACACATTTCAAAACTAGCTCAAAAAATCCCAAGAAATTGCTAAAACGCTTAAAAATTGTTAAATTTAGACTATTTTGCAGAATTTCTGCCAATAGAGGTTTATTAACGATGAACTAGAACATTAAAAAATGTGACCGTCCAAGGGAAAAGTGAGGTTAACTTGCCAGAGGTAAAATCTGAGTTTATATGTACAGGGTGTCCCCGGAACCCCCCCCCCCCCCCCCCCTTAAAATCGTTAATAATCGGTCAAAAAAATATCTTTTTTCTTCTTTTTTTTTCAATCAATGTTTTATTGTAAGGATCTCAAAAAATTAAAAAATTGACATCAAATTTGATTAATATTTGCCAAAATAACATCGGTCTTGTCGGGATAAATACTGCAAACAAACTAAAAATGTAATTTAAAAAAAAAAAATTTTTCAATCGCTAAATATTATTTAGAAAGAATTTTTTGCCATAAAATTGGTAGGTAGCTGAAAATTCCTTTTTACTAAAAGTGCTGAATTTTCAAAACAATTTAACGTATAGCATGAGAAATTACGAAAATTCGCTCATACGATCATGCTGCATGATTGGAAATTTCCACAATTAAACGTAGTGTTTAATTCTGTTGGATTCAATTTGAAAAATGATAAATTTGAGGGCCTTCTTAAGTCAATGCTATTTTGTATGATCATCGAGGTTCCTTTCTTCCGCCACCACTGGAGCTAAATTCAGGATTTTATTTATTTATTTTAATTCTGAGCAGTGACTCTCTAATCAGACTTTTTTGTTTATTCTTTTCATTCAGTAACTGAATTTATATGACAAACTCCCACACCCTCTTTTTTGAATTTGCACTCACTTGTTTTGAGGTTAGAAAAAATGGATTTTGTGGTTGAAAGAATGTCAATTTGTTCTGCAACTGTTCCTCTAGATTTAAAAAAATCAACTCGATAAGCGAAACTCAACCACAGAAAATAATCCAAAAGTGAGCGAAAACGTAGTTTTGAGAAAGTGACAGGAGAAGTTGCCACCTACCTCGAGTCTCAGAACTAGACATAGCCCACACTGTGGCATGGAGCTGATGTCCAGTTGTGTTTTACCCTCTGCTTTAGATCAACTTGTGTATGAAAATATGTAAAGATAAAGGATAAGTTGGTGAGGTACAGGTTGAGGTGCAAATTAAGGGTACAAATGGTGGAAGATAATCAACATCTCATGTAGGAGAGAGTGTTGATACTAATAGATTCTAAATCATTGGTGGAAACACTACTAGCCCTGGGACACAGTGATGCTCCTCCAATTCACCTGCTGCAAATGTATAAAACATTACTACTGGCAAAAGATAGAACAAAGGAACTGAAAATTAAATGAATCCCGTCACATGTGGGAATTGATCACAACGAATAAGTCGATTCCCTTGTCACCACAACCATACACCATGGCATCATTGCCAACACAACTCAAACTAACCACAGAGACTGCTTCATACAGATGAAAGAGGGAAGCAAGCAGACATGGGCAGAGGAATACGTGGGAGAGACGGAGGCAGTTGGTTGGATGAGAGCAATCTTAGATCCCTGGTTTCAGGACATGCGAGAAATAGACAACAAGACCACAACTCGTATAAACATATTGCTGATCGGCCACCTTGAAGATGCCACGTTTTAATTTAGAATGAAAAAAGAAATAACCCATATTGTGATCTATGTGAGGGAGGAAGGACTCAGGATGGAGGCGGGTGGTTGGATGAGAGTAATCTTGAACAACCCCAACCAAGATCTCTGGTTTCAGGACAAGCGAGAAATGGAGGACAGGACCATATATGGCCAAATATAGCCCAATTGAAAACGAAATCAATGGCCACACAATCAAGATGGACCATGGCCAAAATGAGAGCGACCAACCAACCAACCAGGTTGTGGTAATTGCACATGAACCTAGGAGGGGAAGTAGACCGGGCGTCCACAGTAGCGTCTCCATGGAGCTGATACATAGGGATCCTCCACCAAAAAGTCTCGATAGTATCGATTCGGCCTCCTAACACATCGATGCATTCAGATGCAGTGATAGGAGTGGTTTCAGAGCGCTCTGGAGGCCTCCCTCAAAAGCATTTCCTGCGGAGCGGTAAAGTACTGTGATTTTTTCCAGAATCGACGGTAGTGGCGATGTCGATTTGATAGGATATTGGTTTCGTGAGATGAAGGTAATGGGTTCAAATACTGTTGCATGGACCTATTTTTTTTGCTTGTACAACTCCCGAAATATATTTCTAAAACGTCATTCTGACCTGCACGTCCAACTAATCTGAATTTTCAACTTTTTCAATTTCGGCGCTCAGAAGGTCAGTTGATTTCAAAATGAGTAAATCGATGTGTTGGGAGGCTGAATCGATACTATCGATTACATAAAATGTGTGTTGCAGACTCGTATGCAAGCGTTTCAGCTTACTTTTGATTTTCACTTACAACCAAGCCGTTGCTGGGGAAATGAAACTTCTTTAGTTTTCACCGGACAAAAATCGTTCTCCACTCGTTGTAAAGCTCTCGATTTATCACGCATTTCTTTCGTACTTGTTCTTCTATTCATGTCGTAGTTTTATATTTATTTATGTTATAAATGGATATAGTAAACACTTGGTTGAGAAGTTAATCTTGGTTATAGTAATTGTAGACGCGCACCATAACAGAAAATTGCTTTCAAATCAAACCAAAATTTCAATTCACAGATAAATAGTAATAAAAAAAAGTCCAGACATGCAGCATGACCCCATGAGCGAATTTTTGAAGAAATCTTCGACATTTCAGTCACTATTGATCGTGTTGAGAAATTTTAGTTTATGATTTTGATAGACAAGCATGGAATCAAATTATTAACACATGCACAGAGTAAACTCATCAGTTGTGATTACATTTTTTTTTTTTTTTTTTTTTTAGCACCTACTACCTACGTTTTAAACAGCATGGTTCTAGGATTGGTTATACAGGGATACTTCCATAAGAGTAGTTCAATCTGAATTTGGACAATGTTTGATGCAAATATTACCGATTTTTACAACTAGCGAATGGCATTATTTCGATTTTTACTGATTTTTTTTTTTACTGATATTTTGACTGATTCTGGTTACTAGTAAGTTTTGGATATACATCAGTTGACTTAGAGAAAATGTAAAAACAATAAATTTCAGACTTCTTACGTTACATTTTTCTCTTGAAAAGAGTCACAACTTTTTATTCTGTATAACATTGCACACGTATCTTTCTAAGGCATTTCAAACAAACATTTGTTTCCCTTTTCACACTCGTGGACAGTTTTTTTCTTCAGTTTATAATCACATAATCTACAAGTATTGCTTTCCACGTGCTTAGGTCCAGATTGCTCCTCTTGGGCTGCATTGCTTGAAGTTGGCAAGTCTTGAGGTATTTCTGAGGCCTCTTTGGTGAGTGGCCTTTTTCTAGAAACAGGTCTTTTGTTTGCCTCTTTGCATAAGGCTAATGAGTGAACAATTTTCTTCTTCAATACTTCGGGTAGATGGCCGATAGAGAGAAGATTTTGTAAATGAGGGGGTTATGTTATATTTATTTATATTTATGTTATATTTTTGTTTGTGCCTCGGCAAGTATGAAAAAATTGTAATGTTCCTCATAACTAACGTTACCGTCAAATGTCAAGTTGCCATTCTCTCTAAGTCAACTGATGTTTTTCGAAAATTTCCTTCCAGCTTAGATTCTTAGATATTTTTACATCACTTTCACACAAAACGGAACGAACAATGTTGCCGAAATTGGGGTCATTAGGGTTGATATTTGAGGAGCTTACTTTCAAGGGGATTTTCATCTTTAGGATAACCAAAATCGATTTGTATGAGCAGTTAGCGTCAAAAAGGAACATATCCTTGTGTATTTGAAGGCCAAAGTTTGATGTTTGGATCAAAAGGGATCACATCCATTCCTATATGATGGATAATTTTCGTTTCAATCAAAAGGGAATATATCCTCATCTTCCTTCAAGTTGATGCTTGTAGATGTTTTTCAAAAAGGAACATATCCAAAATGCCATCTACCGGATTTTTTTCCAACTCTACTTTGGAACATACCTGTTAGAATGCCTGTGCTGTTTGGTGATAAGATTTGAAGGGTTTGGTATGAATAACCAACAGAGTGCAGGAGCAATACTCTTCGGCACCCCTGTTATCAACTGTGTACTTCCCAATATTCAATGATATTGATATAAGACCTGCTGTGATAACATGTTTCGCTGATTTCTCTAGTGCTTCTTTCTGTTTTTAGTTCGTGTCTCTTGAGATTTTTAGGCTTATCGTCGTTTTTCCGTTGCTAAGGTGTCGTGTTGGTGTTGCCAAGAATGGAAGGTATTGTTGGCGTTCTTTTGGGTACCCATGAAGTAGCACCCACTCAAGATGGTGGCGAAGTAGAAGAATGTGATTGTCTTGACGAAGAGGAAACTGATTTTCATGTTTGAAATGTTGACAGATTTTAAAGATTTTTTTGAGATTTTTTTCTATATTGGCTTCTTTGTTCGTTCCAAACTGAAAATTGGTTGATAATACCTCACCTTATTATTACCTACATTATATAATTTGGAAACATAGTCCATGTGTTTTTATCATAACTAAAAAAATATGAATTATGTGCACTAGATTTTTGAGATTTTTTATTGAGAACTGGATGTGTTTTTATCAAAATGGAACATATCCGAAATTTTGATCAAAAGGGGTCATATCCTAACGATAATAATTAGCTGTAACTCCTTTGGTTTTCGAGATTGGCTGCTCATGTTTTGGGAAATAATTTTTAGTGCCTCACTAAGCAATACTAGATTAAAAACTAAATTGAAATTCCAATCAATAACTCCTTGGGCGTTTTTTTTTTTTTACTTCCTGCAATTTTTCCGGAAGTGGATATGACCCCTTTTGAAAGTAAGCTCCTCATTTATCTCTGCCATTGTGAAAATCCAAGGCTGTAGGAGGGAGCAGTAAAAATGACACTGGTCTGGGGAAGGAGGAAGCGGTCTGAATGACCGCAAAATCGTGAACTATGACTATTGTAGTGGGAAAGGGTGGGATGAAAAGATCAATGACACTCACACACCGTTAATTGTCACGATCGCCGAGGATACTGAGGACCTTGAGGGGGTAACCCACCCCATTGAACCCTTCCCTCTCTTCTAAAGTTTGAAGCGCGGTCTAATCGACGTCCCTCTGGACTGGAAGTTAAAGATGAAAATACAAATAAAATATTACCTTGTTAAAATTTTTTTGTATAACTGGTAAATGTGAAACAGTGAATAATTCACTTCAATCGAAAAACACTGGTTGCAATCAGTTAAGAAAACAGGATTCGAAACAGTAGGTCGGTTGGTTATGTATTATGGCTATTGATTTAGTATTTTTACCATTACCAAAAGTGGTAAACAAGAGACAAATGCAGTAGGTTAGTACCATAATTTGTTGAATAAACTGATGAACACAAACTTTTCCCTATTAATTAAAATTGTATTCCTTACCGGCTGCCTTATGTTTTTAAAGAAGAAAGATGTAATCTTCCATGCTAAACTCAAACACTTGAAAAAAAAAAAAAAAAAACATTTAGTTTGCATTTAACATGAAGTTTGGTTTCTACATCTCTTCTACTCACAAAAGGGCGACGATGGACACCAGCACGACAGGGACTCAACACCAGCGTATCCAACCTGCTTTGATGATTTTTCCCTCATGCACTTCCGGAAATCTCATAGTAGTAAATTGGCCGTAACAGATTAGTAAAACCGGTACCTATCGTACCAGTTTCCCCACAGCGTAAAGTTCCTTCATCTATACTCGTATTTTTGTCAACCTACAAGCGCGACGGTATGCTTCTATTCTAACATTCCTTCGCAAGAATATTTTTCTTCTGCCTCTCGGAGGGGGGGACCCCCCCTTCAATCCGTCCTGAGCGTGCAGTTCAACATAGGGGGTCGAGATTTTGTAGTAGGTAGGTGCCTCTGAAAGTGAAGAATTAATTAATGATAACATTGATTGTAGGTACCTACAAGCGTATACACCCATTTACAATCAAATCTAATTTCCACATTCTACAGAAAATCACAATAACAAGAAGTAGCACATTGGTGGTAGGTACCTAGAACAATTAATTGGAGAAGCTAGAATGCAACACACTTCTGTTATCCACAACCTTCTCTCACATGATTTTGTATTTTTCTGTCTTGAACACAGGCGTAGCCGACACAAACGACTTCACTTTGGATTAATAATGAAATATCAGTTTTCTTTTCAAATGTTTCAAATCTATCCCACTTGTGGCTGCCATTTCGGGGGCGATTGCAGCGCTACCAACGGTAATTGAATTCGCTAACACAGACCAATATCCTTCATTCTGTTAGCGAATTTTTGAAGAAAATTAAGCTATTGCTCTCGCCTCAAAATTTGTAGAATGTGAATTTTTGAAAAGATTTTATGCAGAAATCCGTTTCAGGCTATTCTGAATCATATTCTGAAGTTTAACGCATTTTTTATGTATGTATGTATGTATGTATATATGTATGTATGTGTCATTCCAGACGATAACTGTCCGTAGAATTGTGCTAGAAACTTCAAACAAATTTTAAAATGTTAAGGACACAAAACGAAAGTTCAAGTTCGTTGGCCAGCATGATCGGATTACATCTTCGGGTTGAAATTTTCAAAAATGTAGTCAACAATTTCAAAGTAGCCTGTTTTTTGCGATTTGTTGTGCGAAATAATTTTTTCAGCATACTAACATGTGGTATATTCGGAATCAGCGTAAAATTTCCTATAAGAATATGTATCAAGTTTTCAAAAATTTCAAAGTTGAAAAATCAGTTAAAAATCGAAATAATGCCGTTCGCTAGTTGTAAAAATCGGTAATATTTGCATGAAACATTGTCCAAATTCAGATTGAACTACTCTTATGGAAGTATCCCTGTTTAACCAATCCTAGAACCATGCTGTTTAAAACGTAGGTAGTAGGTGCTTAAAAAAAAAAATGTAATCACAACTGATGAGTTTACTCTGTGCATGTGTTAACCCTTTGCGGTCGAAAGTTGAATTCCGATCGTGTCCACAAGGACGGGACCCGGTCAGGGACCGGCATTATGCATGTACCTTACAGGACGACTTATTACACGCCATTATATCTTTCAAGGGCAATAAGCTTTTTGCACTAGGTCACCTAAAAACGGTACATCACGTTTGAAGACATATTCATCAAATAAAAGCACAGATTACCTATTATTATTATTTTTTTATTGTAATCATTTCCCCTGAACAAAAAATATTAAAAAAAGGTCGTCTTGCTCTTCCATTTGAAGCAACAATCTTTCAATTTGTTCATCGTTCATGACGAAAAAAACCACTTACGAACTGAAAAAGCACAATTACTAAACACAGAAAACTGGGTACAATGGAAACGACACGAAAACAACACGAGGACAAGAGTTATCAGTGAGAAAATAATGATAATGATAAAAAGTCGAAGCTCAAGTAGTAACCAGTCACAGAAAGGTTTCTCATATTCCTTCCCATTGGGTTCATTTTATCAATAAAGTGCTGCGATCTATTGTCAAAACCTTCAGTAAAACCTACTGAATTGCCCCCAATATTTAAAAAATACCAAGCTACCACCGGGTTTCGTCTGTGAAGACAAGAAAGGGCGCCGAGCAGTGACCGGCATTCGACCCCTACGAGGTAACAAGGTCGCCGAGCAGGGACCGGCATTCGTCCTGTGAGACATCCCTCTCTCAAAATGTTCCGTCCAAATGCGGATATTGCCTAGCCGGGTCCTGACCGGGTTTCGTCCGGAAAGGGTTAATAATTTGATTCCATGTTTGTCTATCAAAATCATAAACTAAAATTTCTCAACACGATCAATAGCGACTGAAATGTCGAAGATTTCTTCAAAAATTCGCTCATGGGGTCATGCTGCATGACTGGACTTTTTTTATACTCGAGGATTCTAGGTCCATGCTACTCTATGGATCTGAAAATTGAGAGCCTGCCTTGTGTGAGCTTATCACTTATCAGTGTCCACGTGCTCCACACTCTCCCACCTGTTATCTATTCGGATCATGATTCGGATATTCACGTTGTTCACACAAACGCTGTTAGTCTGGAATAGATTTGCATTTTTAAAACTTTCATCATAAAATTCGTCATCTATCGTCGAATTTCTAAATCCTGATAGGAATAGATAGTGTAGACTTTAGTTTGGTGATAAACGTTATTCCTTATTGGGCTTACAACTTGGTAGGTAAGTAAGTTTCATTTTTTATCTGCATTACAGTAAATTTCCTTCAACTGTCCCTGTTCCTCTGTGATTTTTCTAGAGTAGGTACCTATGTATTTTAGTGTGTAACATATTAGCGTATTTCCGTAGATTATGAAGATATTGCGATGGCTCCCAACATTTTCTTCGTGGAAATCCGTTTTGAGGCATTCTAAAACGATTCCTGGATTTCAGCATATGGACCTTTCCCGTTAATTCTTCTACTATTCATTCTTTTTGACCTACATGTCCAACTAATCTGAATTGTTACTAAGGGATTGACTACTTGATGTTATGTGGGCCGTTCTCAAACTATGGGCAACTTTCGGACACAGAAATTTCATAATAAAAGTCTTCAAAAAAATTTTAAAAAATTCAGGGAGGTTCCTTGGTCAACACTGATTGCAAAAATACATATTACCCAGATCAGCTCTCAAATTCAATCTATCTCTGTTACACATGTCTAGTATGTATTTAACTATATTACCGTATTTCTGTAAAATATAAAGCTATTGCAATAGCTCCTAAAATTTCCCAAATTTGTCTACATGAAAATCCGTTTTGAGGGATTCTGAACGATTACTGGATTTCAACGCTCATTTACACAGATCTCTCCAACTCCTTTGTAACCAAGGTTTACTCTTAGACTCACAATTTTTAAATTCATTTGTTATGCTCGATTTCATGTATTGTGTTTTTAGTGGTACAACTTTAAAGTTTACCTGTACAATTCGGTTATAACGGGGGATGGGGGGGGGGGGGGGGGTGAGAGTGTTACTATTTGATTCAGCTTGAGAAAATACTTATGATCCGAGCTCAAACTCGTGGTTCATTGAGAATCATTTTTCAGGAAAACTGAATTTCATTGGGGAAAAAACCTCATTTTTTCAATATTAAATCAGAAGAAACTCAGCCCTTTGAGCCTCGCAAGGGGCTCCGCCCCCCTGGACCCCCTGGCTTTGAGCCTTCGGCTAAAATACTAAAACATAGAGCATGCTTTCTTCCCACTAAAACTACGACGCTATAAATTATTAGCTATAGTGTTCAAAGGCACCTCCAAAACCATACAGAATGAGTAACGAAAACATCTCAAATCAATATTTTCAGTAGAATATTGATCATTTGACACACATTTCATTTGGATCTCTACCCCACAGATTAAATCTTGCGTTCGTAGCGTTTGAGATCATCACCTGATAATAACTTGATGTAATATGCATACAATTTATCACCTTGCATATTACAAATAATGAAAATATTGACTAGGAATTATTTGAAACTATGTTATGCAGTTGTCCAGCTGTGGCTACAAATGGTGCATTTTCGCATAGTTTACTCGTCACCATGACAACAAGGTGAAATAACTTCGACTTCGCCTTGCCTCGATGTAAGGATGCGCTAGTGTCCAAGTCTCGAGAATATCACCCATAATAGGTTAGAGAGGACAGGTCGTGGAGGGGGAAGAAGCCACTTGAGACTCCGCCCAGTCGGGGAGTGAAACCAGGTAGCCAATGAAATAACGATAACAGCATCGATATTTTCGGATCAGTAACTACTATCTATGGCTTCGAAGCATCGATGTACGTTACTGAAATTTCAATTAGAATTCGTTGTTAAAACTGAATTTTCCCTGAACCGCTAAATTCATAAATATTCAATTATTTTATCTATTTCCCCTGTGATTATTTAGGTCTTCTGCTGTTTCTTCTCTCAACTGAACACATTATAGGTGTAGCTATAGGTATAGCTGTCATATGATTGTAGCTGTGTATTTGTTTCTTGCATTTTACTTGTTTTTAATTTTCTAGCTTCAAACTTCACTCCTTTGATTATTTATAATCCAACTGGGCAGTGGGTTAAAATAACGATTTTTCTGTTGAAGTCGTGTAGAAATGATGATTTTTGGCTTCATAGGGCACAAAATCAAATTATTTTGAATTGTCCATGTCTTTTACACATAAACGGTGGCTTTCATGCACACAGGAATATAACTTGTAAATAATTTCATCTTTGCTTCAAATGGAATTTGCCTCACTAGTTATTATTAGGAAGTAGGTATTCTGCAGTATTCGTAACATATTCCATGTTATTACGTTGGTCGTTTGTTTCAGTTTTGGGTAGGTATCTAAGTAAAGCTTTATGTTAGATGGTAGTGCCTACCTACCTTTCGCAATCAAGGTACTCACGTTTAGTGTTTACCAATGTATTTTCTTCATAAGAGAATGTGGTTGGTGTGGGAATTCTCCGTATTTGCAGAGTTGGAACTCTGTAAGTTATGGGTTTACGATCACAAAACTGGAGGGTAAGGCCGCGGAGGAGGCAAGTTTTGAAATGAGGTATTATAACAGTGTTGTAGGCTCCGCCCCTTCGAGAAAACTGGCTTCATGAGCTCTCGCAGTTTAACAGACACATGCCCTCTCTATCCTATTATAAGCTCTTTGGCCGATTCAGGAGCGCAGTTCTCAAATACATGAAAACATTAAGGCTGCTACACACGTTCCTTCCCTTTCTTCCTCCCTCCTTAACCCTTCTTTGGTCGCATCGGGTCTATATGACCCGATCCTCTACTTTTCTGTGAATCCCAGAACTGTTTGTCATGCTTTCTCCTCCCCTCCTCCTTCTAATCTTCTAGGGTGCAGGTGGCTACGCGTCAGTATGATTTTTGACCGGGTGCGAGGTGTCTGTGAGTTTTTTTCCGCATTTTGACCCAACGCGACCATTCACGTTTGTATTTTCTTTCTGAAAATGACCCGACGCGACCAAACTCAGGTGCGTTTTTCTGACCTTTGTAGAGCGCCCAAGTTTTTTTGTTTAACTCTATTTACAATAAAGAGCGATCAAATGCGTTTTATCGACCAAGACATCTTGAAAGAGTTGGAGAGACAAAACCAAGAGGTCCCTATTGGTTCAGAAGTTGACTGTGGCAGCGAACTCGACCAGGAAAATATAAGTGAGCATGAGACGGAGAGTGAGTATGAGGCTATGGAAGAAAACTATAATTCAGATTCCTCTTCAGACACTGCTGTCGTTTTTTTTTTTCCTTGTTTTCGGTGATGATTAACTAATTAATTTAGTACAATTCTCTCCATATTACCAGTTGGTTGTTTGATAATAAACATTCATGTAGTCATCTTTTCCTTTAGTTGTTTCTGACTTCATTATATACTTTATTAATTTAATAAGTAAATATACTAGATGCAAACCTAAGACACCTAATAAGGTTCGAAATGTTGGAATTTACTGTACGAAACGACGTTGGTGTTTAGAATACTCTTTTATTCGTTTTATCATGTTAATTCAGCCTGCCATATGTATTTTATGGAGAAAATTGCCAGGTTTACAGAAGAACCCACACTCATTGCACATTTTAATATTTTAAGAAACTTCTATTCAGGGATTTAAATTTATAGCATGTGGAACAACAACCAAAATATGGGGGGTTGGGGAAACCGAATTTTCTAGGAGTAAAATGTTGGCAAACCAGGCATTGCGAAATTTTGGCAAAATCGGTAGATTATCTTATTTTGCGTGGAAATGGTCCTTAAAACATAATATTCCAACATGTTATACTTTTTAATCACACCTTGGTAGTTCCAGATACTCAATACCAACGAAGTTTATTAACAGATAATCCTAAATGGGTCATTCTCATTTCATTTGCCGCTTTGAGTCGTTCGAGAACCTCAAAAACGTGAAATATGAAAGTGCTCAAAAATGAGGTTAGATCGGCAAATACTACTCATTGTACATTGCAGATTTGTGTTCTATAGATGAACAGTGAGTTTTTGATTGATGTTGTATTTAACATATTTTTTTTTACCCATCCTTGGTCACACTCCTGAGAGGTAACACTCATGAGAATTTCCAGTAAAAATGGCGTCACACAGGATGATGAAGTGGCAAAACTCGGGGATGGTTACTGTTTGAAACCTGTCACCAAGCAGTATGGTTCTTGATATCGGATTATTTTGTTTAAGCACTAACAACACTAGTAATTAGTGTAACACTCATGATTGAAAATAAAAATACTCCTCATGTTTTTAGGCTTCTTTCACTGTAAAAACTGCTGCAACTCCAAGCACTCCACTGCAGTCTCACATCTTCAACTGGACAATATAACCTTCACTTCTGGCTTTCTTGGTCGCAAAAATGATAACACTCCTGAGGTCCCATTGAGAAGAGATATGGGGGACTGACTGAAAAACTAGTTTTTCACGGGTTGGGAAAAATCTCAAAAATGTAAATCCTTACTCTAAATAAAGAGGAACCAACTTACTGCAGCCTTACTAGTAACCCTGGCCAGTTCTAGATTGTCATTATTTCGTAACAACCTAACTTCTACTTACGTGTTAGGTAGGAGGGGACAGTAACACTCATGAGTTTCCAGGATTTCAGGTTTCATTCGTCATCACTGAGTATTGGTTAAAGGGGATTTTGGGCAGTCAAATTATTACTTCGTTGATCTCCCAACTTATACTACCCTTTTTTCCCCCAAAATTGCTAGTTTTGGTCAAGAATTGTGAGAATTCATTGTCCGGGACATGAAAGCGGCAAATGAAATGAGAATGACCCAAATTAAAACTGCAGCAATTTAAAAATTCGGGTCACTATGACCCAAGCGACCGTATTAGGGAGAATTATCAACGCGACCAAAGAAAGGTTAAAGAGGATGCTTCCTACAGACGCTCCTTCCTTTTTCCTCCCTCCTCCTACTGCTACTCTTGTTGTCCCTCCCACCATTTTCCTTCCTACCCGCGGTCATTCAGTGTGACCCATTGTGGGGGAATTTTCCTGTTTGTAGGGGAAATTTATCTTTTTGACTTCTTTTCCTTGTTCTTCTAGTGTTCGTGATCCCACAAGTGAGATAGCTGCTTTAACATGTCAATAATTTGACTTAACGCTCCTTTTTGTCAAACCAGATCCCCTTTTACTCAAGTTTTGTTTACCCCTCTTTATTTTTCATTAATTTGTTTCGTTTTATTTTTCAAAAAAGAATAATAATAATAATTTTCATTCGGTTTTATTACCTGCTTTTAGTTTGGCGAGAATTTATTTTTAAATCGCCTGTTTATATACTTTGTTAGCGAATTTTCTCTGAAAATAAAGCTATTGCAATGGCTCCAAAAATTTTAAAATAAAAATTTTCAAAAATTTTCTTCATCGAAATCTGTTTTGAGGCATTCTGAAATGATTCCTGGATTTTAACGCTTTTTTAGATGTATATATATATATATGTATATATATATATATATATATATATATATATATATATATATATATATATATATATATATATATATATATATATATATGTATGTGTCATTCCAGACGATAACTCTCGATAGAATTGAGATAAAAACTTCGTTCTTTCGCCAAAAAATCAAGCGTTTCAAAAGAAAGGATGAGTTCGTTGGACAACAATTTTTGAGCACATTAAATTGGTCAAATTTCGAAAAATGTACCCAAAAAATCACTAAAAATGGCTAAAAACGGCCAAAAATCGTTAAATTTTTTTTTTTTTTTTTTTTTTTTTGCAGGATTTGAGTCAAAACTAAATTTTCAGCGATTAACTAGGACATTAAAAATTTTTGCTCAAAATTATGATGAAAAAAGTACTTAAATGTCATTAAAATTTGCTAAAATATCTATAAAAACTGAAAAAAATTTAAAAATCAAAAATCCCTTTTGAATCAGTGGAATTTTATTTAGAATAAGTTTTTTGCCATAACATTGGTTTTTAACCATTTCTGTCAACTAAAATTGCTCCAATTTCAATGCAATTTAACATACTATAGTACGATAGATAGTTTATGAAAATTCGAACTTTTTTACTGTTGTTTCTACACATAATATGGGGAGTTACCCGGTTGAAGGCACGTGAAGCGGATCGTCTCTGTGTTAAACGCATCATATCTGGGTGAAATTGTGTCCGAAGTAGTTCATAATTGGCAGGTGAATTGGGATTGGTCTTATAAATCGCTGGATCGAACGTGATCTTCCATTTTCTGGGCTGTGAGGACAGATTTTTAAGGTTAGATTATTCAGTTTAATGGTGTTTTTCGCCTTTCGTTTGGTCAGTCGAGACGTTGGAGCCATCACACGCGACCTTGAGAGAGATAACGCGTGTGCACAAGCAGTGGCAACGTCGCCACGCCTCGTCGCCCCTCCAGGTCTATCCCGCGCCCACCGTGCTGCCCGCGCCACACCTTGCCCACCAACGCGTTGTTTTGGCATCTCTTTTCGATCATGATCGCTTGAGCTTGGGGGTCAGTGACAAGCGTTCGTTTATGCGAGAGTATTTCATTGGAAAGTCTTGATGCACACGGAGTGGAACCAGGTTACATCTCTCCAGTAGCGAAGGATAGTCGAAGTCAGTGGAGGGGATACCCATCTTATAACCTATGTACCTCAGGAACACTCGCTGAACTCGTTCGAGCTGATCAATGTGCACCTGGTAGTATGGAGACCAGACCACTGTAGCGTACTCGAGGATAGGCAAAACCAGTTGCTTGTATATTAAAACAATCGCTGGAATACTGGAGAACTCTCTTGTGTTCCTTTTGAGGAAACCAAGAGACACTCGACGGTAGCCCTACACCGGCCCGTGGTTCCCTCCTCCCCCACCACCGAGCACTGCCATCACTTCCCCTCCGAGCCTGCTCAGCGCCCCTACACCGGCCCGTTGGTTCCCTCCTCCGCCGCGGGCCCTCCCCCAGCGCGCGTGTCCCCTTTTCTCACTTTGTCTTATCCCTTAGTAAAAATGCAGATTAGTGGTGGACATGTAGGTCAGAATAAAGTGTATAGTTTGGTGATCTGGATGCTCGCAAGCTCGCATCTCAAAAATACATAACATCAAGTAGTCAATCCCTTAGTAAAAATGATGATTAGTTGGGCATGTAGATCAGAATGATGTGTATAGTTTGGTGGTCTGGATGCTCGCAAGCTCGCATCTCAAAAAGACATAACATCAAGTAGTCAATCCCTTAGTAAAAATGCAGATTAGTGGTGGACATGTAGATCAGAATGATGTGTATAGTTTGGTGATCTGGATGCTCGCAAGCTCGCATCTCAAAAATACATAACATCAAGTAGTCAATCCCTTAGTGAAAATTCAAATTAGTTGGACATGCAGGTCAGAATGACGCTTTAAAAGTATATTTCGGGAGTTGAACGAGCAAAAAAAAATTAACCGGTCATCAGGATTCGAACTCACGACCTTCATCTTGTGAGGCCATTACGTTAATCAATGAGCTACAACGCATCTGTCGTTCAAGGAGACAATCACAGTGCTTGACCATTCAGTAGGAGGGAGATGATAAAAGGGGAGAGTAGCGCTGCTGCGCGGCGGAGGAGGGAACCATGCGCCGGTGTACGGCTACAGTCGAGGTGAGCGGGCTCGGAGGGGAAGTGATGGCAGGGCTCGGTGGTGGGGGCGGAGGCCTGTGTAGGGCTACTGTCGAGTCCAAGAGACCTCATGGCTTTTTTGGTGATGCTATCAATGTGGTCAATAAAAGTCATTTGTGTGTCAAATCGAACTCCCAAGTCGAGAATCTGATGCACCCGCTGGAGAGGAAGACCATTTATATGGTAATCATGGACCACTGGAGAGCAGATGCGGTGAAATGTTGCTACAGAGCACTTATTCTCGTTTAAAAACATATTATTAGCAATGCATCAACGACCAAGAGCACCCAAGCAACCCTGCAACCGTTCACAGTCGCTCATAGAAGTAACCTCACTAAAGATTTTGCAATCATCCGCAAACAGCAAGCATTTCACCTCGGAGAAGAGCCTTGTAATACCATTTATCACCAGAAGGATCAAAAGAGGATCGATGTGGGATCCCTGGGGAACACCTGAGGAGGCATGAAAGGGTCTGGAAGTAGCATTCTTGATCCTCACCACAAGGTATCTGTTGCGAAGGTAGCTCGTGACCCAATCCAGTAAGGTGCCAAAAACTCCGAAAGATTTCAGAACTGCTATGATATGTCGATGAGATAGCTTATCAAAGGCTTTGGCGTAGTCTGTTGAAATAACATCAACCTGTCGACCCTCACGAAATGCGCTCAGTACATACTCTTGAAATTCAAGGAGGTTGCTAACCGTTGAACGCCCTCTGACAAAACCATGCTGCTCCACGGAGATGAAGTGTGAGAACTGAATTGAAAGTTTAGGCACAATGAGCTTTTCCAGAAGTTTGGGCAATGTGGACATAGAGCACACTGGCCGGTAGTGATCAACCTTTGATCTATCCCCCGTCTTATGAATTGCAGTCACAAAGGAATACTTCCAAACATCCGGAAAAACGCCAGAAGGATGGATCGTTGAATAGGTCAGTGATGGGAACAGCGAGACTATTCGCACATGTCTTGAGCACGACAGGAGGCACCCCATCAGGGCCCATTCCCCAAGAGAAGCCAGCCCACGCAACATCTCATCACTAGTCACAGAAAGTGCACCAATAGCAACAACCTCAGAATCGGGAAAAACAGGATGATAAGACACGGGTTGTTCAAATACTGAGGAAAAATGGAACGAAAAAGATCAGCAACCTCCATTGCCCAGGATTGGGAGGTAAGGAACCATTTAGCACTAGACAGCACTCTGCTCGGTGAGGGGAGGAACGACGATGGCGATGAAGATGGGGTCCCCCCAGACGTGGAAGACTTGATGGAAATCATCAATAGCCTCAAAAATAATAAGGCGCCAGGAGTGGATAGGATAGCAGTGGAGCTGCTGAAACGGGGCGGAGAAGAGGTGACCAGAGAGTTGGCCCGTTTGGTCTATGACATCTGGATGGACGAACGAATGCCCTCTGAATGGAGTGTGGCTGTTATCTGTCCCATATATAAGAAGGGTGATAAGCTCGCGTCTGAGAACTACAGAGGCATTGCCCTTCTTTGTGTCGCATACAAGGTGCTGTCTATAGCTAAAAGTCGCTGCCTGCAGAAATAGGCTGACCATGTAATGGGGGAGTATCAGTGCGGTTTCCGAGCTGGGAGATCTACAACAGATCACATCTTCTCGTTGAGACAAATTTTGGAAAAAGCATACGAGCACGATGTAACACTGCATCATCTTTTCGTGGATGCAAAGCAGGTGTATGACAGTGTGAGTCGAACTGCCTTGCTAAAGGATCTTCTAGAATTTGGAGTTCCCAGGAAGTTGGTGAGGCTGGTCCGTATGACGCTGGAGGGGACAAGGTGCGCAGTGAAGGTACAGGGAGAAACCACGGATACCTTCGAGGTTCGCAATGGATTGAGACAGGGGGATCCGGAAGCACCAGGCTTATTTAACCTCTGTCTTGAAGGAGCGATACGTGCCAAACGCACAAACCCAGGAGGCACGATATACCATCGTATGACGCAGCACCTAGCATATGCTGACGATGTCGAAATAGTGGCCAGGTCAATTGCTGCTCTATCTGGAGCTTTCCAGGAGTTCTAGGGAGCAGCAAGAGAAAGAGGGCTCAGGGTCAACGAGCAGAAGACTGTTTACATGAAAACATCAAGAGCCCAGCCAGCCCGACGCCCTGAGTCCATTGAAATGGTCGGCTACAACTTCCCAGTGCACTCGCAGTTCAAGTACCTTGGCTCAATGGTGACGGAGGATAATGACATCCCTGCAGAAATAAAAGGCCGGATGGAAGCAGGAAACCGATGCTTCTGGTCGCTCAGCAAGGTGCTCAGGTTCAATGCTATCCCAAGAAAAGCAAAGCTGTGGTTGTACAAAACCTCGATTCGGCCGGTGGTAGCATATGGCTCCGAGTCGTGGGTCCTCACACAGGAATGGGAACAAAGGCTCCGGATTTGGGAACGGAAGGTCCTGAGGCGCATATTTGGGCCGATCTTTGACCCTAACGATATGCGCTGGAGGATTTGGACAAACGAGGAGCTTCGGGAGCTGTACAATGAGCCTGATATTGTGACTTTCATCTAAAAGGGCCGACTGCGCTGGATCGGGCATGTGGAACGAATGGATTTGACCCGCGTCCCTCGGAAGATGCTCTATGGGATGCCAGGCGGCAGCAGAAGTTGAGGCAGGCTGCGCAAGATGGGTCAATGACGTCGAGGCCGATATTAGATCTGCGGACTGGGGCACTGAACAGGGATGCATGGCGGAGGATTGTTGAGGAGGCCCAGGTTCTCTAGAGGACGTTAGCGGCCACAGAAAGAAAGAAGAAGATAGGAATTCTGCAAAGAGGGTGTTCCGAACGCTCATAGCTGGTCTCTGACCTGCAAACCGATTTCTCCGCTACTCCACCATCTTCTGGACTTGACCACTACAGCTGCTCAGCTAGTGTTTCAGCGTTTTCGTTCAACATTGAACCACCCCTTTCATTTTCGGTTATTAAATACATAGAATCCCCCTTTCACAATTAAATACATAGTATTTAAATACAAAATTACACAATTAAATACAAAATGTTTATTTACTACATTAATGAGTTTATTGCCATTGCCATCTCCATCGATTACGGTTGCAAACTTTTAGTCCTCTGACTCCTACAATACCGCCTCAATCGCTCTCTCATCCATACTTTCAACTAAATAAAACTCGATAAAACTAATTAGAAAAAAAAATACTATAAGGAAAGAAAAAATCCACTTCCCTCACTGAAGTGACGGAATGAATACAGGGGATATTATCATTTAGTAATGATTAACACCACGTTTCCATTTGTTTTGTCACGTCATGAGCGTCACATCACGATCGAAATTGCACCATCGAAATTATATCATGTTACTATGTTGGTTGCGAGCGTCACAAAACGATATAAATAAAGTCCTACATTTCATTCGGTCCATAATAACATTGACGGGAGGTGAAACAAGAACGTATTTCAACTTTTGATGCATTAATGAGCTGCGAAGTTTCGATTGACGGAAATTTTGGCGAAACAAACGTTAATCGTTATTAAATGATCTGACTGTAGAACCATAGGTCTACCGTCCGTTTTTTCAGAATTTCAAACAGTAGTTAGAAATTAAATTTTAAGAATGAGGTATTCACAGTTAGATATTCATCGTTTGCTCCCAGTACAGCTCTATCAACCTATTACCACCTGATTTCTTCTTCTGAGTGCAAATAAGAATAGGAAACGAGAAAAAAGTCCAGTCATGCAGTATGACCCCATGAGCGAATTTTTGAAGAAATCTTCTACATTTCAGTCGCTATTGATCGTGTAGAGAAATTTTAGTTTATGATTTTGATAGACAAATATGGAATCAAATTATTAAAAATAAATAGGAGGTACTCATACTTAATTATTATTAAACTAATCTTGTAGATTTAAAGACAAATGTAGGTGAATATTCATAGATTTCGATGGAGGGAGGCCTTGAGATTAATGTTACCGACGGCCAAGCGGAGCGATGCCTTGGGTCTGCGTGCTAGTACGTACATAAATAGAACTTCTTCATAATTTCATGGCTAATATTTTCTAAGCCACAGTCAGTATTAAAGCTACATCAAGTCCTAAAACAGTTGAGCGTAAAACATTAAAGAGAGCGACCTAGAGAATCGGAGGACGGAATATTTCACAGAGTAAACTCATCAGTTGTGATTACATTTTTTTTTTTTTTTTTTTTTTTTTTTTTTTTTTTTTTTTTTATACTAACACCTACTACCTACGTTTTAAACAGCATGGTTCCAGGATTGGTTATACAGGGATACTTCCATAAGAGTAGTTCAATCTGAATTTGGACAATGTTTCATGCAAATATTACCGATTTTTACAACTAGCGAACGGCATTATTTCGATTTTTGACTGATTTTTCAACTTTGAAATTTTTGAAAACTTGATACATATTCTTATAGGAAATTTTACGCTGATTCCGAATATACCACATGTTAGTATGCTGAAAAAATTATTTCGCACAACAAATCGCAAAAAACGGGCTATTTTGAAATTTTTGATTACGTTTTTGAAAATTTCAACCCGAAGATGTAATCCGATCATGCTGGCCAACGAACTTGAACTTTCGTTTTGTGTCCTTAACATTTTAAAATTTGTTTGAAGTTTCTAGCACTTCATATGATTCAGAATAGCCTGAAACGGATTTCTGCATAAATTCTTTTCAAAAATTCACATTCTACAAATTTTGAGGCCAGAGCAATAGCTTAATTTTCTTCAAAAATTCGCTAAAAGATCGAAAAGCGAAGTGATGGTCCCTGACTGGCATAGTACCTATTCAGGAAATCTGCGTTGGCAATCAAGGGCTGGTATGGGAGTATTAGACAGAGACAGCCAATTCATTTATTGGAGTATCCTGGCAAATCACCTTGTGTAGGTTGAAATTATGTAATATGCCTGAAAATATGTACCCTCGAAAATACCCGTTTTGGAAACAACATGTACCTTCCTCTTAGACCCTTTTAGCGAATTTTTGAAAAAAATTAAGCTATTGCTCGCCTCAAAATTTGTAGAATGTGAATTATTGAAAAAATTTTATGCAGAAATCCGTTTCAGGCTATTCTGAATCATATACTGAAGTTCAACGCATTTTTTTATGTATGTATGTATGTATATATGTATATGTCATTCCAGACGATAACTGTCAGTAGAATTGTGCTAGAAACTTCAAACAAATTTTAAAATGTTAAGGACACAAAACGAAAGTTCAAGTTCTTGGCCAGCATGATCGGATTACATCTTCGGGTTGAAATTTTCAAAAATGTAGTCAACAATTTCAAAATAGCCTGTTTTTTGCGATTTGTTGGGGGAAATCATTTTTTCAGCATACTAACATGTGGTATATTCGGAATCAGCGTAAAATTTCCTATAAGAATATGTATCGAGTTTTCAAAAATTTTAAACTTGAAAAATCAGTCAAAAATCGGAATAAAGCCGTTCGCTAGTTGTAAACATTGGTAATATATGCATGAAACATTGTCCAAATTCAGATTGAACTACTCTTATAGAAGTATCCCTGTATAACCAATCCTAGAACCATGGTGTTTAAAACGTAGGTAGTAGTTGTTTGTATAAAAAAAAAATAAAAAAATAAAAAAAAAAAAAAAAAAATGTAATCACAACTGATGAGTTTACTCTGTGAAATATTCCGTCCTCCGATTCTCTCGGTCGCTCTCTTTAATTTTTTACGCTCAACTGTTTTAGGACTTGATGTAGCTTTAATACTGACTGTGGCTTAGAAAATATCAGCCATGAAATTATGAAGAAGTTCTATTTATGTACGTACTAGCATTCAGAACCAAGGCTCCGCTTGCCCGTCAGTAACGTTAATCTCCATCGAAATCTATGAATATTTACCTACATTTGTCTTTAAATCTACAAGATTAGTTTAATAATAATAAAGTATGAGTACCTCCTAATTATTTTTAATAATTTGATTCCATGTTTGTCTATCAAAATCATAAACTAAAATTTCTCTACACGATCAATAGCGACTGAAATGTCGAAGATTTCTTCAAAAATTCGCTCATGGGGTCATGCTGCATGACTGGACTTTTTTTATGATAGCCTGTCCCTCTTTCCGTCGGGAGGAGTCTGGCAACACTACTTGTACATACATTTTTGAATGTTCTATTTTATAGTAATAAACTCTATTTGAGCAATATTCTGCCAAAAAATATCTTCAACGATTTTTAGCCATTTTCAGTGATTTTTTAAAGTAAATTTTGTAAAATTTGACCAATTTAATGTGCTCAAAAAGTGCTGGCCAACGAACTCATCCTTTCTTTTGTAAAGCTTGATTTTTTGGCACAAGGATGGAATTTTTATCTCAATCCTAAGAAGAGTAATCGTCTGGAATGACACACACACAAATGAAAAAGCGTTAAACTTTAGGATTCGTTTCAGAATGCCTCAAAACGGATTTCAATGAAGAAATTTTTCAAAAATTTGGGTTTTAAAATTTTCCGAGCCATTGCAATAGCGTCATTTTCTACAAAAATGCGCTACGAAACTTCAGTCGTTCAGGTCATCCTATTATCTTGATAAACAGGTACTCTGTCACCTTGACTGTCTTCCGTTTGTTGATATTAAATGAAAATATCTTTGCAGATCCAGGAGTGACCATCTAGGAAGTGCTAGACGCTTCTGACTCTCCTTCTGCAGCCATGTCACCACATCCACGCCTTCGGCTCCCTGCTATGGATGAGCCAACATGCTCCACTTCAGGTAACAGGTTAACGCTCGTCTTGAAATAGCGCACTATGAGGATATACACATTCTCTAATATACAGAAATGAAAATTTTCTTCTGGTGGGGGGGGGGGGGGGGTAGAGGAGGGGACAGAAGTTGTGACCACCCCATTTTAATTCATAATTTCATTAAATTACAATGCTATTAATATTATGATCTACTTCAAATGCAATCCTCATGTAAACTCTGTTACAAACAAAGACCTAACATCAACAACTATGATGATATGGCTATGCTACCTATGGCCCATATTCTCGTGACGTCACGCCTGGAGTAGGTTCGCGTTTCAGCCATAGTCGGCCATGATACCGCCCTACGTCAATGAATCGCTACTCAACCAACCTATTTCTCACAAGAAGTTTGCCGTCTCACGTCAACATAATTCGTAGTTATAAGGCCATTTTTCAACAGTTTTGTTTTGAAAAAGTATAATATTGTAGCAACACAAAATTTCAATTCGACTAAATGTTATAATAATCGTGCCTGCCAGCGCAATAATTGATTGTAGATTGCTGTCAACAATACCAATCTAACGTGAACGAGTTTTTATTTGGACTAGGAGCCTACTAACTATAGTAGTTAATTAGTGTCAGAAAACTAAAGAACTTCATTCGTTTAGGCTTTGAGAATAATTAACCTGAAAAATAGTAAAGAAAAGATTATTGAAAATTCCTCAGATGTCTGTACTGCTGTGTAGGTACCTAGCCATTGCTCAGGTAGCTTCATCAGCGTTTTATTATAAGTTCGTAGTACTATGCTTAACTGAGGAAGCTTTACTTGTTATATTGAATGAATAAAAGGAGAGATTTGATAGTTTGTCAAAATAAACAAGGCAGGTTGTTGCTACACCAAGAAACGAAACTACTTAGGTAGTTACGTACGTCCTACCAGATTTGCTGTTGGTTTAAAGTGCCTAAACAAAGTAGGTGGGTCGTTGCTTTGCCGACGAATACAACCGCTGATTAGCAAGTTTGTCAAATATCGAATCAGGGAATATGCAACATGAATTTAAAACCAGCTGCAAGGAAAAAACCTTGAAATGCATTCCTCTGAAGGTAAGATTTCATAAAGACGGCATTGGCAGTGCAGTTATTGCGCGAGTTTTGCAGTTACGCAAATTTTATGGACAAAAAAAGTAATTAGGTACCTACTTTCGTTTTGATCAATGAAGTACCTACATGAACAAGTAATAATATACGGAAAGTATGTAGGTATACCTTACCTTTCCACATGTGATACAACTTACTATTCCCGCCTAACAGAGCTCTCATAACACATCCTTTCACAAGACCACTTTCACAGTACTCTAAAGATTTTTAGTTTCAATTGATTCAAAGAACAGTTCTAAAACTAGATAGGTAATCCACACTATTTTTGCGGCTGATGTCTGGATCATCTAGACACTTGTATGTCAACTCCCCAACACATATTTCATATGGATCTGTACCCCACAGATTAAATCTTGCATTCTTAGCGTTTGAGGTCAACACCTGATAATAACTTGATGTAATTTGCGTACAATTTATCACCTTGCATATTACAAATAATGAAAATATTGACTCGGAACTAGGTGAGACTATGTTATGTTGTTGTCCAGCTATGACTACAAATGGGGCATTTTCGCATATGTTTACTCGTCACCATGACAACAAGGTTAAATAACTTCGATTTCGCTTGCCTCAATGTAAGGATGCGCTAGTGTCGCAAGTCTCGAGAATATCACCCATAGAAATAGAATGAACGTGAGATTATGATAACATAAGAGCCAACTCTCGTACATCTATCCCTGATGTGGCTGTGAGGAATGCTCTAGGATGATAAAAGACATGATGAGGAACAGCCGAATCAAATACATTGTAATAATATACTAGACTCACACGTAGCGCTAGTGTCGCATTGCAAATTGAACGGTCTGTAGTCGGCCATATTGGGGTCAACATGATTTATTTATGTGCCATGAAGATTGTCATCTACTCATGAAATTTCTTTGATAATGCACATTGGTTAAAGTGTGTGCCGCGTTTAACTGCACAAATCGCAAAACTGAAGACTGCACACTCTCATTTCAAAAGTAAGTATAAATTTTCACTATTTCCTTCAGATTATTTTGGTCCGTTGTAGGCCTCTTGATGTAGTAGCTCAGTACTTACTGTAATTGATAATAATTATCTTTTTACTAACTTATCGGTATATATAAGCTACAAAGTTTTAAATTAATCTAAATTTTGTTTTGTTTTTTCCACAGATTTCCTTTAAACAAGAAGTTTATTTTATAACAAATTTATGAGGCAGCATTGCAATAAGACAGTACTGTTTATGAATCAATTAATTGTATTTTATTTTAGTATTTGTAAATTGTATTCTGCAATTGTAAATGTATTGTAAAATTTTAATTGGAAATTATTAAGTGAAATTGACAGAATTTTATGAAATTGTATTTTATTTTGACATTGTATTGTATTGTCTTATTGTATTATATTGAAATTGTATTGACAGAATTGTATGAAATTGTATATATGAAGAAAATAATATAATAACATAGAAAGTGCCATGAAGTAGGTATTCATTGATTCAATTGTTAAGCTCCTCTGATCATACTTCTTGCCCCATCCAGGTGAACCCATGGTTTTTGTAAAACTGTGTGTTATCTACAAGATATAGTCTTAATACTCAAATGCAGAGCGATTCTTCTGTTACTTTGGAAGAATGGTTCTGAGATAATTGCTTTTGAATAATGGAAGGATCTTTCACTTTCAACTAACTTATGCCCTAACTATTATAAGTATGGTATGAAAAGTACAATATCGCCACTACGCAGAACTACATGAAATCATTGGTAAGTAATGCATACGTTACACGGACGTCCCTATGAATGGACTTTATATCATTTTGGTGAGGGTTCAAATAAGAGAAAAAACAAAGATATCATGACTTCTCTCGAACCCCCCCATTAACTTTCTCCACCGAAAGCAAATTCAAATAATAAAACTTCCAGTATGAAATTAGAAGCTCCTGACATATTTTTGAAACCTAGACCGAATTCATAATCGAACTAAAAACATTATCTCGAAAATCTGACTTGAATAATTAAAACATCATGATTTATTACTATTACCTCCTCCATTCTTCCTCTTCCATAATGAAATCTGAAACTCCTAATATACCTTCCAAAACTAGAAAAAATTCTTAGTTGAACAAAAAAGAATCACAAAAATCTGACGATAGTTAAAAAATCATAATGTATTACTGTACCCCCTCCATTCACCCCTTTTCATGATGAAATTCATGAATGGTTGAAAAAATTTTGTTTGAAATTTGAAAAAAATGAAAATGATTGTTCCCTACCAACCTGGATCAATTTCAATAGGCGTCCCTCGTATTAACGAAGCCTTGCCTGTAAGACATAGCTTCAGAGGGACGTCCTAACAGTTAGAACTGGAAAGCTTATTGTAATATAATATAAACTCCACCATGTAAAACACAACTCATTATTTGTAGAAATATGAGAGTAATTTATTGTTTTCTTCATCAACAAGATCAGATAACTGAAAATCTGATCGTACCTTTCATTCTGGAACCAATTAATTTTATTTAACATGAGGCCTGTAATGTGCAAAAATCCTACAAACACCAGATTGTACAGAATCGTTGCTTATTTCCGATTGAGTTCATTAGCAGTATGACTAAATAAGTTTGTAAATCGTAATAGTTGGTTAGATATTCCAAAGACAAGCAGCTCACAGTTTGTGTCTCTGTTGAAAATATTGCATAAAATTCATTTACGAATGGTGTTGTCATCTTAATAATTGACGTTTTTAATGATTTTAGACTAGTTTTCATCAAGATAATACAAAATACGATTTCTACGAACACTTATTCACAACTCTCTACATAGTAGCATAAACTATCTAGCCTTACAATTCAAAAACGCTGCAAATTATTTCACAAAGGTTTATTATTTTTTCAATTGAGTTTGATCGTAGTTTTAGTTGGCTTGCGTACGTCATAAGGCCCGTCCAGACTCCTCAGCGTGTCCTATTTCGAGTTGCCACAACCTATACTTCTATAATTATATACGTATGTTTATATTTCTCGATTTGAGCTCCTATCTATTCAAATAATCATTGCCTTAATAATATCATTATCTAGGTACGTACGAAAAGTCGAGAGGATATGTTATTAAATGTGCGTAGGAAAAGCATTGGTATTAACACACAAATACGACCTAGAAAAAAACATATATTCATGCCTCGAAGGAACGCCGTACCCACCTCATGGTGCCGCGGCGCCTCCTCTCACTCCACCCCCCCCCCACCCCCCCCACCACCCACCGTGACCCCATGCCAGGCGTGCGTCTAACACGTCTAGCACTCAAAGACACTTTTTCGCCCGTTTTTGGCCCATAGCATCTATGCGAGTAAAGCGATCGGGATGGTTAAACGTTAGGACCAACTAGACCCAAAATGTGCGAAAGAACGGGTTTTTAAAGTAAATTCTTAGGCCTTTTATGGCCCGGACGGCGGACGGACATTTCAAATTTGGATTCTACGCACCTTGAAACGTAAAGTGACAAAGTTTGAGGGGGGTTATAAAACTTTTTTGCTACACGATCACATAGGCTTATTATTGGAAATAATAAACCAAGATGGCGCGTGAAGTTGACCCCAATATGTCAGCCAATGCTCTGTTCAATTTGCATTGGGCAGCGACTGAGATCCTCATACTGTTGTAGGGCCTTGAGCCGAATTCATCCTCCCTCAATCGCCCCTCCCCCTTCGTACAAAAGTAACTGGGTGTCACTCTCGGCATAGAATATTGATTTGTTGAGAACTGGCGATAGGTTAGAAATTAGCATTAAGGTCCTCACACTCGTCTGTGCCTCTCCATTCAATAATGCAGATGCGATTAAAGAACACCTCCAATTCTGCTTGGAATATGGGGGGAGCCCTAGCCGAAGTATTGATGATAGCGACTAAACTCAAGCAGTCACGTGTTTTGGCGCCTCATATGTCATTATGGTAAATATGCACGAGACTGAATGACCCCATCTCCTTAGGGAACTATTTCATTCACAAGGATGGCAAAGGAAAATTTGACTTTGACTCTCAAATTTAAGAAAATCAAAAACTTATTTGAAGTGAAAGGGATATTCCATCCAACCCTACGAAAATGCCTACATATGAATGAAACGTATAGATTAGGTCAGATGATGTCAGGACTCATGTTGTTAGCGAATTTTTGAAGAAAATTAAGCTATTGCTCTCGCCTCAAAATTTGTAGAATGTGAATTTTTGAAAACTTTTTATGCAGAAATCCGTTTGAGGCTATTCTGAATCATATTCTGAAGTTTAACGCATTTTTTAATGTATGTATGTATGTATATATGTATGTATGTATATATGTATGTATATATGTATGTAAAAAAAAAGTAATCACAACTGATGAGTTTACTCTGTGCATGTGTTAATAATTTGATTCCATGTTTGTCTATGTATGTATATATGTATGTATATATGTATGTGTCATTCCAGACAATAACTGTCCGTAGAATTGTGCTAGAAACTTCAAAAAAATTTTAAAATGTTAAGGACACAAAACGAAAGTTCAAGTTCGTTGGCCAGCATGATCGGATTACATCTTCGGGTTGAAATTTTCGAAAATGTAGTCAAAAATTTCAAAATAGCCTGTTTTTTGCGATTTTTTGTGCGAAATAATTTTTTCAGCATACTAACATGTGGTATATTCGGAATCAGCGTAACATTTCCTATAAGAATATGTATCAAGTTTTCAAAAATTTCAAAGTTGAAAAATCAGTCAAAAATCGAAATAATGCCGTTCGCTAGTTGTAAAAATCGGTAATATTTGCATGAAACATTGTCCAAATTCAGATTGAACTACTCTTATGGAAGTATCCCTGTATAACCAATCCTAGAACCATGCTGTTTAAAACGTAGGTAGTAGGTGCTTTAAAAAAAAACAAAAAAAAAAAAAAATGTAATCACAACTGATGAGTTTACTCTGTGCATGTGTTAATAATTTGATTCCATGTTTGTCTATCAAAATCATAAACTAAAATTTCTCAACACGATCAATAGCGACTGAAATGTCGAAGATTTCTTCAAAAATTCGCTCATGGGGTCATGCTGCATGACTGGACTTTTTCGCCCGTTTTTGGCCCATAGCATCTATGCGAGTAAAGCGATCGGGATGGTTAAACGTTAGGACCAACTAGACCCAAAATGTGCGAAAGAACGGGTTTTTAAAGTAAATTCTTAGGCCTTTTATGGCCCGGACGGCGGACGGACATTTCAAATTTGGATTCTACGCACCTTGAAACGTAAAGTGAGAAAGTTTGAGGGGGGGTTATAAAACTTTTTTGCTACACGATCACATAGGCTTATTATTGGAAATAATAAACCAAGATGGCGCGTGAAGTTGACCCCAATATGTCAGCCAATGCTCTGTTCAATTTGCATTGGGCAGCGACTGAGATCCTCATACTGTTGTAGGGCCTTGAGCCGAATTCATCCTCCCTCAATCGCCCCTCCCCCTTCGTACAAAAGTAACTGGGTGTCACTCTCGGCATAGAATATTGATTTGTTGAGAACTGGCGATAGGTTAGAAATTAGCATTAAGGTCCTCACACTCGTCTGTGCCTCTCCATTCAATAATGCAGATGCGATTAAAGAACACCTCCAATTCTGCTTGGAATATGGGGGGAGCCCTAGCCGAAGTATTAATGATAGCGACTAAACTCAAGCAGTCACGTGTTTTGGCGCCTCATATGTCATTATGGTAAATACGCACGAGACTGAATGACCCCATCTCCTTAGGGAACTATTTCATTCACAAGGAAAATTTGACTTTGACTCTCAAAGTTAAGAAAATCAAAAACTTATTTGAAGTGAAAGGGATATTCCATCCAACCCTACAAAAATGTCTACATATGAATGAAACGTATAGATTTGGTCAGATGATGTCAAGACTCATGTTGTTTTTTGTTCTTCTTCATCTACAGGTTCCTAGGGTTTCTCATTAAAAACCTCATCCCTGGAGTGCTATATCTTGTGGGACTTGTCATCCCAAATGCGGTATCCTTCATCATTTTCATACCCAACAAGTAATCCTCGAACTGCTTTTCTACTGAACTTCTTTCTAAGCCGCTTGGAAACATGTGCAAAGCATCTACTCCCTATGATTCTGAGGTACTTGATTCCTGGTTTCTTACCCATCCACAGTTCGTAAGGAGATTTTCCATCCACTGTTGTGGGTCCTGTTCTGTTCAAAATGTATGCAGCTGATACGATCATCTCATCCCACAGCCGAGGAGAAAGTTTGACTCAAGAATCATGTGTGCATGTATCATAGTCCTAGCTGTTGCAACAAGAGAACGGTTCTCTCTCTCTCGCTGCATCCATTTTGTTCTGGGGTGTAAGGCATTGTAAATCTCTGTTTGATTCCATTTTTCTCAAGAATAGACCTAACTGTAACACTGTCGTACTCTCCTCCATTGTCACTTAAAACTCTTTTATGTTGTGACCAACTACATTCGCTTCCCTCAGCATCAACTGGAGTTTCTGCGGGTCTTCTGATTTTTCTTTTAATAGGTACACTGAATTTACTGAAATTATCTTTGAAGACTTCATAATATTTGTAACCAAACAATGATCTTTTGAAGGGACCCCCAACACCCGAATGAATCAACTCTCCTAGTCTAGTTGATCTTGGTCTATTACCAAACTTGAGACGATGTGCCTTTCCATACACACATGCTTCACATAACTCAGAGTCTAACTTGACATTAACTCCTATCTCATTTGCAATAAATGACCTCACATGCCTTTTATTCTGGTGTACTAATCGCTCATGATAAAGCTGAAGTAAATTTCCTTGCGAAAGTACGTTGATTTCCACGTCCCGCTTGTTACATTCCGTAGCCTTCATGTCTAACGTGTACAGACCACCACAACATTCCCTTGTCCCCATCACAACACACCTACCATCGACTTCTAACTTGCACGTAACTTGAGTAGATGACAAAAAACCCTGTTTATTTTTTTGTCCTGAGTAGAAGGTAGGAGGGGAGTAGAAGGAAAAAAGTTTTTTTTTTAATGTCAGGAACTAACCAAACATCTGTCATATTTATTTGGGAAAGCTCACCATTCACTATCGCTTCGAGTTCTAAATTTCCCATCCCAATTGCTCCGACTGTGTGACCATTAGCTGTGGTTACAGTAGGAGGGTCAGCAGAAGGTTCAAACGATTTGAATAATTCCTTTCTGGATGTTATGTGATTAGTTGCCCCATTGTCAACGTACCACAAATTTGGATCATATTCAGTTGACGAAACTTCATTAGTTTTGGGGACCAAGGTTGTTGCTGAACTAGCTCTTGCATCCTCATTCTTCTTGGTGGGCCTACCATCTGCTATCCATTTCTTACAAAAACGTACTATATGCCCTAGTTCCTTACAATAATTACAAGTTACCGCCGGTTTTTTACTGTAGCCTTTACGTCTGTAGCCTTGAGTCATGAGCACTTCACCGTCTTCGTCAGCAGAATCTTCTTTACTCTTCAACGCACGTTCGAATGCACAAAGCTGAGCAGTGAGGTTTTCAACAGTCCTTCGAGTTTTTTCCACGAGCGCCCAGCTCAACTTGAATGGAAAAACCGAGTTGGGCAATGTATCGAGGATTTTGCAGATGAGAAACAATTCTGGCAGCTTACATTGTTTTTCACACTCAATTTCAGTTTTCAGATCGCTCCAAACACTCTTGAGCTTGCCCATGTGTGTAGCAACATCATCCGTGGTATCTCTTTTGAAACGAAAAAACTTCATACACAGGTCATACGCCTTATCTTCATTCACGTCGTCAAATAGTCGATGCAACTCTTCCCATACCTCTTCTACAGCTGTGTGAAAACGCATAATCAGTTTCACGACTTCTTCAGCCAAATTTCCTGTTATGACAATCAAAGTATCACTCTCTATTTTCAAATATTTGTCCAATTCTTCCTCTTTTTTGTCTCTGACAGGCCTTTTCAGCTTACCATTGAGAATGTCTAGTGCAATAGGGACACCTCGTACGAGTACAGTGATCTTGTATTTCCAAGTACTCCAATTATGCTTCCCTTCCAATTTCCCGATCTGGGGAATTTTGGCAAACCCATCTTTTCTTTCTTCCCACTTCTTGATCTGTACTTCCCATAACCTAATGTTTTTCTGTGTTTACAGAAGACTAGAAATCATAATAGAAATGATCTTAGAAAATAGCACAAAAATACAGGGTTTTCAGAATGTTCGAATGAATGTTTATTGAAATCAGAGTCAGTACTTAGTAACTAAACAACCATATGAGAAAATGATTATCGGAATACTTCAAAAACTTATGTATTAACGTATAATTGGGTCATTACGTATCTGGCAATGTCAACGAGGACTGACATCATGTGTACAGTCAGCTACCTTTCTCAATTCAATTTCCACTACCAAAATGACCACAGAGCCACCGGAGTATTAAAGGTCACTATAACTCGCTCTTGTATTTCACAAAACTGGCAGGAAGGAACTGAGTGACTATTTTTGCAAGGTCTACTGCTTTATAAGAAATAAAATCCACTTTGTAAGGAGTAAAATGGCCACTTGTTCTACTATCATTCATAGTTTCAAAAGATATTTGCTACATTAAGACACACACTGTGTTCATCAACTTTTAATTTTTGTCGCATTTTTTAAATTTCGTTGACCCTTCTTAAGATCGGCAGTACCAAGCTAAGTGTTCTTTTCTACCATATTTACTACATGTAAAGCCTTGTCTTATATTGAACCTTTTACCAATACTACTACAAGTTGGCTGAGTTGTCTGGAAAAACGCCTAAAACCCCAAACAGGTCTTTTTTGTTATTCCTCGATGAAATAGCTCTAACATTACATCAATAATTGACGTCACTGGTACACCGAATTCCCAATGTGTTTGCATAATATTGCAAATTTTTATGTGTCATTGACAGGTGACAAGCCCTATGCCTGTGATAGCTGTGACTACAGAGCCAGTCAGCTTTGTCATCTGAAAACACACTTAAGATCACATACCGGTTTGTACTGTTTACTTCTTGATAGAATAACACTAACATTAATTCAATAGGTGATGTCACTGGTACACCAAATTCCAGAAGTTACCTATTGTGTTTGCAATATATGAAAAAATTCTGGATTCATTGACAGGTGAGAAGCCCTATGCCTGTGATAGCTGTGACTACAGAGCCAGTCAGCTTGGTACTCTGAAAAGACACTTAAGATCACATACGGGTTTGTACTGTTTACTTCTTGATAGAATACAACAAACATTACTTCAATAACTGATGTCCACCAAATTCCAGAAATTACCAATTGTGTTTTGAGAAATATTACAAAATTTACTATTCTTTGACAGGGGAGAAGCCCTATGCCTGTGATAGCTGTGACTACCGAGCGAGTCAGCTTTGTCATCTGAAAACACACTTAAGATCACATACCGGTTTGTACTGTTTACTTCTTGATAGAATATCACCAACATTAATTCAATAGGTGATGTCACTGGTACACCAAATTCCAGAAGTTACCTATTGTGTTTGCACTATATTAAAAAATTCTGGATTCTTTGACAGGTGCGAAGCCCTATGCCTGTGATAGCTGTGACTACAGAGCCAGTCAGCTTGGTACTCTGAAAAGACACTTAAGATCACATACCGGTTTGTACTGTTTACTTCTTGATAGAGTAACACTAACATTAATTCAATAACTGATGTCACTGGTACACCAAATTCCAGAAGTTACCTATTGTGTTTGCACAATATTACTAATTTCTCGATTCTTTGACAGGTGAGAAGCCCTATTCCTGTGATAGCTGTGACTACCGAGCCAGTCAGCTTGGTCATCTTAAAACCCACTTAAGATCACATACGGGTTCGTACTGTTTACTTCTTGATAGAATCACACTAACATTAATTCAATAACTGATGTCACTGCTACACCAAATTCCAGAAGTTACCTATTGTGTTTGCACAATATTACACAATTTTTTGTGACTGACAGGTGAGAAGCCCTCTGCCTGTGATAGCTGTGACTACCGAGCCAGTCGCCTTGGTCTTCTGAAAACACACTTAAGATCACATACGGGTTTGTACTATTTACTTCTCGATAGAATAACACTAACAATTATTCAATAACTGATGTCACTGGTACACATTCCAGAAGTTACCAATTGTGTTTGCACAATATTACAAAATTTTCCATTTCTTTGACAGGAGAGAAGCCCTATGCCTGTGATAGCTGTGAATACCGAGCTAGTGACCTTGGTAATCTCAAAAATCACATGAGATCACACACAGGTTTGTGTTATTTACTTCTTGATAGAATAACACTAACAGTAATTCAATAGGTGATGTCACTGGTACACCAAATTCCAGAAGTTACGTATTGTGTATGCACTATATTAAAAAATTCTGGATTCTTTGACAGGTGAGAAGCCCTATGAATGTGATAGCTGTGACTACAGAGCCAGTCAGCTTGGTACTCTGAAAAGACACTTAAGATCACATACGGGTTTGTACTGTTTACTTCTTGATAGAGTAACACTAACATGAATTCAAAAACTGTTGTCACAGGTACTCCAAATTCCAGAAATTATTCATTGTGTTTGCACAATATTACAAAATGCTCCATTTCATTAACAGGGGAGAAGCCCTATGCCTGTGATAGCTGTGACTACAGAGCCAGTCAGCTTGGTACTCTGAAAATACACTTAAGATCACATACCGGTATGTACTGTTTACTTCTTGATAGAATAACACTAACAGTAATTCAATAGGTGATCTCACTGGTACACCAAATTCCAGAAGTTACGTATTGTGTTTGCACTATATAAAAAAATTCTGGATTCTTTGACAGGTGAGAAGCCGTATGCCTGTGATAGCTGTGAATACCGAGCTAGTGACCTTGGCAATCTGAAAAATCACATGAGATCACACACAGGTTTGTGTTGTTTACATCGTGATAGAATAACATCAACATTACTTCAGTGACTGATGTCATTGGTACACGAAATTCCAGAAATTACCCACTTTGTTTGAACAATATTACAAAACTTTCCATTTCTTTGACAGGTGAGAAGCCCTATGCCTGTGATAGCTGTGACTACCGAGCCAGTCAGCTTCGTCTTCTGAAAACACACTTAAAATCACATACCGGTATGTACTGTTTACTTCTTGATAGAATAACACTAACAGTAATTCAATAGGTGATGTCTGGACACCAAATTCCAGAAGTTACGTAAAGTATTTGCACTATATTAAAAAATTCTGGATTCTTTGACAGGTGAGAAGCCCTATGCCTGTGATAGCTGTGGCTACCGAGCGAGTCAGCTTTGTCATCTGAAAAGACACTTAAGATCACATACCGGTTTGTACTGTTTACTTCTTGATAGAGTAACACTAACATTAATTCAATAACTGATGTCACTGGTACACCAAATTCCAGAAGTTACCTATTGTGTTTGCACAATATTACTAATTTCTCGATTCTTTGACAGGTGAGAAGCCCTATTCCTGTGATAGCTGTGACTACCGAGCCAGTCAGCTTGGTCATCTTAAAACACACTTAAGATCACATACGGGTTCGTACTGTTTACTTCTTGATAGAATCACACTAACATTAATTCAATAACTGATGTCACTGCTACACCAAATTCCAGAAGTTACCTATTGTGTTTGCACAATATTACACAATTTTTTGTGACTGACAGGTGAGAAGCCCTATGCCTGTGATAGCTGTGACTACCGAGCCAGTCGCCTTGGTCTTCTGAAAACACACTTAAGATCACATACGGGTTTGTACTATTTACTTCTCGATAGAATAACACTAACAATTATTCAATAACTGATGTCACTGGTACACATTCCAGAAGTTACCAATTGTGTTTGCACAATATTACAAAATTTTCCATTTCTTTGACAGGAGAGAAGCCCTATGCCTGTGATAGCTGTGAATACCGAGCTAGTGACCTTGGTAATCTCAAAAATCACATGAGATCACACACAGGTTTGTGTTATTTACTTCTTGATAGAATAACACTAACAGTAATTCAATAGGTGATGTCACTGGTACACCAAATTCCAGAAGTTACGTATTGTGTATGCACTATATTAGAAAATTCTGGATTCTTTGACAGGTGAGAAGCCCTATGAATGTGATAGCTGTGACTACAGAGCCAGTCAGCTTGGTACTCTGAAAAGACACTTAAGATCACATACGGGTTTGTACTGTTTACTTCTTGACAGAATAACACTAACAGTAATTCAATAGGTGATGTCACTGGTACACCAAATTCCAGAAGTTACGTATTGTGTATGCACTATATTAGAAAATTCTGGATTCTTTGACAGGTGAGAAGCCCTATGAATGTGATAGCTGTGACTACAGAGCCAGTCAGCTTGGTACTCTGAAAAGACACTTAAGATCACATACGGGTTTGTACTGTTTACTTCTTGATAGAGTAACACTAACATTAATTCAATAACTGTTGTCACAAGTACTCCAAATTCCAGAAATTATTCATTGTGTTTGCACAATATTACAAAATGCTCCATTTCATTAACAGGGGAGAAGCCCTATGCCTGTGATAGCTGTGACTACAGAGCCAGTCAGCTTGGTACTCTGAAAATACACTTAAGATCACATACCGGTATGTACTGTTTACTTCTTGATGGAATAACACTAACAGTAATTCAATAGGTGATCTCACTGGTACACCAAATTCCAGAAGTTACGTATTGTGTTTGCACTATATAAAAAAATTCTGGATTCTTTGACAGGTGAGAAGCCGTATGCCTGTGATAGCTGTGAATACCGAGCTAGTGACCTTGGCAATCTGAAAAATCACATGAGATCACACACAGGTTTGTGTTGTTTACTTCGTGATAGAATAACATCAACATTACTTCAGTGACTGATGTCATTGGTACACGAAATTCCAGAAATTACCCACTTTGTTTGAACAATATTACAAAACTTTCCATTTCTTTGACAGGTGAGAAGCCCTATGCCTGTGATAGCTGTGACTACCGAGCCAGTCAGCTTCGTCATCTGAAAACACACTTAAGATCACATACAGGTTTGTACTGTTTACTTCTTGATAGAATAACACTAACAGTAATTCAATAGGTGATGTCTGGACACCAAATTCCAGAAGTTACGTAAAGTATTTGCACTATATTAAAAAATTCTGGATTCTTTGACAGGTGAGAAGCCCTATGCCTGTGATAGCTGTGGCTACCGAGCGAGTCAGCTTTGTCATCTGAAAACACACTTAAGATCACATACTGGTTTGTACTGTTTACTTCATGATAGAGTAACCCTAACATTAATTCAATAACTGTTGTCACAGGTACTCCAAATTCCAGAAATTATTCATTGTGTTTGCACAATATTACAAAATGCTCCATTTCATTAACAGGGGAGAAGCCCTATGCCTGTGATAGCTGTGACTACAGAGCCAGTCAGCTTGTTACTCTGAAAATACACTTAAGATCACATACCGGTATGTACTGTTTACTTCTTGATAGAATAACACTAACAGTAATTCAATAGGTGATCTCACTGGTACACCAAATTCCAGAAGTTACGTATTGTGTTTGCACTATATAAAAAAATTCTGGATTCTTCGACAGGTGAGAAGCCGTATGCCTGTGATAGCTGTGAATACCGAGCTAGTGACCTTGGCAATCTGAAAAATCACATGAGATCACACACAGGTTTGTGTTGTTTACTTCGTGATAGAATAACATCAACATTACTTCAGTGACTGATGTCATTGGTACACGAAATTCCAGAAATTACCCACTTTGTTTGAACAATATTACAAAACTTTCCATTTCTTTGACAGGTGAGAAGCCCTATGCCTGTGATAGCTGTGACTACCGAGCCAGTCAGCTTCGTCATCTGAAAACACACTTAAGATCACATACCGGTATGTACTGTTTACTTCTTGATAGGATAACACTAACAGTAATTCAATAGGTGATGTCTGGACACCAAATTCCAGAAGTTACGTAAAGTATTTGCACTATATTAAAAAATTCTGGATTCTTTGACAGGTGAGAAGCCCTATGCCTGTGATAGCTGTGACTACAGAGCCAGTCAGCTTGGTACTCTGAAAATACACTTAAGATCACATACCGGTATGTACTGTTTACTTCATGATAGAGTAACCCTAACATTAATTCAATAACTGTTGTCACAGGTACTCCAAATTCCAGAAATTATTCATTGTGTTTGCACAATATTACAAAATGCTCCATTTCTTTAACAGGGGAGAAGCCCTATGCCTGTGATAGCTGCGACTACAGAGCCAGTCAGCTTGGTACTCTGAAAAAACACTTTAGATCACATACGGGTTTGTACTGTTCACTCTTTCTTAAAATAGCAAATAACCTAAATGGCGTGAAGGGGGGAGCCCGTTGGTGTGGAGGGTGAGGGGGAGCCTATTGGTGTGGATGGTGAGGGGGAGCCTATTGGTGTGGAGGGTGAGGGGGAGCCTATTGGTGTGGAGGGTGAGGGGGAGCCTATTGGTGTGGAGGGTGAGGGGGAGCCTATTGGTGTGGATGGTGAGGGGGAGCCTATTGGTGTGGAGGGTGAGGGGGAGCCTATTGGTGTGGAGGGGGAGGAGGAGCCTGTTGGTGTGGAGGGTGAGGGGGAGCCTATTGGTGTGGAGGGTGAGGGGGAGCCTATTGGTGTGGATGGTGAGGGGGAGCCTATTGGTGTGGAGGGTGAGGGGGAGCCTATTGGTGTGGAGGGTGAGGGGGAGCCTATTGGTGTGGAGGGTGAGGGGGAGCCTATTGGTGTGGAGGGTGAGGGGGAGCCTATTGGTGTGGATGGTGAGGGGGAGCCTATTGGTGTGGAGGGTGAGGGGAGCCTATTGGTGTGGAGGGTGAGGGGGAGCCTATTGGTGTGGAGGGTGAGGGGGAGCCTTTTGGTGTGGAGCCTATTGGTGAAGGGGAGCCTATTGGTGTGGATGGTGAGGGGGAGCCTATTGGTGTGGAGGGTGAGGGGGAGCCTATTGGTGTGGAGGGTGAGGGGGAGCCTATAGGTGTGGAGGGTGAGGGGGAGCCTATTGGTGTGGAGGGTGAGGGGGAGCCTATTGGTGTGGATGGTGAGGGGGAGCCTATTGGTGTGGATGGTGAGGGGGAGCCTATTGGTGTGGAGGGTGAGGGGGAGCCTATTGGTGTGGATAGTGAGGGGGAGCCTATTGGTGTGGAGGGTGAGGGGGAGCCTATTGGTGTGGTGGGTGAGGGGAGCCTATTGGTGTGGAGGGCGAGGGGGAGCTTGTTGGTGTGGAGGGGGTGGAGGAGCCTGTTGGTGTGGAGGGGGAGCCTGTTGGTGTGGAGGGCGAGGGGGAGCCTGTTTGTGTGGAGGGTGAGGGGGAGCCTATTGGTGTGGAGGGTGAGGAGGAGCCTGTTGGTGTGGAGGGCGAGGGGGAGCCTGTTGGTGTGGAGGGGGAGGGGGAGCCTATTGGTGTGGAGGGCGAGGGGGAGCCTATTGGTGTGGAGGGGGAGGGGGAGCCTATTGGTGTGGAGGGTGAGGGGGAGCCTGTTTGTGTGGAGGGTGAGGGGGAGCCTATTGGTGTGGAGGGTGAGGGGGAGCCTATTGGTATGGAGGGTGAGGGGGAGCCTAATGGTGTGGAGGGTGAGGGGGAGCCTATTGGTGTGGAGGGTGAGGGGGAGCCTATTGGTGTGAGTGGTGAGGGGGAGCCTATTGGTGTGGAGGGTGAGGGGAGCCTATTGGTGTGGAGGGTGAGGGGGAGCCTATTGGTGTGGAGGGTGAGGGGGAGCCTATTGGTGTGGAGGGCGAGGGGGAGCCTATTGGTGTGGAGGGTGAGGGGGAGCCTATTGGTGTGGTGGGTGAGGGGGAGCCTATTGGTGTGGAGGGTGAGGGGGAGCCTATTGGTGTGGAGGGTGAGGGGGAGCCTATTGGTGTGGATGGTGAGGGGGAGCCTATTGGTGTGGTTGGTGAGGGGGGGCCTATTGGTGTGGATGGTGAGGGGGAGCCTATTGGTGTGAGTGGTGAGGGGGAGCCTATTGGTGTGGAGGGTGAGGGGGAGCCTATTGGTGTGGTGGGTGAGGGGGAGCCTATTGGTGTGGAGGGTGAGGGGGAGCCTATTGGTGTGGATGGTGAGGGGGAGCCTATTGGTGTGGAGGGTGAGGGGGAGCCTATTGGTGTGGATGGTGAGGGGGAGCCTATTGGTGTGGTGGGTGAGGGGGAGCCTATTGGTGTGGAGGGTGAGGGGAGCCTATTGGTGTGGAGGGGGAGGGGGAGCCTATTGGTGTGGAGGGTGAGGGGGGGCCTATTGGTGTGGATGGTGAGGGGGAGCCTATTGGAGTGGAGGGTGAGGGGGAGCCTATTGGTGTGGAGGGTGAGGGGGAGCCTATTGGTGTGGAGGGTGAGGAGGAGCCTATTGGTTTGGAGGGTGAGGGGGAGCCTATTGGTGTGGAGGGTGAGGGGGAGCCTATTGGTGTGGAGGGTGAGGGGAGCCTATTGGTGTGGAGGGTGAGGGGGAGCCTATTGGTGTGGAGGGTGAGGGGGAGCCTATTGGTGTGGAGGTCGAGGGGGAGCCTATTGGTGTGGAGGGTGAGGGGGAGCCTATTGGTGTGGAGGGTGAGGGATAGCCTATTGGTGTGGATGTCGAGATGGAGCCTGTTGGTGTGGAGGGTGAGGGGGAGCCTATTGGTGTGGAGGGTGAGGGGGAGCCTATTGGTGTGGAGGGTGAGGGGGAGCCTATTGGTGTGGAGGGTGAGGGGGAGCCTATTGGTGTGGAGGGTGAGGGGGAGCCTATTGGTGTGGAGGGTGAGGGGGAGCCTATTGGTGTGGATGGTGAGGGGGAGCCTATTGGTGTGGATGGTGAGGGGAGCCTATTGGTGTTGATGGTGAGGGGGAGCCTATTGGTGTGGATGGTGAGGGGGAGCCTATTGGTGTGGATGGTGAGGGGGAGCCTATTGGTGTGGAGGGTGAGGGGAGCCTATTGGTGTGGATGGTGAGGGGGAGCCTACTGGTGTGGAGGTCGAGGGGGAGCCTATTGGTGTGGAGGGTGAGGGGGAGCCTATTGGTGTGGAGGGTGAGGGGGAGCCTATTGGTGTGGAGGGTGAGGGGGAGCCTATTGGTGTGGGTTGTGAGGGGGAGCCTATTGGTGTGGAGGGTGAGGGGGAGCCTATTGGTGTGGAGGGTGAGGGGGAGCCTATTGGTGTGGAGGGCGAGGGGGAGCCTATTGGTGTGGAGGGTGAGGGGGAGCCTATTGGTGTGGAGGGTGAGGGGAGCCTATTGGTGTGGAGGTCGAGGGGGAGCCTATTGGTGTGGATGGTGAGGGGAAGCCTATTGGTGTGGTTGGTGAGGGGGAGCCTATTGGTGTGGGTGGTGAGGGGGAGCCTATTGGTGTGGAGGGTGAGGGGGAGCCTATTGGTGTGGAGGGTGAGGGGGAGCCTATTGGTGTGGAGGGTGAGGGGGAGCCTATTGGTGTGGAGGGTGAGGGGGAGCCTATTGGTGTGGAGGGTGAGGGGGAGCCTATTGGTGTGGAGGGTGAGGGGGAGCCTATTGGTGTGGAGGGTGAGGGGGAGCCTATTGGTGTGGAGGGTGAGGGGGAGCCTATTGGTGTGAGTGGTGAGGGGGAGCCTATTGGTGTGAGTGGTGAGGGGGAGCCTATTGGTGTGGAGGGTGAGGGGAGCCTATTGGTGTGGAGGGTGAGGGGGAGCCTATTGGTGTGGATGGTAAGGGGGAGCCTATTGGTGTGGATGGTGAGGGGGAGCCTATTGGTGTGGATGGTGAGGGGGAGCCTATTGGTGTGGAGGGTGAGGGGGAGCCTATTGGTGTGGAGGGTGAGGGGGAGCCTATTGGTGTGGTGGGTGAGGGGGAGCCTATTGGTGTGGTGGGTGAGGGGGAGCCTATTGGTGTGGAGGGTGAGGGGGAGCCTATTGGTGTGGAGGGTGAGGGGGAGCCTATTGGTGTGGAGGGTGAGGGGGAGCCTATTGGTGTGGATGGTGAGGGGGAGCTTATTGGTGTGGAGGGCGAGGGGGAGCCTATTGGTGTGGAGGGTGAGGGGGAGCCTATTGGTGTGGAGGGTGAGGGGGAGCCTATTGGTGTGGAGGGTGAGGGGGAGCCTATTGGTGTGGATGGTGAGGGGGAGCCTATTGGTGTGGATGGTGAGGGGGAGCCTATTGGTGTGGATGGTGAGGGGGTGCCTATTTGTGGTTTCGGCGTGGGGGAGTCTATTGGTGTGGAGGGCGAGGGGAGCCTATTGGTGTGGTTGGCGAGGGGAGCCTGTTGGTGTTGATGTTGAGGGGGAGCCTATAGGTGTGGTGGGGGTGCGGGAGCCTGTTGGTGTGGATTGCGAGGGGGAGCCTACTGGTGATGATGGGGAGGGGGGGGGGGGGGGGACCACCACCCTCTTTCACTTTCCAGAAGATCCTAAAGAGAAAGTGACTGGGGGGTCCGAGAGGAGAACAAGATTTCAGAAGTGTCTGGAAGGGTCTGAGTAGGGAAACATGAAGTTGATTGGCTAGGAAGATCATGGGCACAATTTAAGGATGAAATAGGCAACTTAAAATTGGTATCCTTATGTGCTAAACATGAAACAGTTTATTGTGAATTATTATGATTATGACGATAATGTGTTTGTTGATTATTGTTATACGTATCTTTAATACATGAAGCAGATAATTCGTGCTTGAAGGGAATTCCCGGAGTTTTGGAGGAAAATGATTTAAAGAAGAATTTTCGGAAGATTTTTCGGAATTATTAACACATAAATTGGTAATTCTTGTTGAAATAGAATTTTCGGAATGTTAGTGAGAAACGGCTTAAAAGAAGAATGTGTTGCCGATTTGAGATTGTTACGGACATTGACGCCCCTGAGGTGCAATGGGGGCCCAAATCCGCACTCATAGAGAAAGAGAGAGAGAGAGAGAGAGAGAGAGAGAGAGAGAGAGAGAGAGAGAGAGAGAGAGAGAGAGAGAGAGAGAGAGAGAGAGAGAGAGAGAGAGAGAAAGGGGGGGTGTGACAGTGCCATAAGTGATACAACTCGTACTTATAGCATACTAGCCGCTCCGGCTCGCTACGCTCGCCTCCACGTCCAGCCGGGGGGCAAGCCCCCCGGACCCCCCATTAAATTGCTCGCTTCGCTCGCAAAGTGTGGTATGTAGGGAGTGTTGCTCGCTTCGCTCGCAAAGTGTGGCATGTAGGGAATGTTGCTCGCTTCACTCGCAAAGTGTGGTATGTAGGGCATGTTGCTCGCTTCGCTCGCAATTGAAACATGTAGGGGATGTTGCTTGCTTCGCTCGCAAACGGTAGATCTCTAAGGGTAGGTTTAACTTCTGTAGGGGATGCTGCTCGCTTCGCTCGCTTGAGGAAGTTATACTGCCCACCCAACATGTAGGGAATGATGCTCGCTTCGCTCGCAAACGGTAGATCCCTAAGGGTAAGTTAAACTTCTGTAGGGGATGCTGCTCGCTTCGCTCGCTTGAGGAAGTTATACTGCCCACCCAACATGTAGGGAATGATGCTCGCTTCGCTCGCAAACGGTAGATCCCTAAGGGTAGGTTTAACTTCTGTAGGGGATGCTGCTCGCTTTGCTCGCTTGAGGAAGTTATACTGCCCACCCAACATGTAGGGGATGTTGCTCGCATCGCTCGCAAACGGTAGGTCTCTAAGGGTAGGTTTAACTTCTGTAGGGGATGCTGCTCGCTTCGCTCGCTTGAGGAAGTTATACTGCCCACCCAACTTGGCAGACGTTTTTTTCTGTTGGAAATTCTTACAAACAAATTAAATCTTATAAAACTATGTGGAACCACAAAAAGTTTATTAGTGGATGTTGCTCGCTTCGCTCGCAAGGTATACCTGTATATGTGTAGGACAAAGTCCGTATTTATTCTGTTGAAATGGCTCTCGCTCCGCTCGCAAGGTAGGTACCTATGTATACCTGCTCGCCTCGCAAGGTATTGCGTAGAAGTGCAAATGGGAACCCCCCTGTGAGGGTCCCATTCTGGTAAGCAACGTTGTGAAACGGGCGGCCCGGGTCGATTAATTTCTCATATTAAACGGTTCCCCTCGCTTCCGCTCGTGATTTGACCGACTGCCCGTCACTTTTTTCGATATCCGATTTCGGATTCAGATTCGGCGGACCCAAAGATGTATTTCGCCCGCAAAAACCGTTCCGAAAAACGTACCTTTATGGGGTATATTTTAATCGGAAAAAACCAAGTTTTTCGGCGGACTTTTCGAGAAAACGGGTCCGTACTCTCGCATTTTTTTGACGCATTTCCCGATACTTTTTTCGCGATCCGATCGCGCCGTCGTCTTCCTCGTAGGAAAACCTACGAAACCCGTATTTTTCCGGAATTGTCAACGGCCGTTTAGAGGGGTAGGGGAAGTGGGGAAGTCCAAAAAGCGCACATTAATTCTTACTTCGACCCCCCTCCCGCCCTACGGCCCATGGTTCGGGTGGGATTAAAAAATTTTAAATTCGCTTATACACCCTATCGGAAAATCCCAAGAAGATCCCCCCACTCGTAGATCCGGCCCACTCAGCCGTTTGGCCGTGCATCGACACGACAGACAGACGGAGTTTCATTCTTATTAATAGTATAGATGTGCTATGTTCGGAGAAGATGATTTTCCGGTTCTCGGATCCTCATCCATCGCCAACCACAGCATTTCAACAACTTGAGAATGACGCCTGGCGTGAAAACAACGGACGAGCATTCTCTTGGATCTCACGGGAACTGTCACACTCCTCCCCTTAAAAAACATACTTGATTGAAGAGCAAGTATGTAAACCAGGTGGAATAGTTTACTGGTTGAGAACTGATGCTCACTAATAAATAGCTGCATTGGCGATTGAGGATAAAAAAGAGAAATTAAAACAGGATGGATTGTCAATGAATCTTCATATGAAGTATTCATTAGGAAACTAACCCCCAATCAAAGATTGGAACAATCGGGGATAATAAAACTTGCTCAACCAGGAGACTTACAGTAGGGAGCTGCCCACTTTGGGGACTGATGAAATAGGGAACGATGCCCTGGGTTAGGGAACAATGCCCTTGGAAGAAATTAAGTATGTTAAATAGAAATATTATGAGGGGGAAAATTGAGAAATTAATAATCAAGAACCAATGAAAGTATTTATGTATCCAAGGGAGTATAATGGGTATTCCTTCTGGAATACCTGGGCCATGTTTCTTCTGAAACATTAACGCCCACTAAAATAGTGGATCGGATTACTAGGCGTCAGCCTACATAATCCTAACCACGTTCTGCTACCTTGTAACGGACTTGGATCACCCCCAGAGGTGCAATGGGGGCCTAAATCCGCACTCATGGAGAGAGAGAGGGGTGTGACAGTACCATAAGAGATACAACTAGTACTAATAGCATATTTATGTGCTATGTTCGGAGAAGATGATTTTCTGGTTCTCGGATCCTCATCTATTGCCAATCGCAGCATTTCAAGAACTTGAGCATGACGCCCGGCGCGAGAGTGATGGACGCATTCTCTTGGATCTCGCGGGAACTGTCACAAGATGTTGAATAAATTCATAGTGATCAAATGAAACATGGACTGACAGATCTGGGGAAAGAATATCCCTGCTGTAAGGGTAAGATTTGTTCGTCTCTTGATCCCTTAGTTTTGACGATAATAAAAGTTCCCGTTTTGGTCTCAATACGCACCGTCAGGCTCGTGAGACGCTTGACCATAACCAGAGAGTATAATTCCCCTGTCTGCGCTGTTTTAGGAATAATGATAAATGGAATGGTTAATAATGATGACAATTTTTGGTGACAAGCATTATGACAATTTTGAATTGGTCAACACGTATTTATTATGATTATTCAGACATTTCCTCGTTCTTCAAATGCACTTATATGACCAGGTTATGACATATGTTTTTTAACGCTAGAGAGACTACCTACAGTCCTTTACACTCCTAATACACACACCTACCTAAGCCTCCAAAATTCACTACTCCGTCTCGCGCAGGTTTATCGGGCACGGCGCGACCGAGGGAAACCGCGGGACGTTTTCTTGAAGTATCTGGGCGTAGGTACTTAAGTGGGTGTCGGAGAGACTGTTTTTTGGCAGTAGATGGAAAAGGGGGTGTTTGCTTACCGTTGGCTGAACGGCTCTCTGTTGATCTTGAACCCTCCTCAGCATTGGCGTCTCTTGGCTAGGGAGACTCGCTGATCTTCGGCTGCCGATTCTTCTTGGCATCATAGGTACACGAGCGCCGAAGAGTGGAGGCCCGCGACCGGTCCGTCTTCCACTGCTCCCTCAACGGACAAAATTCCGCCTCCGGACAGGTACACAATTTCAGAAACAAGACCTCGAGCTGATGCTCGTCAAACAGTTTTATTTATTCGTCCAGGGCGTGTCTGCTTTTGGTGGGCCCAATCATCGCCCAGCAATTTCCTCCAAGTCGTTCCTTCTAATTGTTCATTCCGTTCATTGGGTACAAGTTTTCGTGACGTATAAGTTAAAGGGTGGTCAACAATTCTCCTTACCCCTTTCCAGGGTGCGAGTGGGGGAATTTAGCCTCTTTTCAACGTCACGCCATGTCTCATAATCCGCTGACATCAGTGCAGTCGTGTTTGTGTGAATTGGGTCAGAGAACTGCATATTCAGAACGTCGGCTTATTCTTGTCTCGGGTATTGTCCATTGTCAACTGTGAATTGTCGATTTACGAGTTGACACCTGCATAATAAAATAGCGTTTCGCATTACAGAGTTGGGGACTATAGAAAAAATCACGTCTATATCAATGTTCTCCACTCTGAATTTCGTAGCTAAACGAGTATTGCTTATTAAACGGTCACCAGTAATACCTACTAGAGCAACTGGGTGAATAATCAGGGTGCCCCCAACTGGAAAAGTCAGGGGAAACCTGGAATTGTCAGGGCAATCATTGCGTTGGGAAAAGTCTGGTAATTTAGCAAAAACCACCCAATGTCAGGGAATTTTTTAAATTAAAACTTGGTGTAATAATTTGAAGCGTTTTTAGGTATATTAACCTTCCGGAGACAACGTGCGGGTCAAAATGACCCGAGGAGAGGGATAAAGCTGATGCATTGTAAGGGAGCAGTGGGAGGGGCTTGGAGCCTTGAGTAGCTATCAAAACAATATCCCTGCGGATGTCAACGAGGTGGGAACCGTTTTCAAAGGTGAGTGACCTTGTCATTATGAAAATAGTAAGAGAAAATGTGGTCTGGGTCAACATGACCCAACGTTGTCTGATTTTTTAGTATAATATTTTCTGTTTTTCTTCATCTTTTTTCTGATTTGAAAGCATTTTTTCATGCTGTTGGAATCAATATGACTCAGCATTGTCTCATTTTTGTTCTTTCAGTTTCATCTTCAAATCAATTATTTGAACAACACAACATTGGGCGGCACGAAAAAGTGAGAAGGGTATGCGTTAGTTGTGAACCAGTGGACGAAGATGATGAACTGTGATACGATTAGAGTTAGATGTAGTGATATTAGACCCTGAACTTGTCCATGATTTTGACTACTACTAATTTGTGCATTAAGTAGTCCTGTTTCTTATTTATTAATTGATTTATTTTTTTATATTTTTTTATTTATTTATTTATTTATTTTTTTTTTTTTTTAAATATCTGCGTGATATTTATTTTTGGGAGTTACTTTGTTTTTCTTGTGAATGGGTATCACATTATTTTGAACTTGTTTGTGATTTTGTATGAGTTCATTATTTTGAACTTGTTTGTGATTTTGACCTCTAGTAATTTGTGCATTAGGTGGTCTTGTTTTTCGAAATATCTCCGCGATACTTCTTTTTGGGAGTTAGGTAAATTTCGTTTTTCTTGTGATTGGGGAGTCCATTACTTTGAACTTGTTCATGATTTTGACCAAGTACCTGCTAGTAATTTGTGCATTAGGTAGTCCTTTTTTTTTTTTTTTTTTGAAATAGATGCGCGGTAATTATTTTTGGGAGTTATATTTCGTTTTTCTTGTGATTGAGGAGTCCATTATTTTGAACTTGTTTGTGATTTTGAATAATAATTCGTTGATGTTGATTAAAAATATTTGTTTTATGACAAATATAGAACCAGATTGTTTTTCAGAATGTTTTGAATGACTCCTTGCATCTTATCGTGATGTTGGGTCAAAATGACCCCACGTTGTCTCTGGAAGGTTAAGACTTGATCATACGTACGTACTACTTTACTATACGTACGTATAGTATTATTTCATAGGTGAGTTATACGAATGACAAAAATAATTATGAAGAGTTGTGGTAAAGCTGTTCAAAACTAACAACGCTACACTAGGGTGGTTCAAAAAAAAAAAAAAAAGTTCTGGGATTTCTGGTCCCCATTCCTTTTTCGCATTCGCTAAACACGATGAACTTATTTATTTTACGCTCCGTCCACTAGTTATCCGGTAAACTGGCAGAGGGCACTGCTCGATGATAAGTAAAAATCGAAAATCTCACAGAAAATGCTGTCGCCAGGTTAAGAATTGTACTAGAAACATGCTATTATGGTCGGATAATATGCTTTGGCATGCTCTGAACATGATCCCGTTTTTTACTATACTTGTCCGCCGATGATTGCTTCCTTTATCGGCCATAAACCTCAAATTAACTGTAGGGTAATAGACAAATTATCCCTAATTTAACCGGAAATTATGTCGCGTTGATAACTAAAGGTCCCGAAATACCTTGTGCCGATAAAATTTGGTATTTTCCAGGATACCGGTACAAAGCCGTTGGTAATTTGGCTAGGACTTGAACCGGCATTGTACTTATTCGCCAAATATAGCGGCAAAATGGAGAAAATAGCTAAAATTTTCCCATTTCTCTGTAAAATTCCTTAATTTCCATCGGTTTTCGGGGGTCAAATTCATAGTTCTGAATATTCTGAACTGTGATTGGATCATTAAATAAAAAATGAACTAATATAATTGAAATAATGTGATATAATTTCAGTTTCACTTGCTTGAGGGACAATCTGTAATTTGGTCGATAAGCTGAAAGAATCCATGATCGTGGAACATAAAACATAACATTTTAACGAGAATAACATATAATAAAAATATACAAAAAAAAATATTAACCTCGATAAAATATTGAAACATCCCGTTTACGGCAATTTTTCCTAGTGGTGTTGTACAGATATCAATAAGGCTTGACAGTCAGGCTGACTATCATCCAATCACAGTTCAGACAATTCAGAACTACGAATTTGACCCTGGAAAACCGATGAAAACTAAGGAATTTTACAGAAAAATGGGGAAATTTTAGCTATTTTTTCCATTTTGCCGCTATATTTGGCGAATAAGTACAATGTCGGTTCGAGTCCTTGCCAAATCACCAACGGCTTTGTACCAAGTATCCTGGAAAATACCCAATTTTATCGGCACAAGGTATTTCGGGACCTTAAATTATCAACGCGACATAATTTCTGGTGATATTAGGGATAATTTGTCTATTACCCTACAGTTAATTTGAGGTTTATGGCCGATAAACGAAGCAATCATCTGCGGAAAAGTATAGTAAAAAACGGGATCATGTTCAGAACATGCCAAAGCATATTATCCGACCATAATAGCATGTTTCTAGTACAATTCTTAACCAGGTGACAGCATTTTCGGTGAAATTTTCGATTTTTACTTGGACGGAGCGTAAAATAAATGAGTTCATCGTGTTCAGCGCATGCAAAAACCCATAAATTGACCCAAAAAAATTTAAATCCGTCCTTCAAATCATCACCTCGGCACCAATTTAGAGGTTGGTTTACGATAGCAGTCAATAACTGAATAATCGACCCAGGTAAAGTGGTTAGGATTAATATTTTTTGCTAAAAATTTAGGAGGGTCATCCTGACATACCGAGGAAGCAAAAAAACAATAGGGACCAGAAATCCCAGAACTTTTTTTTTTTTTTTTTTTTTTTTAGCATGAATATGCGTTAGCCGTGACCTAACTACCGAAAAATGTCCCACGAGAGTGCAACGAAAGTAGTGGCCAACAAGCTGAGTTATGAGCATGGTTATGTGAATAATTGTTTACACACAGGTGATCATTCTCAATTATTGATATTGTGAACATGATTGCAACCGTTCGTTAATTTCTGATGATTTCATTGAGCTGGTGTTTCGATTATGTGATTCATAGCAGGTGATCCGAATATTGCGAGAACGGTTAGATTTGTGAAGCGGTGGTTAAATTATTTTAATAGGTAATTTCTATACTTTACACTATAGGAAGCTGTAATTTCGTATGTAGCCTCTTTAGCCTCTTTCTATAATAAAGTGAATGTTTACTCGCGAGTTTCTATTAGGAGATCATCATCTCACAAGAGCTCAATCGTCGTGATCATTCCTATAATAAAGTGAATGTTTACTCGCGAGTTTCTATTAGGAGATCATCATCTCACAAGAGCTCAATCGTCGTGATCATTCCTATAATAAAGTGAATGTTTACTCGCGAGTTTCTATTAGGAGATCATCATCTCACAAGAGCTCAATGGTCGTGATCATTTCTATAATAAAGTGAGAGCGAGGAGCTAAAACATGATTCCATGTTTTAGGATTGATGGCAGAATGATAAACAGAGTTCAGAGGCCGATGGGGGGTCGGGTTCAGAGAATCAACGAGGAGTGAGTCGTGTACGGCTAAAGCATATTCATGTTTTTTAATTTTAGCCGTCAGGCTCAAAGGAACTGTGGCTTTTTTTTTTTAACCACCCTAACGCTACACGCACATAAAAAGCGCAGGAATATGCCATTGCCTTCCCTGGTAACTACATCACCTTGAGTAAACAATTTGTGAGAAGAGAAAAGTTCTAGTCATGCAGCATGATAGTATGAGCGAATTTTCATAAATGGTCGTACTACATTTATGTTAAATTCTGTTGAAATTTGAGCACTTTGGGGACAAATAAAAATTTTATTATACATTTTATAGCAAACTAACTTTTTGTCAGTAATATTCCAATGAACAAACAATTTTGTGGATTTTGACAATTTTTTCAAGTGTTCCTATCGATTTTTAGCTCATTTTAATGAAATTTAAGTACATTTTTCAGTACAATTTTGTGCTTAAATTTTTGAATGTCCTAGTTCATGTTCGATTAATTTTTTTCGAGTAGCATTCTGCTAAAAAATAGAAATTTGTTAATTTTTAGCGGTTTTTTACCTTTTTTAGTAATTTTTTAAGTACATTTTTTGAAATTTGACCAATTTAATGTGCTCAAAAAGTGTTGTCCAACGAACTCATCCTTTCTTTTGAAATGCTTGATTTTTTGGCGAAAGAACGAAGTTTTTATCTCAATTCTATCGAGAGTTATCGTCTGGAATGACACATACATATATATACTTATATATATATATATATATATATATATATATATATATATATATATATATATATATATACAGGGTGATTCCCTCGCAGATGCAAAAAAAAATTTGGGTGAAACTACATCAAAAATGGAGTAAAATGCCGCCAACCGCATATTTTTATCTCAATCCGTACGGGAGATATGATTTTTTAAAGGTTTTTTCAGGAAAACCGTGTTTTTTCATTTTGAACTCGGATTTCTCCACTTTGCCTCATTTAATTTTAACTTTCAACCTCATTTTCGGTATCAGCATTAAATTTCCTATAAGAATAGTGTACTTGGGTTCTTAAAAAGTACCATTCGAAGGCCCCCACATCAGCTCAAATATTGACGATTTTGAAAAAATAATATTTCTGAAAATCTTTAAAACTTTACTACTCTTTTAAAAAGAATCCTGGAAACTGGCAAATCTCATGAAAACTGCTTCATCTAATATGCTTTCCAACGGTATAATCAAGTTTACTTTTATTTTGTTATTCAGTGGAGAAAATGATGTTTTAATGTTAAAAAATGTGGGTTTTTCAATGAAATCGTTGGTTTTCTCGAAAGATGACCCTCCATGAACCTACGAGTATGGGGTCTGTTTCTATGTAATTTTTCACGCTGTATCGAGTGGTAACATTTGTAGATCTCTCCAACTCCGTTATAACCGAGTTTTACACTTAAAATCGCAAATGTTTAGTTTGTTTGTTACGATAAAATGTATGTGTGTTATGGGGTAAAACTAGTTCATTAAAGTATAAAACTCGATTATAACGTAGTTGAGAGATCTGCAAGAGTTTCCATTCGATCCAGCGAGAAAAAATACATGGAAACTGACCCCATACTCGTTGGTTCATGGAGGGTCATCTTTTGAGAAAACCAACAATTTCATAGAAAAACCCACATTTTTTTAACATTAAAACATTATTTTCTCCCCTAAATAACAAAATAAAAGTAAAATTTATAATACCGTTGGAAAGCATATTAGATGAAGCAGTTTTCATGAGATTTGCCAGTTTCCAGGATTCAGTTTTAAAAGAGTTGTAAAGTTTTAAAGATTTTCAGAAATATCTTTTTTTCAACATCCGTACCATCCGAAGTGAGGGCCTTCGGATGGTACTTTTTAAGAACCCAAGTACATATTCTTATAGTAAATTTAATGCTGATTCCGAAAATGTGGTCAAAAGTTAAAATTGAATGAAGTAAAGTGGAGAAATTTGAGTTTAAAAGGAAAAAACACGGTTTTCCTGAAAAAACCTTTAAAAAATCATATCTCGAGAACGGATTGAGATAAAAATATGCAGTTGGCGGCATTTTACTCCATTTTTGATGAAGTTTCACCCGAATTTTTTTTTGCATCTGCGAAGGAATCACCCTGTATATTCACAGAGCAACTTTCCAACGAACGATTTTTGTGGGATGGGAAATCAGGAAGTTATACTCTCTCTGGCAACATTGGTAGTAGGTGAAAAAAAGTGAGACATTTTTTGCTGTCGGACGAAAATTTTGAATTATCCCCAAAGCTAAGATGCATACAAGGGGGAAAAAAATTAATCTCAAATTATTAAAAATTTTACTTCAACAAATAGCTTCTGATCACAAATTGAGAGACCATAGAATATTAAATAGAACTCATGCAGCATGATCGTATGGGTGAATTTTCGTAAATTATCGTATTACATTTAGGTTAAATTGTTATGATATTTGAGCACTTCGAGGGCAATGAATTTGTTAAATATAAGTAGACTACAACTAGGCAGTTTCTTTTCTATTCTTTAAATTGTACGTTTTTCGTTTTAGAAGCATTAAAGGTACGTTACAATGACGAGAAAACAAAAACAAAAAAATTATTTTGAATATATTTTTTCAGGAAAATCTGTAGTTCGGTTTTGGAAAAGTCAGAGAAATGTCAGGGATATTAAAAATTTCCATTTGAGGTTCCTGACCAGGTTTTCTTCAACTCTTCATTCCGAGGGAAACAAAATACGTTTACTTTAGAACCTTCATCATAGTTTCCTCTGCAACCAGGCACGAAACACTTGAAAACCATTTTAGAAGTGATGCTCACTGCAGGACTTGTTCCTTAAAGTGATATTAAATCGTAACCCCTCTTACATCGAATAGGTATAATATGAATACTCCGGTAAAACCTCAGATATGACCTACTTGTGCTTTTCCAAATTTTCAGTTGTAAAAGATTTTCTCAAATCGTGCAATAATAGTTTCAAACGGGAAAATGACCGCTCCACATCTGTTGAGACAATTGGTAGATATTTGAAAGACGCCACTTCTTGAGGAGTGTATGACCAATTGCTGGTGTTGGGTGAGTCGCCTTCCAACACTTTCGCCAACACAACGACAGTTTTCCAGCCAGGATTTCGTTTGAGTACACACTCTAATTTTTCTCGAACGGTTTCACCAGTTTTTCCGGGCCATGATAACGCCTCTTTCTGAAAATCCTCCACGAGTTTCACAGTTTCTGTCAACTCCTTCCCTTCAGACTCTAATTTCGTTATTTGCGATGGGATTGACGACATGTGTGCTTTTACAAATGCCAATCCATTAAGTGCATCCTTATCTCTCATGCTTTCATTTGCTTTCGCAATGTATTGGCTATCTTTCTCGTCAAATGTGTTGATCACCTGGAACGAGCAAAGAAAATAGAACGATTATCAAAACTGGAAAGATGTGGAAGACCTTACACCTTTATACAATAGACAATCAGCAAATCTTTAAATTTCAGTTTTTTTTCGGCTCTCACCTTTCTCACAGCTTCAATGGGATTCCCACGTAAGCTCCAAGGATAAGCAATAGTTGGTTGGGTTTTTACGGTTGAGGTCGTCAACCGATGGAGGTCAGGATTTGGACTCTTCAATTGCATTTTTGCAAAACTGGGAAGGAAAAATTGATTAGAGGAAATAGCTGACAAAACTGGAAAATATGGCTTTTGTCAAGAAATGCCCATTATATGCACTTATACCAAAAACTGCAAATATATGCACGATAAATTTAAATTTGGAGCGACAAAATGGCTTGAATATGGCATATTTGGGCTCCTTACAGCTTGGGCATATCGCAAAAAAATATGCAAAATGCCGAGCCCTACTAATTACATTTTCCAAATGAAGGTGTTAGGTACTGAAGTTAGAAGCGATATTAACTTTGATTGTAGCCATACCACGAACTTCTGCGTCCTCAGTAATTCATGGAGGGGCTCTGCCCAACCTGCCCCTCCTCAAACTATGCCACTGGGTCGCCTACTAGCATGAGTCATGTTTTCAGATGGGTGGCTTTAGTACCGTGGGTCCCTCAACCAGCTACCACAAGTTGCCTCTTCCTGTCATGGTCCATAATCAACACAAAACAAACCGAACAACGCAATGCAATACTTTTCTTTTTAAACTGCCACTGAGTGCTAGATCCACTGTCGGATACTCAGATCTGGATCCGCGGATCTGACGATGCATATCTGTCTGATCACCGCATACACGAGCGGATTTTTTTCCGCGGATCAGGTCCGCAGATATTAGAGAGTTTTTGTTTTTCCCATACGGTATTCCTACGTTAACGCGTAGAGCAGCGTCTAGAGCAAGCAACTGCAGATGCTAGCTCTTCACGTATTTCTACACGTATATACACGACTAACCAAACGCTATCATCACGCTAAAGTCTCTTTAGTATTTCAAAATCAACGATTCTCTTGAATTTGAGATCGAGTAGAAGAATTTTGAAATCATTTTACACTGCTTCATCAGCTATCTTCACAGGCATCAAATAACCAGGTTCTACCTAAGAAAAAATAAAAAAATTGCCAACGCTTATTTTGTAGGAAATATCCGTTCTCGTCTGATCACTGAAGTTAAGCAGCATCGGGCTTAGTTAGTACTTGTATGGGTGACCATCCGGGAGCTCTGCGATTACGGCATCTTTTTTATTTTTAGTCTAATTATTCAATTTTTAATCTAGCAACATCAAGTTTACTTAACCAGGCCTCGTGGAATAGTTCGTTTTGAGTGCCTTCCCTGCTTTATCAAGTGGTAATTTCCAGGATCTGAGAAGGTACCTAGCACAGATTCTAGTACCTCAATTCTAGTACTCTAGTACTAGTAGGATTCTAGTACTCAATTTGTTGTATACAAATTTATTATTTAAACACAAACCTGCTCGTTGTCTGAATCTTTATGTTGGTAGATACAACTTCGTAGTACGAAATGTACTTGCGAATGCTTATGAAGTATAAGTATCTACTTTAAAATCGGGAAAGTATCAACGACTGCATTTACTCCGAAGTAGGTGATCAGGATATCTGGCTGTCGGACGAAGTAGGTACTTTGTTCACATAATCAAGGGAATTTGATTTCATGATACAATTATATTTATCAAAGGTTTTTACTTTTTTCTACTAGGTAGGAAATGTGGAAGGGAATCGTTATTAGACAACAGTCAGAGGGAGACCGAATACCTAACCAATTCTTAAACTGTCGTCACCTTTGCATCTGGTTATGAAGACTACGCTTTGGACAGTTTCCAACGAAAGCATTTTTCCCGCCTACTTGTAGGTAGGCCTTTTTCCCGTACACGCGTAGTTCTACGCTTTGACCTGTAAATTCGTGCATGCGCAGTTGGTATTTCAGACTTTTCGCGTACACGGACCACTAACGTACCCTTAACGTCACCCTAACGTACCCAAGAGTACGTGACCTTGAGGGGACGTTAGCAACGTCGTACGTTAGAATGGCTCATTTAACGTCACCCGTTTGGGGACCTAAAGGCACACGACACCAGCCTAACCTTCCTGCAAATGTAACCCTACTGCTCACCTCAAAATTACTCGAATACTGCTGAAGTAAATATAATAGTTTTTCTTTTCAAATGCCTCATTACCAACTAATTATGTTGATGTAGAGGGTAGGTTTTTGAACACCCCTCAAACTTGGTTACTTATTTTACATTTCAAGTCGCGTAGAAACCGAATGTGCCATCTAAAGTCCGCCTCCGCTGTCCAGCTTTACTAGCCTTCAACTCTATCGAAAAGTTCCGTTCTTTTGCGCTCAGGCTCTATTTGGTCGATTAGAGCCTTGTTTCTATCATTATTTCACATATTTTGAATGAGAAAACTGAGTTTAAGACACTGATTCTTCGCAATATTGTTCTTAGTTTACCTGAACTCTCAGCTATTTTCTCGTGAACATTGAGTGAAGTGCTACCTTCACTGATGATTTTGTCAGGTAAAATCCTGTTTCATTGTCATAGAGATAAATACTTTTTCATACTTGTTGATAATTTGCCCAACGGAAAACCAAAAAACATGAAGTTCGTAACGAATAATGACCTATAAGTGCAACTAAACCGCGGTGTTCCACACTTGAGGCTTACTATCCATCCCCTGTTTACGAATTGAAAACTAAAAATGAGAAATTAGCCCGTATTTGTATTGAAACTAACATGAAATTCGAATTCAGGATTGAAAATCGGCGTTTCATATCGAAATGAAGAAATTGATTAGTCAACCAGTAGACAACAAGACAGCTTGGGGGAAAATATCGCGTTATCCAACTACCGTTAACGTGACATCAAAATTAAGGCAACCGTTCTCCCGGTTCGGTTAGCATCTTCGTTTGCTCCCTCAAGACTACGGTAACGGGTGACGTTAAGTTGAAGTCGCCAAAAACTCTCTATTCTCACTGATAAATCCGCTCGTGTGTGGGCTACGATTGGTACCTTTAACTCATTTTCGAAAAATTGTAACAAACGGTTGTTTGGCCGCAGCCTTCAAATGTATGATCAAAGGTTGTTTCGACGTCCTACAATAGAAATATATTTGGCCTCAAAAACCAGACATTTGGCGTTCAGAGTGTGTTTCAGTTTTTGCTCGAACAGCTTGGTAAGAAACCAAACGCCTGGCAAGCCTGCTACCAGGCTTTTTCGTATCTCCTTGATAATGTAGGTTTATTAGTCCTCCTAGGGTAAAACTAAAATAAAGCAGATTATTCCTGTGTCCTGAGGATAATGCGGGTGTGATAGCATGGTCTTGTGATTATAAACCTAGTTATTATTACGAAATACTGCATACTCGCATGGACATAACATCTGAGCCTGACGGATGTTCGGCTGGACGTCGCAGGCGCCGTCTCCTTGAAGACGGGGGGGTGTAGGCCTACCGGCCTGACCACGAACTCCGAGCGCGGGCGGCCGGAGGGGATCCGTACCTAGGAGTTAACCTACCCAAAGCCATATTCTATACACTTTGCTTTACATTGATCGTTGTATTAACAACCATATTCTATACATTTCACCATTCATTGATCGTTGTATTAATCCTTTATGTGTTATTTTCGGTTCATTATATTGAGTCTATGTGAGTACATGGTGTTGAGTCTTATTATACCTGCATTTCCTGGTTCTGAGGTTTCATGTCTGGCTTAGCTACCGTTGATCAAGTATTAGTATTTCTATTGAGCCCTGAAGAGCAGTCCTTATTGATTAATTCAAGCTTTAAACTATTCTTTAGTTAGATCATTCATTCACAGCCCAGTGGGAGCTTACAAAATTGGTGGCAAGCGGTGGGATACCTTGTAGGTTCGCCACAAACTTACCCATTCTTCAAATTCAAATCCTCAGACACAGACGCAGAATGGATTATTCTGATACCATTGCATCATGTATTTCATTTAAATTAAAATATGACGTTTTGTTATCAGGTGAGAAGTCTTCTGTCCGTGATAGCTGAGTCTTCCGAGCTAGACGGCCCAGTTCTGTGAGACGACACACTTACAAATACATACAGATTTTGTCATAAGTTCTTGTAATGTTTGATATATCTCTGATAAAAATATACTTTTTCACTCAGATATTCAACTATATATTTCTCGTCTCTAGAGTAACTGATCAACTCAAACATTTATCAAACTCCATGGATACATAATTAAACGGAGTACACTTGAACACTACATCACTTTCTTTCTTTTTTTTTTTTTACAATCAATTGAACCTTCAAGTATGACTTGAAAACTTGAAACGTGCGGGGTTCTAATAAATAAATAAGTAAATTCAATAAAACCACCATGGAACACAGCTTATAAAATTAAATGTCAGTCATGGTCATTGTTGACGTTAAGTTCGTAATCTGAAAGGTGTGGTGGCATCTTTTTGATTCTTGCACTCCTTCGAAGTTTCAGTGGTGATGTGGGTTCGTTTGTCGAATCTTTACTCTTAATACCCATTTTAGGTGACGGGGTTTGTATATCGGATTCTTGTGGCAAGGCTGACATTGAATCCATGTCTCCTCCCTTTTGCACCTCCATTTTTGTTGCATGTGAGTTGTCCTCAGAGTTCCTTGGAGCATCATCTAGGAAAGGCTTGAAAAACGTCGAATTCCTAGTGATTGTTCTCCCATCATAAGTCTTCACCGTGACAGCATTTCCATTTTTGCCCATTACTGTTCCTGGGGATGGTGAGAAATTTGTAGATAATTTGTTCAACTTAGGGTAGTGGATCAGGACTTTATCACCTGGAACCATCTGGTTTTCTGAAGAAGACTGCCTACGGCAATCACCATAAAATTTTTGCTTAGTTTTTTTGATGAGGTCACGTTCTCTTACTTCATCAGTCACTTTCATAGAATTTCTAGATGCAACACTTGGCACTTTATCTCTGAGTGAGCGAGAAAAAAAAAAATTCAGCGGGTGTTGCTCCAGTGGTCTGATGAACGTGATTTCGATACATAAGCAGGTACTTGTTCAATTCGAATTCCCAATCTAGATTGAATGCGTTTGCAATCTGCAATCTTTTCGTGATCCCAGGATTCAACCTCTCTACAGTACCGTTAGCCTGTGGGTGTAAGGGTGTAACTTTGTGATGCATGATTCCACAATCTAAGAAATATCCTTCTATCTCTGTGCTTACAAAGTTTGATGCATTATCCGTAGTTAAGACTTCTGGGTATCCAAACCTAGCGAATATTCTATCAATTTCTTTTATTATGACTTTAGAAGTAAGATCCTTTAATTTTACTACTTCACAAAACCTGCTGTAGTAATCGACAATTACGAGAAACAATAATCCATTGGGAAATGGACCCAGAACATCCATTGCGATTCGCTCCCAAGGGTTCTCAGGCAGTTTAGTGGGCTTCAGCAGTTCTGGTTTCTCAGAGCGGCTGGTTATTTGGCAACCAATGCATTGCTTGACAACTCGCTCTGCAGCCTTATCGATACCTGGCCACCATACCTTAGATCTCAGACGATTTTTCATTTCCACTATCCCAGGATGACCCTCATGAGCCAACTTGAGTGTTCGGTACTGAAGGGTTTTGGGAATAATCAGTCTTGTCCCTTTCAATATTAATCCATTAGATTCAGAAAGTTGAGAGTTCATAGCTGCAAATGGTAAGAGGTCTACATCTGTCTTATTTTTCCATAATCCAGACTTCATGGATTCTATTACTTTCTGCAGCACAGTGTCCTTCTTAGTTTCTTCGATGATTTCTTTCAATGGAATAGCTCTAGGTGCCATGGCTATTGACAAATGTAGAAGGTAATCTTCAGTGACTGCATTTCCTCTAGGATATGTAGTCTTCTTTCCCAGTCTAGATAGTGGATCAGCAATATTATTCTTTCCATTAACATATTTTACAACATAGTCAAAGGACTGAAGTCTAAGAAGCCACCTTTCAATTCGAGCGCATGGTTTTGATTTAGATCCAAAAATAACCTCAAGTGGCTTGTGATCAGTGTATAATTTGAACTATTTACCAATCAGATATATTTTCAATCGTTCACATGCCCACACAAGAGCTAAAGCTTCTTTTTCCGTCTGAGAATATCTACCTTCAACATCAGACAGGCTGCGGCTGACATAGCAGATTATTCTAGGAGTCCCTTTCTTATCCAACTGGAGCAGTACAGCTCCAAGCCCATGTGGTCCCGCATCTGCCATAACTATGGTCTCATCTTTTGGGTCGAAAAACCCCAAAGATGTATCCGCAGTAAGTAGATTCTTAATTCGATCAAATGCAGCCTGGTGAACATCAGTCCAAATAAATGTCTCTTCTTTGTGCGTCAGCCTACGAAGCGGCTCTGTTAGTTCTGAAACAGCTGGTATGAATCTGCTTACATTGTTGTAACTTCACTACCTATGTTGATATATTGGCATTCGCCAATAACTACTTCAACATCAAACCCTCCATGTGTTCTATTATCTGTTCTGGTTAGATTATTACAAAATACAGAAGTCTTGTAGAGTTACACAAGTTCTAGTTTTCTTTCCTTTTAATATTAGATATATTTTACTGTGTCAGTAATGTAAAACATGGCGCTGTCGGTTCTTTAAATCTTGTAAAGTTATAGTCGCGATTTTTCCTTCGTAATGGCCCAAGCTTTCGTCAAGTTACCCCCTAATTTGGATTTGGAAAGCCTCAACATTGCCGCTGAATGGAAGTTCTGGAAGCAGACGTTCACCGACTATCTGGTAACAACCGAACAGGAAGAGAAGGATGATAAGGTAAAACTTTCATTGCTTAGAAATATAATGGGGCCTGTTGCTGCCCGCATAGTTTCAACTCTACCAATTTCTGATGAAGATTCTAAAGTTTACGCTTCTGTCATCAGTGCAATTGATGATTTTGCAAATCCTCGCACTAATGTTGTGTTTGAACGGTTTATGTTTAATTCCCGACGCCAAGCAGAGGGTGAACCGTTTGATCATTTTCTCACGGAATGTAGGCAACTGTTGTCCTCATGCGACTATGAAAACGTTTCAACTGAATCTCTCATTAATCAAATATTGAGAGATAAAATAGTCAATGGCATTAGGGAAAAGAATGTACAAGAAGCCCTATTACGTCAAGATAGTTTAACACTGACCAAAGCCATTAAATTTTGTCGAGCGAGTGAACAAAGTAGGTTTCAGGTAGAGAAAATTAACCCACCTCCAAATGAAGTTTCAGCAATTCGTCGAAATAAAACAAATAAATTTAAAAACTCCAGGAAAAATATGGACAAATTTGATTGTGGTAGGTGCCAAACTTCACATGGGCCTCGGGAATGTCCCGCATTTGGTAAACCTTGCAAAAAATGTGGTATCAAAAACCATTTGGCAGTAAGTTGCAGAGTCGGCAGAAAGATTAAATCGGTAGATTTCAAACCTGAAGAATCTTCCAGTCCCTCAGATGATGACTCAACTATTTCCTGTTTTTCGTTAAAATCTCTTGAACCTAACCCCAACCCCTTTACATACAAAATCAGAAATGTTAAAGGGGAAAATAGGGTAGAAAATATTTATATCGAAGATGTTAAAATTAAATGTAAGTTGGATACTGGTGCTGATGTAAGTGTTATGCCTTTAAAGATTTTCAAACAAATCAAGAAAAATAGCCATATTAAACCTTTTCAGACAAATGTTAAATTAGAAGGATTCGATGGCTCAACTACTCAACCAATAGGTAGAGTGAATCTCAAATGTGAATATAATGGATTACAAACTTACGAAGATTTCATGATAATTGATGCTAAAACTATGTTACTTGGACTTCCTGGGTGTTTATCATTGAATTTAGTTAAACGAGTTCACAAGCTCAATCTTCAAAACGTCCACTCTGCGAAAGATCAATTCATTAAAGAACATATTGAGGTATTTTCAGGTACTGGCAAATTTCCAGATCCGTGTACCATCACCATTAGGGAACAATTTCCTCACATATGCCACCCACCTTCCCGCATTCCTAACAGCTTGTTTGAACCGTTGAGAGCTGAACTCGATCGACTTGTGAAGAGAGATGCGATAGTTAAAGTAGAAGATCTGTCACCATTATCTTGCATTAATAAAATCGTTTTAGTTGAGAAGTCTAACGGGAAAATTCGTTTGTGCCTCGATCCGTCTGATTTGAATAAAATGATTGTGCGAAAACCTAAAACTATGCTAACTTTGGAAGAAATAGCTTCAAAATTACGAGGAAAACATTTTTTTTCTGTGTGTGATTTGTCCGAAGGCTTCCACCATATTCCTCTAACGGACGACTCTTCTTGGAGGTGCTGTTTTGCAACTCCATTTGGAATTTATCGTTACCTTGTTTTACCTTTCGGAGTAGCCAATGCTCCTGAAGAGTTTCAGTATGCCGTGGAAAAATATTTTGGGGATTTGGATAACGTTATAATCTGGTTTGACGACATCCTTGTTATGGGCGAAACTGAAGCTATCCATGATTTTGCCATGAGTAAAGTTGTCCAAAGAGCTAAACAAATCGGTGCTGTTTTCAACAAAGATAAATTTCAGTATCGATTAAAAGAAGTTCGTTATGTTGGCCAAATTTTTAATCATGAAGGTATGCGAATGGATCCAAGTAGAATTGAGGCATTGGCTAACCTTGAACCTCCATCGGATAAAGAATCCCTCCAAAGAATTATTGGATCTTTCAATTATGTGAGAAAATATGTGCCCGAAATGGCTGAAATAATGTCACCTTTGAGTAGTTTACTCAAAAAGGATGTGCAATGGATCTGGACACCATTACACGACGAATATTTTTCAAATCTAAAAAAGGCTGTATCTAAAGCCCCTGCGTTAGTTCCATACGACCCAACCAAAAAAATCATTTTACAGTGCGATGCCAGCAAAAATGGGATTGGCCGCTGTCTTTTCCAACAGCATGACGGTAATTTTAAATTAGTTGCTTGTGTTTCAAGAACAATGAATGCAACTGAATTGAATTACAGCCAGAGTGAAAAAGAGTTGCTTTCGATTTATTTTGGATGTACCAAATTTCATAAATACATCTATGGTCAAATAGTTGAAATTCATACTGACCATAAGCCGCTCACGACGATCATGGAAAAGCACATAAGCAAAATAGGTTCCATCCGCCTTCGTAGATTCCGGTTGAAATTGCTTCTGTACAAATTCAAGTTAATTTATGTGCCAGGAAAACATCTGCAATTTCCCGACATGCTATCCCGGAACGCACTAAAAACAACTGAACGTGACCCAGAAATGTTGGAAATGGTGCACTCTATTTCAAAACACTTACCACTATCAGATGATCAGAAAAATAAACTTCGTAAAGGGACAGCGGATGATGATAATTTGAAAAGGCTTACCAATTTCTGTCTGCAAGGTTGGCCTAAAACCTCATCGTTGTCTGAAGAAATGAAACAATATTTCTAGTTGAGAGAAAATTTATATTTAGAATCTGGTCTTATTTTTTACGGCAGTAAAATAGTAGTCCCATCATGCCTCCGAAGATCAATAACTCAAATGATCCACAAAGGACATCCAGGAATAAGTAAATCTTTAGAGATAGCTCGAGAACTATTTTACTGGCCATGGATGACCTAGGACATAACAGATTGCGTTAAATCTTGCAGAACATGTGAGAAATTTCAATCCCATGACTCGCAAGAACCTCTAATTTCCCACAAAGTCCCCGAGCTGAGATACCAAAAAGTTGGTTGCGACATTCTTGAATTTCAATCAAAATCGTTTCTTATTGTGATTGACTACCTATCTCATTGGATTGAGCTGCTTCCATTGAAACAGAAGGATTCCAACTCTGTGATCAATGGTCTGCAAGAGATTTTCACTCGGTTCGGATATCCAGTTGAGTTGTTTTCGGACAACGTCCCTTTTTCGTCACATGCATGCAAGACCTATTACACTTCAAAAGGAATTCACTTCATCTATAGTACTCCGCATTACCCACGAAGTAATGGTATGGCTGAGAAAGCAGTGGGAACATCAAAGAAAATACTGAAGAAGAGTGCCGAAGATGGTCACGATTATCGTGATTATCTAATGGAATACAACAACACTCCGCTCTCCGGATTGCATTGCTCACCTTCGCAAATTTTGAATAGTCGGAGAATTCGAACAGAGTTGCCAGTCAGTTCTGAATCACTGCAACCTGAGATTCAAAAGCATATTGTACAGCAACTCCGTCTGAAACAAAACTTAACCAAGCTCCAGCATGACAAACATGCTCGTAAAAAAGAGAAAGTATATAAAAAAGGAGATAAAGTTGTCTTCAGAACTAAACATGACTCGACTTGGCAAAAAGCAACAGTTTTGAAGAAATGTGAAGAACCAAGAGCTTATTTGATACAAAGGGAAGGCGACACTCAACCATTGAGAAGAAACTCATCCCAAATGAAAGAATCGCTAACTGCAGTGCCTAGGAGCTCTAGGCCTGAAATCCTGCTTCTTCCAAACGACTATTCCTTAGATGACCAATCGACTACCCTACCATCTAATCCAATCCCTCCTACGGGACCAACTCCTCGATCAGAAGTTGACCAAGATGGAGTGAGAAGAAGTCGTTACGGTCGTGTCATAAAACCCCCACAAAGACTAAATTTGTAAAGATTTTATTTTCATTGATATCCATTGTTTGAGGGGGAGGTGTTGTAACTTCACTACCTATGTTGATATATTGGCATTCGCCAATGACTACTTCAACATCAAACCCTCCATGTGTTCTATTATCTGTTCTGGTTTCATCATTATAAAAATACAAGAGAGAGAGATGACCGTGTGATGGTGATGATGGTGATGGATGATGATGATGGTGATGTGTGTGATTATCTGTTCTTGTAGAGTTACACAAGTTCTAGTTTTCTTTCCTTTTAATATTAGATATATTTTACTTTGTCAGTAATGTAAAACACACCATGGAACACAGCTTATAAAATTAAATGTCAGTCATGGTCATTGTTGACGTTAAGTTCGTAATCTGAAAGGTGTGGTGGCATCTTTTTGATTCTTGCACTCCTTCAAAGTTTCAGTGGTGATGTGGGTTCGTTTGTCGAATCTTTACTCTTAATACCCATTTTAGGTGACGGGGTTTGTATATCGGATTCTTGTGGCAAGGCTGACATTGAATCCATGTCTCCTCCCTTTTGCACTTCCATTTTTGTTGCATGTGAGTTGTCCTCAGAGTTCCTTGGAGCATCATCTAGGAAAGGCTTGAAAAACGTCGAATCCCTAGTGATTGTTCTCCCATCATAAGTCTTCACCGTGACAGCATTTCCATTTTTGCCCATTACTGTTCCTGGGGATGGTGAGAAATTTGTAGATAATTTGTTCAACTTAGGGTAGTGGATCAGGACTTTATCACCTGGAACCATCTGGTTTTCTGAAGAAGACTGCCTACGGCAATCACCATAAAATTTTTGCTTAGTTTTTTTGATGAGGTCACGTTCTCTTACTTCATCAGTCACTTTCATAGAATTTCTAGATGCAACACTTGGCACTTTATCTCTGAGTGAGCGAGAAAAAAAAAGTTCAGCGGGTGTTGCCCCAGTGGTCTGATGAACGTGATTTCGATACATAAGCAGGTACTTGTTCAATTCGAATTCCCAATCTAGATTGAATGCGTTTGCAATCTGCAATCTTTTCGTGATCCCAGGATTCAACCTCTCTACAGTATCGTTAGCCTGTGGGTGTAAGGGTGTAACTTTGTGATGCATGATTCCACAATCTAAGAAATATCCTTCTATCTCTGTGCTTACAAAGTTTGATGCATTATCCGTAGTTAAGACTTCTGGGTATCCAAACCTAGCGAATATTCTATCAATTTCTTTTATTATGACTTTAGAAGTAAGATCCTTTAATTTTACTACTTCACAAAACCTACTGTAGTAATCGACAATTACGAGAAACAATAATCCATTGGGAAATGGACCCAGAACATCCATTGCGATTCGCTCCCAAGGGTTCTCAGGCAGTTTAGTGGGCTTCAGCAGTTCTGGTTTCTCAGAGCGGCTGGTTATTTGGCAACCAATGCATTGCTTGACAACTCGCTCTGCAGCCTTATCGATACCTGGCCACCATACCTTAGATCTCAGACGATTTTTCATTTCCACTATCCCAGGATGACCCTCATGAGCCAACTTGAGTGTTCGGTACTGAAGGGTTTTGGGAATAATCAGTCTTGTCCCTTTCAATATTAATCCATTAGATTCAGAAAGTTGAGAGTTCATAGCTGCAAATGGTAAAAGGTCTACATCTGTCTTATTTTTCCATAATCCAGACTTCATGGATTCTATTACTTTCTGCAGCACAGTGTCCTTCTTAGTTTCTTCGATGATTTCTTTCAATGGAATAGCTCTAGGTGCCATGGCTATTGACAAATGTAGAAGGTAATCTTCAGTGACTGCATTTCCTCTAGGATATGTAGTCTTCTTTCCCAGTCTAGATAGTGGATCAGCAATATTATTCTTTCCATTAACATATTTTACAACATAGCCAAAGGACTGAAGTCTAAGAAGCCACCTTTCAATTCGAGCGCATGGTTTTGATTTAGATCCAAAAATAACCTCAAGTGGCTTGTGATCAGTGTATAATTTGAACTGTTTACCAATCAGATATATTTTCAATCGTTCACATGCCCACACAAGAGCTAAAGCTTCTTTTTCCGTCTGAGAATATCTACCTTCAACATCAGACAGGCTGCGGCTGACATAACAGATTATTCTAGGAGTCCCTTTCTTATCCAACTGGAGCAGTACAGCTCCAAGCCCATGTGGTCCCGCATCTGCCATAACTATGGTCTCATCTTTTGGGTCGAAAAACGCCAAAGATGTATCCGCAGTAAGTAGATTCTTAATTCGATCAAATGCAGCCTGGTGAACATCAGTCCAAATAAATGTCTCTTCTTTGTGCGTCAGCCTACGAAGCGGCTCTGTTAGTTCTGAAACAGCTGGTATGAATCTGCTTACATAGTTAAGGAGACCAAGAAAACCCCGAAGCTCAGGAAGGTTCCTTGGCGGGCGGCAATTTTTCAGAGCGTCTACCCTATCTAACGTTGGTTTGATGCCATTTGCAGATAAGACATGACCTAAAAAGGTCACTGAACTTTTCCTAATTTCACACTTTTTGTCATTGAGGACAATGCCATTATTTTTTAGAACATGTTGAACTTTGCGTAATCTAGCATCATGTTCCTCTTTGGTTTCTCCAAATATCAAGATATCATCTATAAAAACAAATGTCCCTTCACACCCACTCAAGAGGTTTTCCATTAACTGTTGAAAATCTTGGGGAGCTCGATTAAGTCCAAACATTAATCTTTTAAAACGGTACAATCCAAGGTGTGAATTAACAAACATGTGACCTACAACACCTGTTGAAAACCAATACCAGAGTAGCAATATATCCCAGCCTGATTTTTGGGGTTAGAAGACAGAAATGTTGTGCAACAATACCTTCCAACATTGAAGTTTGAGTGACGTCAGAGGTCTATATTTCACCCAAAATACGCGTGTATATGTAACAAACCTACCACTTAGAACTCGTGGATGTGTGCAGATTGGTTAATATTCAGTCTTTTTTTTTTCTTTTTTTCTAATAAGTTTTTATTGGCTCAAGATTACACTTTTACGCCATATTGGGTTATACATTTTTCATTAATACATATTTTTAGTTATATCTGATAATACAAAATATTTTTATAGGTCACAGTTGATTGTACTAAGGTACAACAGCTAAAGTTATTTGTAGTCCATTTGCTCTGCTGACGTCAGAATAAAATCTAAGTTGAATGAAGCTGGGATTTTATCGCTTATATTGTCCATAAGAAGTTGTCGTTCTCGAGAATCCAATATTTTGTGTTGCGCAGTGTCTTCCTCTCCACAGTGGTCGCAGCCGCTGGTTACATTTCTAATCCCAAATCGATGAAAATAGGAATTACAGAGCATGCGTCCACTTCGTAATCTGGAAATAGTTTTAGCATGAATATGCTTTAGCCGTGACCTAACTACCGAAAAATGTCCCACGAGAGTGCAACGAAAGTAGCGCCAATAATTGTGATGATTTCCGCTTACAACCGAGTCGTTGCTAGGGATATGATACTTCGTCGTTTTTCATCCCACAAAATTCGTTGACCATTCGTTCGAAAGCTCTCGATTTATCCAACCATACTATATTAACTACTGCGAAGTGCGTGGCCAACAAGCTGAGTTATGAGCATGGTTATATGAATAATTGTTTACACACAGTGATCATTCTCAATTATTGATATTGTGAACATGATTGCAACCGCTTGTTAATTTCTGATGATTTCATTGAGCTGGTGTTTCGATTATGTGATTCATAGCAGGCGATCCGAATATTGCGAGAACGGTTAGATTTGTGAAGCGGTGGTTAAATTATTTTAATAGGTAATTTCTATACTTTACACTATAGGAAGCTGTAATTTCGTATGTAGCCTCTTTCTATAATAAAGTGAATGTTTACTCGCGAGTTTCTATTAGGAGATCATCATCTCACAAGAGCTCAATCGTCGTGATCATTTCTATAATAAAGTGAATGTTTACTCGCGAGTTTCTATTAGGAGATCATCATCTCACAAGAGCTCAATGGTCGTGATCATTTCTATAATAAAGTGAGAGCGAGGAGCTAAAACATTTTTTTGTTTTGAATGATAAACAGAGTTCAGAGGCCGATGGGGGGTCGGGTTCAGAGAATCGACGAGGAGTGAGTCGTGTACGGCTAAAGCATATTCATGTTTTTTAATTTTAGCCGTCAGGCTCAAAGTTTATGAAGTTTTTTATCTTCAGATGGATAGAAGTCAAAAAAAGGTTTTGTTGGAAAGAGAGTTAGTTCTGTGGTAGGTGCCTGACGGGTAGGAGTTGAAGATATTTTTTCAATTTCAACTTATTTATTTTTCTTGATACAGAAGTAGGGTGAAGACCCCTCTAGTTATCTGTACAGATGAGTAACATTAAAAATGGACAGATGGCTCTAAATATACGAAATACGAGTATTACAAATTTTTTCAAAAATAAGAGAGGGAGAGAATAAAATTAGGAAGAGAGAAGGAATTAAGGAAAAATTGAGAGAGAAAAGGGAAAACGCATCAGAAGTGAGGTTTTTTGCCATTTGAGGAATTTTGCCATGTTCGACGCATGTCCTGGTGGATACGTTGATGAAAATCCCTGAATGGTAGACTTTTGTCTATTTTTTTATTCAGTCTTTATCGTTTACCACACTTGTATAGCAGATATGAAGTTTTCATTGAACCTTGGGGGGATCTAGTAGTTGCAATGTAGATTCTCCTTGAAGGTTGTCGCTGCATAGCGAAAGGGTAGTGTAGTGGATTTAAATATGTTTTACTTGGTGTAGGTAGACCAAGTGGGACATTTATATTCTGATTATGCGGGTTAGTCCCTGGGTTATTCCTGTAAGGAATGTGAGCGAAACCGTCGAGGTCAGCTTGCTTGGCGGAATGAACTGAGAGATAGTTCGTGTCGCAGCCGCGTGGAGCACTGGGCTCGCATAGTGGGTGCTGGGTTCGATCAGTTTGGTACTGAGCCGTTTTGTAATATTCCGGCCTAAGATTTATATCTGTAGGAGGAATATGTTGAGCTTGGTTGAGGTACTGAAAAGTATCCTTTGTTTTTTGTACATTTGGAGTGTATTTGACACTCGGATCGGCCGGGTAGCCTTGTGTCGAATATCGTGGATATTCGGAAATCTTTGTCGAATCATAATGATTGACTTCAGAGCGGGTCTGAAAGGTATCCTCGAACTTTTGTATAGGTGAGGCTTGATCTAACGTTTCCTTCGTGAATACGTTAGGTGAGAAGGCGATCTCGTCGCGAGGATCGAGCCTTGAGCCGTCGCTAGGAACGGCGGACTGGCCGGGCAGCGTGTAGGTAGCGCTGCGTGGACTAAGAGGCCCGGCCGCGCCGTGTTCTACCTCCCCTTGCATGAGGAAATAGGACGGCCGACGTTCCATCGAAATATCCGAGTTATTAGCTCGTTTTCGATGCCTCTATGTATAGAAATAGAGGGTTTAGAAGGTGGACTCGCTTGACAGAGCTTCTTTCCTTTGCTCGTATGTCAGGGTCCTACCTTGTAGTCTTGAAAAAGACTTCCTTGGACGGTAAATTAGAGCGTATGAGCTGAGTAATTTACCGGCGTGCCCACAGCGGTCGGTGACGAGCCTAGTGCTACGAAACCCGGGCGACACGACTAGGAACGTCCCAGCGGGCGTACGATCTAAAGAGAATATCAATAGATGTACCGGGTGGCGTCCTGACAGATGAACTACGTTGGGCAATGAGCAGGATGAATAATCACTGGACTCGTAGATGCCAATGCGAGATCTGTGTGGAGAGAAGGTAGGCCTTGTAGAAAGCAGTAGGAAGCCGTTCTTGAGATGAACTCGGGAGCAGAAGGTTCGTCAGCGTAGAGCGTGTAGAAATCTTCGTACTTTGAGGTGTAGTCGTCAAGAGCGGAGAGTAGAATGAATTCGGAGGGCTCCGAGCGGGGTAATTATAGGGAGGTGGCCGCCTCCTGCCGCCTCCTGATTGGTCCGCTTAATTTCGTTAATTCGACTGTGTAATCTCATTGGCTCGCACATTGTTTTCTCAGTATCTGCGAGTATGATAGCTGAGCTGGTCCTCCGGGGTGGTTTCCCCACGTCCGTCGCTGCGACGGGGTCCCCGGGGGTGGCTTACGAGCGTCCGTCGCGGAGCCGACGACCTTGAGTTTAGACGGGGACCTCGGGTGCTTTCTCTGCGTCCGTTGTTCAGACGGGGTCCCCGGGGTGGCTGCTGGACCAGAGGTGGTTGCTTGCCGCCTCTTGGTTGGTTCGCCTATTGTCTCTCGTGTAATCAGTGTTTCTGATTGGCGAGTAGGCTTGTTTGAATTGTCCTTGCTAGTTTTAGAGGACGTTTGATTTTCTGTTTGAGTTTTCTCGTTCAAGGCGACTTGGTTCGAGATACTTGTCGCATCTCTCTCGCCCAGTAAGTGTCTAGGGAGGTCGCCTTGTATGTTATTAGTTAATATTTCACTTTTGAGAGAGAATTTCGTATTTTCTCTCTGGTGAAATATTTTGTTTGACGGAGTTATAACTCGACGTCTTATAAATATTTTTGTGTTGTGTCTACCTCTTTTTGGTAGCCCTGAAAAGGGCTGTTGACAAGAGGGGGTGGTTTTCACCACAGGTAGAAAAGTGTGGGAGATTATCAGAAGGGGAGATGAAAGAAGAAGAGTGGGGAGAGAGGGAAGGAGGATGGGGGGTCGTATGAAGAAGACGAGAAGAGAACAAACATTGGTGAGTCGTATAAATAACCTTATACCTATATATATTATTCGTACATACCATTTTAATAGATTGCTTTAACACAATTCCAGTTTCTCCCTAGTGTAGGGACTACGCACGGTTGACAAAGGATATACATTGTCCCATAAGGTATACGCTTTGAGGTACACAAACCTCGAGGTGCCTGTAGAGCACAATACGGAAGTGTACACAAACACTTTCATTATTAATACCACACAAGGTATGCGTATTGAGGTACACAAACCTCGGGGTGACAGCAGAGCACATTATGCATGCGTACACAGACACATACATAGGTACCACACAGAGTACCAATCGTTTAGACAGGCATTTGGGTACGGGTGTAGGGGAGGCAGGAGCCCGTCTTGGGTTTGGGTGAAACTACATCAAAAATGGAGTAAAATGCCGCCAACTGCATATTTTTATCTCAATCCGTTCTCGAGATATGATTTTTTAAAGGTTTTTTTCAGGAAAACCGTGTTTTTTTTTTCTCTTAATCTCAAATTTCTCCACTTTATTTCATTCAATTTTAACTTTTGACCACATTTTCGGAATCAACATTAAATTTACTATAAGAATAGTGTACTTGAGTTCTTAAAAAGTACCATCCAAAGGCCCTCACATCAGCTCAAACATTGACGATTTTGAAAAAATAATATTTCTAAAAATCTTTAAAACTTTACTACTCTTCCAAAACGAATCCTGGAAACTGGCAAATCTCATGAAAACTGCTTCGTCTAATACTCTTTCCAACGGTATAATCAAGTTTACTTTTATCTTGTTATTTAGTGGAGAAAATTATGTTTTAATGTTAAAAAATGTGGGTTTTTCAATGAAATTGTTGGTTTTCTCGAAAGATGACCCTCCATGAACCTACGAGTATGGGGTCGGTTTCTATGTATTTTTTCATAATAATGTTAACACTTCTCCACTATTCTTCTATGTCCCATATCCAGTCATTTATTATGTTTTTAAATAATTATTGAAGTTGATTTCTCTTTTTGTTTTGCACAGTAGTAAATTGTACAGGCGTGGGCTATAAACGTGAATGATTTCCGGAACTTTTCTATATTTGCTTGGGGGAGTTTAACCTGTTTAGTTCTGTTTTCCTGCTTTAATGTATCTTTACTTTTAGCGAATTTTTGAAGAAAATTAAGCTATTGCTCTCGCCTCAAAATTTGTAGAATGTGAATTTTTGAAAAAATTGTATGCAGAAATCCGTTTCAGGCTATTCTGAATTTTAACGCATTTTTTTATGTATGTATGTATGTAGGTATGTATTGTAAAAAAACTTTAACCAAACAAAGCACGAAACGCTCGGAAAGTATTTCACTGACCGAAACTGGCTGCCTCGTCTCGTTTAACTGCCGGAAAGCGCCCTTCCCCCTCCAGGCGCTGTGTTCGAGAACGATGACGTCAGCTCCAGAAATATTTTCCAAGTGTCCGGACACCAAATCAAACAAACAAAGGTCACATTCCAATATCCATGATCCTGTTCCTTCATTAGAATCTCCTTTCAGATTATTTTCATCAACATAACTAACACCTACCAAACTAGCCAAACAAAAAACCTTTCCAGATGTGAATTCAAAGCGGCGTAACACCTCTCACTACGCAGTTGGTGATTTTGTGGTAGTACACAGAGACTCAACTACGCACAAAAGCAAGCTAAACTATAGTTTGTTAGGCCCATATGAGATAACCTAGTGTTTAGGAAATGGGAAATATGAGTTAAAAAAAGTTGGGTCCAACATCATTTCCAAAGCTGATCAAGAACAACTTCGACGGTGGCCAACCAGTTGGTCATTGTATTGTGACATGGAAGATCTTCTCATAACCCTGGACGAAGATTGCACTGAAACAGATTTATCTGCCACAGACACGTCATTGCCGGGTACTTCAGCGGAAAGATTTTCAAATGAGGATTGTGATGATTAGTGCACAGGAATCAAGTGTGTGTTGCTGCCAAATTTTTGTGTGTTTTACTCCTTTTTTTTACGCATTATTGTTTTGCTATTATGATATGAATAATTCTTGTGACTCGCTGCTCACGGCGTTTCAGGATGATTAACAAGTTGATATTATTGCACGAACTTTTGTTTTTCCATTTTCCCTTTTGTTTGGTTTTGAATGGTTTTCAGGCTGGCGTTTGGCCAGGAGGCAGTAAGACTTTGTAGGAGCAGTAAGACCTGTGTTTGTTGTATATGTTGGGCTGGCGGTTGGCCAGGAGGCAGTAAGACTTTGTAGGAGCAGTAAGACCTGTGTGTTTGTTGTATATGTTGGGCTGGTGGTTGGCCAGGAGGCAGTAAGACTTTGTAGGAGCAGTAAGACCTGTGTTTGTTGTATATGTTGGGCTGGCGGTTGGCCAGGAGGCAGTAAGACTTTGTAGGAGCAGTAAGACCTGTGTGTTTGTTGTATATGTTGGGCTGGCGGTTGGCCAGGAGGCAGTAAGACTTTGTAGGAGCAGTAAGACCTGTGTGTTTGTTGTATATGTTGGGCTGGTGGTTGGCCAGGAGGCAGTAAGACTTTGTAGGAGCAGTAAGACCTGTGTTTGTTGTATATGTTGGGCTGGCGGTTGGCCAGGAGGCAGTAAGACTTTGTAGGAGCAGTAAGACCTGTGTTTGTTGTATATGTTGGGCTGGCGGTTGGCCAGGAGGCAATATGACTTTGTAGGAGCAGTAAGACCTGTGTGTTTGTTGTATATGTTGGGCTGGTGGTTGGCCAGGAGGCAGTAAGACTTTGTAGGAGCAGTAAGACCTGTGTTTGTTGTATATGTTGGGCTGGTGGTTGGCCAGGAGGCAGTAAGACTTTGTAGGAGCAGTAAGACCTGTGTGTTTGTTGTATATGTTGGGCTGGCGGTTGGCCAGGAGGCAATATGACTTTGTAGGAGCAGTAAGACCTGTGTGTTTGTTGTATATGTTGGGCTGGTGGTTGGCCAGGAGGCAGTAAGACTTTGTAGGAGCAGTAAGACCTGTGTGTTTGTTGTATATGTTGGGCTGGTGGTTGGCCAGGAGGCAGTAAGACTTTGTAGGAGCAGTAAGACCTGTGTTTGTTGTATATGTTGGGCTGGTGGTTGGCCAGGAGGCAGTAAGACTTTGTAGGAGCAGTAAGACCTGTGTGTTTGTTGTATATGTTGGGCTGGCGGTTGGCCAGGAGGCAATATGACTTTGTAGGAGCAGTAAGACCTGTGTGTTTGTTGTATATGTTGGGCTGGTGGTTGGCCAGGAGGCAGTAAGACTTTGTAGGAGCAGTAAGACCTGTGTTTGTTGTATATGTTGGGCTGGTGGTTGGCCAGGAGGCAATATGACTTTGTAGGAGCAGTAAGACCTGTGTGTTTGTTGTATAATGTTGGGCTGGTGGTTGGCCAGGAGGCAGTAAGACTTTGTAGGAGCAGTAAGACCTGTGTTTGTTGTATATGTTGGGCTGGCGTGTGGCCAGGAGGCAGTAAGACTTTGTAGGAGCAGTAAGACCTGTGTTTGTTGTATATGTTGGGCTGGTGATTGGCCAGGAGGCAATAAGACTTTGTAGGAGCAGTAAGACCTGTGTTTGTTGTATATGTTGGGCTGGCGTTTGGCCAGGAGGCAGTAAGACTTTGTAGGAGCAGTAAGACCTGTGTTTGTTGTATATGTTGGGCTGGTGGTTGGCCAGGAGGCAATATGACTTTGTAGGAGCAGTAAGACCTGTGTTTGTTGTATAATGTTGGGCTGGTGGTTGGCCAGGAGGCAGTAAGACTTTGTAGGAGCAGTAAGACCTGTGTTTGTTGTATATGTGGGGCTGGTGGTTGGCCAGGAGGCAATATGACTTTGTAGGAGCAGTAAGACCTGTGCTTGTTGTATATGTTGGGCTGGCGGTTGGCCAGGAGGCAGTAAGACTTTGTAGGAGCAGTAAGACCTGTGTTTGTTGTATATGTTGGGTTGGCGGTTGGCCAGGAGGCAGTAAGACTTTGTAGGAGCAGTAAGACCTGTGTTTGTTGTATATGTTGGGCTGGCGTTTGGCCAGGAGGCAGTAAGACTTTGTAGGAGCAGTAAGACCTGTGTTTGTTGTAAATGTTGGGCTGGTGGTTGGCCAGGAGGCAATAAGACTTTGTAGGAGCAGTAAGACCTGTGTTTGTTGTATATGTTGGGCTGGCGTTTGGCCAGGAGGCAGTAAGACTTTGTAGGAGCAGTAAGACCTGTGTTTGTTGTATATGTTTGCTGGTGGTTGGCCAGGAGGCAATATGACTTTGTAGGAGCAGTAAGACCTGTGTTTGTTGTATATGTTGGGCTGGCGTTTGGCCAGGAGGCAGTATGACTTTGTAGGAGCAGTAAGACCTGTGTTTGTTGTATTATGTTGGGCTGGCGTTTGGCCAGGAGGAAATAAGACTTTGTAGGAGCAGTAAGACCTGTGTTTGTTGTATATGTTGGGCTGGTGGTTGGCCAGGAGGCAGAAAGACTTTGTAGGAGCAGTAAGACCTGTGTTTGTTGTATATGTTGGGCTGGCGGTTGGCCAGGAGGCAATATGACTTTGTAGGAGCAGTAAGACCTGTGTGTTTGTTGTATATGTTGGGCTGGTGTTTGGCCAGGAGGCAATAAGACTTTTTAGGAGCAGTAAGACCTGTGTTTGTTGTATATGTTGGGCTGGTGGTTGGCCAGGAGGCAATATGACTTTGTAGGAGCAGTAAGACCTGTGTTTGTTGTATATGTTGGGCTGGCGTTTGGCCAGGAGGCAGTAAGACTTTGTAGGAGCAGTAAGACCTGTGTTTGTTGTATATGTTGGGCTGGTGGTTGGCCAGGAGGCAATATGACTTTGTAGGAGCAGTAAGACCTGTGTGTTTGTTGTATATGTTGGGCTGGCGTTTGGCCAGGAGGCAATATGACTTTGTAGGAGCAGTAAGACCTGTGTGTTTGTTGTATATGTTGGGCTGGCGGTTGGCCAGGAGGTGTTCAGACTTTGTAGGAGCAGTAAGACCTGAGTTTGTTGTATATGTTGGGCTGGTGGTTGGCCAGGAGGCAGTATGACTTTGTAGGAGCAGTAAGACCTGTGTTTGTTGTATAATGTTGGGCTGGTGGTTGGCCAGGAGGCAGTAAGACTTTGTAGGAGCAGTAAGACCTGTGTTTGTTGTATATGTGGGGCTGGTGGTTGGCCAGGAGGCAATAAGACTTTGTAGGAGCAGTAAGACCTGTGCTTGTTGTATATGTTGGGCTGGCGGTTGGCCAGGAGGCAGTAAGACTTTGTAGGAGCAGTAAGACCTGTGCTTGTTGTATATGTTGGGCTGGCGGTTGGCCAGGAGGCAGTAAGACTTTGTAGGAGCAGTAAGACCTGTGTTTGTTGTATATGTTGGGCTGGCGTTTGGCCAGGAGGCAGTAAGACTTTGTAGGAGCAGTAAGACCTGTGTTTGTTGTACATGTTGGGCTGGTGGTTGGCCAGGAGGCAATAAGACTTTGTAGGAGCAGTAAGACCTGTGTTTGTTGTATATGTTGGGCTGGCGTTTGGCCAGGAGGCAGTAAGACTTTGTAGGAGCAGTAAGACCTGTGTTTGTTGTACATGTTGGGCTGGTGGTTGGCCAGGAGGCAATATGACTTTGTAGGAGCAGTAAGACCTGTGTTTGTTGTATATGTTGGGCTGGCGTTTGGCCAGGAGGCAGTATGACTTTGTAGGAGCAGTAAGACCTGTGTTTGTTGTATTATGTTGGGCTGGCGTTTGGCCAGGAGGAAATAAGACTTTGTAGGAGCAGTAAGACCTGTGTTTGTTGTATATGTTGGGCTGGTGGTTGGCCAGGAGGCAGAAAGACTTTGTAGGAGCAGTAAGACCTGTGTTTGTTGTATATGTTGGGCTGGCGGTTGGCCAGGAGGCAATATGACTTTGTAGGAGCAGTAAGACCTGTGTGTTTGTTGTATATGTTGGGCTGGTGGTTGGCCAGGAGGCAGTAAGACTTTGTAGGAGCAGTAAGACCTGTGTTTGTTGTATATGTTGGGCTGGCGGTTGGCCAGGAGGCAATATGACTTTGTAGGAGCAGTAAGACCTGTGTGTTTGTTGTATATGTTGAGCTGGTGTTTGGCCAGGAGGCAATAAGACTTTTTAGGAGCAGTAAGACCTGTGTTTGTTGTATATGTTGGGCTGGTGGTTGGCCAGGAGGCAATATGACTTTGTAGGAGCAGTAAGACCTGTGTGTTTGTTGTATATGTTGGGCTGGCGTTTGGCCAGGAGGCAATAAGACTTTGTAGGAGCAGTAAGACCTGTGTTTGTTGTATATATTGGGCTGGCAGTTGGCCAGGAGGCAATAAGACTTTGTAGGAGCAGTAAGACCTGTGTTTGTTGTATATGTTGGGCTGGTGGTTGGCCAGGAGGCAATAAGACTTTGTAGGAGCAGTAAGACCTGTGTGTTTGTTGTATATGTCGGGCTGGCGGTTGGCCAGGAGGCAATAAGACTTTGTAGGAGCAGTAAGACCTGTGTGTTTGTTGTATATGTCGGGCTGGCGGTTGGCCAGGAGGCAATAAGACTTTGTAGGAGCAGTAAGACCTGTGTTTGTTGTATATATTGGGCTGGCGGTTGGCCAGGAGGCAGTAAGACTTTGTAGGAGCAGTAAGACCTGTGTTTGTTGTATATGTTGGGCTGGCGTTTGGCCAGGAGGCAGTAAGACTTTGTAGGAGCAGTAAGACCTGTGTTTGTTGTACATGTTGGGCTGGTGGTTGGCCAGGAGGCAATAAGACTTTGTAGGAGCAGTAAGACCTGTGTTTGTTGTATATGTTGGGCTGGCGTTTGGCCAGGATGCAGTAAGACTTTGTAGGAGCAGTAAGACCTGTGTTTGTTGTACATGTTGGGCTGGTGGTTGGCCAGGAGGCAATATGACTTTGTAGGAGCAGTAAGACCTGTGTTTGTTGTATATGTTGGGCTGGCGTTTGGCCAGGAGGCAGTATGACTTTGTAGGAGCAGTAAGACCTGTGTTTGTTGTATTATGTTGGGCTGGCGTTTGGCCAGGAGGAAATAAGACTTTGTAGGAGCAGTAAGACCTGTGTTTGTTGTATATGTTGGGCTGGTGGTTGGCCAGGAGGCAGAAAGACTTTGTAGGAGCAGTAAGACCTGTGTTTGTTGTATATGTTGGGCTGGCGGTTGGCCAGGAGGCAATATGACTTTGTAGGAGCAGTAAGACCTGTGTGTTTGTTGTATATGTTGGGCTGGTGGTTGGCCAGGAGGCAGTAAGACTTTGTAGGAGCAGTAAGACCTGTGTTTGTTGTATATGTTGGGCTGGCGGTTGGCCAGGAGGCAATATGACTTTGTAGGAGCAGTAAGACCTGTGTGTTTGTTGTATATGTTGGGCTGGTGTTTGGCCAGGAGGCAATAAGACTTTTTAGGAGCAGTAAGACCTGTGTTTGTTGTATATGTTGGGCTGGTGGTTGGCCAGGAGGCAATATGACTTTGTAGGAGCAGTAAGACCTGTGTTTGTTGTATATGTTGGGCTGGCGTTTGGCCAGGAGGCAGTAAGACTTTGTAGGAGCAGTAAGACCTGTGTTTGTTGTATATGTTGGGCTGGTGGTTGGCCAGGAGGCAATATGACTTTGTAGGAGCAGTAAGACCTGTGTGTTTGTTGTATATGTTGGGCTGGCGTTTGGCCAGGAGGCAATAAGACTTTGTAGGAGCAGTAAGACCTGTGTTTGTTGTATATGTTGGGCTGGTGGTTGGCCAGGAGGCAGAAAGACTTTGTAGGAGCAGTAAGACCTGTGTTTGTTGTATATGTTGAGCTGGCGGTTGGCCAGGAGGCAATATGACTTTGTAGGAGCAGTAAGACCTGTGTGTTTGTTGTATATGTTGGGCTGGTTGTTGGCCAGGAGGCAGTAAGACTTTGTAGGAGCAGTAAGACCTGTGTTTGTTGTATATGTTGGGCTGGTGGTTGGCCAGGAGGCAATATGACTTTGTAGGAGCAGTAAGACCTGTGTGTTTGTTGTATATGTTGGGCTGGCGGTTGGCCAGGAGGCAATAAGACTTTGTAGGAGCAGTGAGACCTGTGTTTGTTGTATATGTTGGGCTGGTGGTTGGCCAGGAGGCAGAAAGACTTTGTAGGAGCAGTAAGACCTGTGTTTGTTGTATATGTTGGGCTGGCGGTTGGCCAGGAGGCAATATGACTTTGTAGGAGCAGTAAGACCTGTGTGTTTGTTGTATATGTTGGGCTGGCGGTTGGCCAGGAGGCAGTAAGACTTTGTAGGAGCAGTAAGACCTGTGTTTGTTGTATATGTTGGGCTGGCGGTTGGCCAGGAGGCAATATGACTTTGTAGGAGCAGTAAGACCTGTGTGTTTGTTGTATATGTTGGGCTGGCGTTTGGCCAGGAGGCAATAAGACTTTGTAGGAGCAGTAAGACCTGTGTTTGTTGTATATGTCGGGCTGGCGGTTGGCCAGGAGGCAATAAGACTTTGTAGGAGCAGTAAGACCTGTGTGTTTGTTGTATATGTTGGGCTGGCGGTTGGCCAGGAGGCAATAAGACTTTGTAGGAGCAGTAAGACCTGTGTTTGTTGTATATGTTGGGCTGGTGGTTGGCCAGGAGGCAGTAAGACTTTGTAGGAGCAGTAAGACCTGTGTGTTTGTTGTATATTCTGCTGGCGGTTGGCCAGGAGGTGTTCAGACTTTGTAGGAGAAGTACGACAGACCTGTGTGTATGAATACTTTATTTCGTGTAGCGCTTCGAGAGCGAAGCTTACATCAGGATTGGCCGTGTTAGTTATGTTGATGAAAATAATCTGAAAGGAGATTTTAATGAAGGAACAGGATCATGGATATTGGAATGTGACCTTTGTTTGTTTGATTTGGTGTCCGGACACTTGGAAAATATTTCTGGAGCTGACGTCATCGTTCTCGAACACAGCGCCTGGAGGGGGAAGGGCGCTTTCCACTTGACGTTCAGTAGCAAGATTGTCCCCTCCACTATTGGCCCCTGGACACTGTTTTTTCTGCACAGCTTTCATCGGTTCAGTTCCCTGACTGGAACGGTTCCGAAGAACGTCACCACATTTCAGTTTGTCCCCCCACTCTACCCGCTTCTTGACAATCTCTAACCGTTCTTTTCTCGTTTTTTCAATGTTTGTATTAGAGAACGGGTCCCAGCTCGGTTTTCAGGCACCCGGGATGATGATAAGCGTATACCACCAACCTACCTAATGTCTTATTTTACAAACAAGTGATAAAATCAATTCAATTCAATGATTCATTTCAAAGTTAAAAGGCCTTGCAGATGATTTCTGAACATGTAGGTAAAGAAAGATTCCCGGTCATTGCTCATGAATAACAACTATGTACTTACGACTGAAAGGTTTCTTTTAATGTAGGCACCTACCTGTATTATTTCTTTTTTCGGTACCTAGGTAGATAAGTAAGGAAGGTTGGTAGATACCAGCGTCTACTTTGAAGGGCTATTTTGATATTTTTGTGTCAATGGACCTCTCATATGATGCTTAAGTATTGTAAAGAGTGAGTAGCTGTACCTACTTCCTACCTACCGATGACTGGACTTTCTGATCGAAAGTTCCTTTTAAGAGATTTTTTTACGCTTAGTTTTTGAGCAATTCAAAATTTGAGATTTTTTTCGTATTTTCGACCTTTTGTCAATTAAACGACCCTTGATTTGCAGTGTAAATTCGAATCTAAGGACACCTTGGAAAGAGCATTAAATTTTCTATCAGATAAATTCCTGAGTTTTTTTACGGTTCAAGATTTGAGACATGAAAAAGCCCTCTGAAAAGCAAATTGTACCTAATTTGGGAAACCTTGTGTTTTTTCAATTGGAAATTGAACTATGAGAACCAATATTTTTCAAGACAAGAACGGTAAAAACCACCGAAATGACATTTCCAACGGTGTATTCAATGTTAATTTTCTAATTAGAGGAGGAAACTACTCATGTTTTAATGTTGAACAACATCGTTTTTCTCTGCACCGAAATGAGAGCTTACATTTCCAACGGTGTATTCAATGTTAATTTTCTAATTAGAGGAGGAAACTACTCATGTTTTAATGTTGAACAACATCGTTTTTCCCGAACTTGTGGGAACTGACTAAACTGAATACGAAAGAGTAATGGAAACTGTGATAAGAAGTTCGAGCTGCTCGACATCGAGTTCAAATGGCTTCCGAAGAACTAGTTCGGAGCCGTTCCGGTCAGGGAATTGAAAGCTATGGGAGCTGTTTGGAAACAACTGCGACCAGGCGCCTATGGTGGGGGGACAATCTTGCTACTGAACGTCAAGTGCGCTTTCCGGCAGTTAAACGAGACGAGGCGGCCAGTTTCGATCAGTGAAATACTTTCCGAGCGTTTTGTGCTTTGTTTGGTTAAAGTTTTTTTACAATACATACCTACATACATACATACATTAAAAAAAACACTGTGTGCGTCGGACCACACGGTGGAAGTTATACTTCTGTGGCCATTCTCATACACCCACTCACGCACACAAACAGACAGGATATATATATATATATATATATATATATATATATATATATATATATATATATATATATATAGCTCAGTGGGTAGAGCGCTCGACTTTCACTCGAGAGGTGCCGTATAATCGATAGTTCTTAAAAATTTGTTCTTACTTTTCAGCGTGACGCGGTTTCTCGACCAACATCCCATCCTCCTCCTCCTCCTCCCTCCTTCTCCTCCTCCTCCCTCCTTCTCCTTCTCCTCCTCCCTCCTCCTCCTCCTCCTCCCTCACTCCTCCTCCTCCTCCCTCACTCCTCCTCCTCCAAATAGTTCTTAAAAATTTGTTCTTACTTTTCAGCGTGACGCGGTTTCTCGACCAACATCCCATCCCAAAGTGTCTAACGGGCGCAAAGAAGTATAACTTCAAAATGCGTTAAACTTCAGAATATGATTCAGAATAGCCTGAAACGGATTTCTGCATAAAATTTTTTCAAAAATTCACATTCTACAAATTTTGAGGCGAGAGCAATAGCTTAATTTTCTTCAAAAATTCGCTAAAAGTAAAGATACATTAAAGCAGGAAAACAGAACTAAACAGGTTAAACTCCCCCAAGCAAATATAGAAAAGTTCCGGAAATCATTCACGTTTATAGCCCACGCCTGTACAATTTACTACTGTGCAAAACAAAAAGAGAAATCAACTTCAAAAATTATTTAAAAAAATAATAAATGACTGGATATGGGACATAGATGAGAATAGTGGAGAAGTGTTAACATTATTATGAAAAAATACATAGAAACAGACCCCATACTCGTAGGTTCATGGAGGGTCATCTTTCGAGAAAACCAACAATTTCATTGAAAAACCCACATTTTTTAACATTAAAACATAATTTTCTCCACTAAATAACAAGATAAAAGTAAACTTGATTATACCGTTGGAAAGAGTATTAGACGAAGCAGTTTTCATGAGATTTGCCAGTTTCCAGGATTCGTTTTGGAAGAGTAGTAAAGTTTTAAAGATTTTCAGAAATATTATTTTTTCAAAATCGTCAATGTTTGAGCTGATGTGAGGGCCTTTGGATGGTACTTTTTAAGAACCCAAGGGGCATCCCTATGAATGGATTTTATATATATTTGGTGAGAGTTAAAATAAGAGAAAAAAACAAATATATCATGACTGCTCAGCCCCCCCCCCCCCTCCTCCCCCCAATTAACTCCCTCCACCGACAGCAAATTCAAATAATAAAACTTCCAGTATGAAATTTGAAGCTCCCGACATATTTTTGTAACCTAGACCGAATTTATAATCGAATTTAAAAAATGATCTCGAAAATCTGACTTGAATAGTTAAAACATCATGATTTATTACTATTACCTCCTTCAATCCTCCTCGTCCATAATGAAATTTGAAACTTTTAATACACCTTCCAAAACTAGACAAAATTCTTAGTTGAACAAAAAAGAATCACAAACATCTGACGATACTAGTTGAAACATCATGATATTTTACTGTTACCCCCTCCATTCACCCTTTTTCATAATCAAATTTGAAATTCCTGTTATAAGATCTGTAGTGGATTTGTTGTTTGGTTATGCGGATTCACCCCTTTGGGTGAATTTACATATACTTGGCTGGGAGTTGGTACTCCCAGTGGACAGTTTTATCTTGATGTTTGGTGGCCCTTAAAAGGGCCGTCGAAGTGTGTGGTGTGAATTTCACCACAAGATCCAAAACTAGACCAAATTCATAGTTGAACAAAAAAAGAATCACGAAAATCGGACGAGAATTGTGGCCTAAATAAGTTTGTAAATCGTCATATTTGGTTAGATATTCCAAAGACAAGCAGCTCCCACAGTTTGGCTCTGTTGAAAATATTGCATTAAATTCATTTACAAACTGTGTTGTCATCATAATAATTGACGTTTTTAATGATTTTAGACTAGTTTTCATCAAGATAATACTGTAGTGGATTTATATATGTTTTACTTGGTGTAGGTAGACCAAGTGGGACATTTATATTCTGGTTATGCGGGTTAGTCCCTGAGGTATTCCTGTAAGGAATGTGAGCGAAATCGCCAAGGTCAGCTTGCTTGGCGGGAGGAACTGAAGGGTAGTTCGTGTCGCAGCCGCGTGGAGCACTGGGCTCGCATAGTGGGTGCTGGGTTCGATCGGTTTGGTGCTGAGCCGTTATGTAATATTCCGGCCTAAGATTTATATCTGTAGGAGGAATATGTTGGGCTTGGTTGAGGTACTGAAAAGTATCCTTTGTTTTTAGCACATTTGGAGTGTATTTGACACTCGGATCGGCCGGGTAGCCTTGTGTAGAATATCGTGGATATTCGGAAATCTTTGTCGAATCATGATGATTGACTTCAGAGCGGGTCTGAAAGGTATCCTCGAACTTTTGTGTGTGTGAGGCTTGATTTAACGTTTCCTTCATGAATATGTTAGGTGAGAAGGCGATCTCTTCGCGAGGATCGAGCCTTGGGCCGTCGCTAGGAACAGCGGACGAGTCGAGCAGCGGGTAGGGAGCGCTGCGTGGGCTAAGAGGCCCGGCCGCGCCGTGTTCCGCCTCCCCTTGCATAAGGAAGTAGGACGGGCGGCGCTCCATCGAAATATCCGAGTTTATTAACTCGTTTTCGATACCTCTACGTATAGAAATAGAGGGTTTGGAAGGTGGACTCGCTTGACAGAGCTTCTTTCCTTTGCTCGGATGTCAGGGTCCTACCTCGTAGTCTTGAAAAAGACTTCCTTGGACGATAAATTAGAGCGGATGAGCTGAGTAATTTATCGGCGTGCCCCAGCGGTCGGTGACGAGCTTAGTGCTACGAAACCCGGGCGACACGTCTCGGAACGTCCCAGCGGGCGTACGATCTAATGAGAATATCAATAGATGTACCGGGTGGCGTCCTGACAGAAGAACTACGTTGGGCAATGAGCAGGATAAATAATCACTGGACTCGTAGATGCCAATGCGAGATCTGTGTGGAGAGAAGGTATGCCTTGTAGAAAGCAGTAGGAAGCCGTTCTGAGATGAACTCGTGAGCAGAAGGGTCGTCAGCGTAGAGCGTGTAGAATCTTCGTACTGCAGAGTGTAGTCGTCGAGAGCGGTGAGTGGAATGAATTTCGGAGGGCTCCGAGCGGGGTAATTATAGGGAGGTGGCCGCCTCCTGATTGGTCCGCTTAATTTCATTAATTCAACTGTGTAATCTCATTGGCTCGCACATTGTTTTCTCAGAATCTGCGAGTATGATAGCTGAGTTGGTCCTCCGGGGTGGCTTCCCCGCGTCCGTCGCTGCGACGGGGTCCCCAGAGGTGGCTTACGCGCGTCCGTTGCGGAGACAAGGACCTTGAGGTGTCTTCCCTGCGTCCGTCGTTTAGACGGGGTCCTCGGGTGGTTTCCCTGCGTCCGTTGTTCAGACGGGATCCCCGGGGTGGCTGCTGGACCAGAGGTGGTTGCTTGCCGCCTCCTGGTTGGTTCGCCTATTGTCTCTCGTGTAATAATTGTTTCTGATTGGCGAGTAGGCTTGCTAGAACTGTCCTTGTTAGTTTTAGAGGACGTTTGCTTGTCTGTTTGAGTTTTCTCATTCAAGGCGACTTGGTTCGAGATACTTGTCGCGTCTCTCTCGCCCAGTAAGTGTTTAGGGAGGTCGCCTTGTCTGTTATTTGTTAATATTTCACTTTTGAGAGAGAATTTCGTATTTTCTCTCTGGTGAAATATTTTGTTTGACGGAGTTATAACTCGACGTCTTATAAATATTTGTGTGTCGTGTCTACCTCTTTTTGGTAGCCCTGAAAAGGGCTGTTGACAAGAGGGGGTGGTTTTCACCACAATATTATTTTGAATTAGTTAAATGAGTTAAGTTACTGATTAACTTTGATTTAATATATAGGTATAGATTGTTTTTATTATTGCTACTATTTTAGTGGGCACTCAATTATGCTCTATAAATACTGTTGAATAGCATTCTACATTGTAGATGTCCTTGCTCAATCAGCCATGTAAATAAGTGTTTTAGCGAATTTTCGAAGAAAATTAAGCTATTGCTCTCGCCTCAAAATTTGTAGAATGTGAATTTTTGAAAAAATTTTATGCAGAAATCCGTTTCAGACTATTCTGAATCATATTCTGAAGTTTAACTCATTTTTTTATGTATGTATGTATGTATATATGTATGTATATGTATGTGTCATTCCAGACGATAACTGTCCGTAGAATTGTGCTAGAAACTTCAAACAAATTTTAAAATGTTAAGGACACAAAACGAAAGTTCAAGTTCGTTGGCCAGCATGATCGGATAACATCTTCGGGTTGAAATTTTCAAAAATTTAGTCAAAAATTTCAAAACAACCTGTTTTTTTGCGATTTGTTGTGCGAAATAATTTTTTCAGCATACTAACATGTGGTATATTCGGAATCCGCGTAAAATTTCCTATAAGAATATGTATCAAGTTTTCAAAAATTTCAAAGTTGAAAAATCAGTCAAAAATCGAAATAATGCCGTTCGCTAGTTGTAAAAATCGGTAATATTTGCATGAAACATTGTCCAAATTCAGAGTGAACTACTCTTATGGAAGTAAGAGTACCTCCTAATTATTTTTAATAATTTGATTCCATGTTTGTCTATCAAAATCATAAACTAAAATTTCTCTACACGATCAATAGCGACTGAAATGTCAAAGATTTCTTCAAAAATTCGCTCATGGGGTCATGCTGCATGACTGGACTTTTTTATATACTGATCTAGAATACCTAGTTCAAGGGCTGTTGGAGTTCAGGAGTGGTGTTTCGGAGCAAAAGTGGAAGGCTATAAAATATGTGGCGATTTGTGTTTATCAATCGTGTTGCAATGCTGGGAATAACTTGATGAGTAGAAGGGCGGACTGAATAAGTGTGCTGAAGTTCTGGTATCTGAATATAATCTGGGGGGTGACTACAGCGAAGCTCCCCGTCAAAAGTGAAAGTAATTTGCGCTGTACTCGGTGCTCCCCGGCAAGTTCTAGCAGGCATACGCAAAGCGTCCCGTGCCGACAAGGTACCTTACATATAAGTATATATGGTATGGTATATATAACTTGGTTCAATTAAGGGCTCTTCAAAAGCATGCACCTGCATGTTCACACAATTTTCATAAAAACAAGAACGTACAACACAAAACTAATGTTTTTATTTTATTCTTCCTTGTAGTTTTGAAAAATCATGTCAAGCAGAAATATAAAAATTAGTTTTATTAGTTTTATTAGTTTTGTGACGTACGTTCCTGTTTTTCTAAATATTGTGTGAACATTTGCAGGGTATACAGGGTATCCCACCGAAAGGTTACCCCCCCCCCCCCTTCTTTTCCCCTGATTTCAGCGTAAAAAATTGGGACCAACACCATTCTTCATATTTTTTCACATACATCTCAGGAAAAATACTTTTACGCGCGCCACTTGCGCCAATGTGGCGCAAATGACATCGACTTCGTTTCTTGATTGGGAACTGTGGTGAACTCACAATCGCTCTATATACAGATCGGCCAACATTTCTGTGCGCGCGACCAGAACTGGTCGGGTCTAGGCGAGGGGGTTGTCGGGGGTACTTTTGTGAAAACATCCGTGTCTTGCTACAGCGGAGCCAATGCCGGGTAGCAAGACGCGGATGTTTTCACAAAAGTACCCCCGACAACCCCCTCGCCTAGACCCGACCAGTTCTGGTCGCGCGCACAGAAATATTGGCCGATCTGTACCATCGGCCCTTTTCAGGGCCACCAAAAGACAAGCCAAAAGTTCACCCCCAAATCATATTATCACAAAAGACATCTGGCTGCCTCGAAACCATCGCCCTTGAACTCCCGAGTCAAGGGCAAACAACCCGAGAGCGCCCTAGCGGCGGACGAGGGAAAAACTACTTTTCCCCCGAGACACAAAGACAGCGCTCAACCGCCCCCAATAATCGAACCAATCACACGCCACCCCCAGTGGCTAGAGGAGTATAAATGTAGCCCCCCGTGGCCTGGTGGGGCATACGGATCCTGACCACCTACAGAAGAAGAAGGACTCCTCCAGTGAACCAGCAGCGATTCTACTCCACTGGCTCTCACAGAAGAAGGACCATCATCTACCATAACTTCCAGAACGTCGAATAGGTCCTGAACGGACGCAGACAGCTGCTTGATGGATAGAAAGGGGAGGATCGGGAGAACCATTGATCTTGAGTCATTGTTTAAATAACGCGCTAGTAGCGCTGCGGTCCATTTTGCTCGAACTGACCCACAGAGTGGAGTTGGAACAGACCGTTCTGAACGGACGCAGACACCTGCTTGCTGAAGATATAAGATGTTATGAGCTCTTTGGGTTTGGTGATCACTGCGGACGGACTACTATGGATGCTATACAATCAGAGATTTCTCCACTGAGGACGGACTACTATGGATGCTACACAATCAGAGATTTCTCCACTGGACGGACTACTATGGATGCTATACAACCAGAGATTTCTCCACTGCGGACGGACTACTATGGATGCTATACAATCAGAGATTTCTCCACTGCGGACGGACTACTATGGATGCTATACAACCAGAGATTTCTCCACTGCGGACGGACTACTATGGATGCTATACAATCAGAGATTTCTCCACTGCGGACGGACTACTATGGATGCTATACAATCAGAGATTTCTCCACTGCGGACGGACTACTATGGATGCTATACAACCAGAGATTTCTCCACTGCGGACGGACTACTATGGATGCTATACAATCAGAGATTTCTCCACTGCGGACGGACTACTATGGATGCTATACAACCAGAGATTTCTCCACTGCGGACGGACTACTATGGATGCTATACAATCAGAGATTTCTCCACTGCGGACGGACTACTATGGATGCTATACAATCAGAGATTTCTCCACTGCGGACGGACTACTATGGATGCTATACAGTCAGAGATTTCTCCAAATGGACACTGCGCATTTCCACAAACGCATTTCAAACAGTTTCTTACCAGTTTGATGGTCACTGCAAACAAAACTAATATTTAGCTATAAAGAATGGATTTTTAGTCTTTTCCAGTATTTATCTAGGATCTACGTCTTTTTGGCAAATATTAATTACATTAGCGAAATTTTGTGATATTTCGGATCAATGAAATTTAAAAACATTTTTCAGCATCAACAATTTCTGTATAGATTTGTGACCATGTAAGGGAAAAGAGAGCTTAACTTGCCAAGATTTTTTTTAATGTGGAAAAAAAAAAAAAAAAGATTGGGTCAAAAAATGATTTTTTTTTGGGTCCTACAACTATCTCTCTTCCCCCAATAATCATCAAAACTTGAATTTGCTACATTTTTCATTGCATTTATACGTTGCAAAAAACTGCAGTTTTGCAACTCAGCTGAAACCTGTTGAATATATATATATATGTGTGTGTGTGTGTGTGTCCTCCCGGACGATAACACCCCTTAGGATTGAGATAAAATCCCGTTCTTGCACAAAAACATCAAGCTTTCCAGACGACAGGATGAGTTCGTCGGCAAGCATTTTTTGAGCACATTAAATTGGTCAACTTTCAAAATGAGCTCAAAGAATCACTAAAAATGGCTAAAATCGTTGAATTTAAATTTTTTAGCAGAATTTTAGCCAACAGAGGTTTATTAACGATGAACTATAACATAAAAAATGTGACAGATACTGTATGTACAGCCTGTGACACGGGTCTTCTTGAAAACTTATTTCATGTTCTATTTGAAACTGGATCAGAAAAAGATATATCTCTGACTTGGTGGTGGTACTGGACACTTGATAAACATTGTATCAGTACCAAGTGAATTTGACATAAAAAGGCTATATTTCTTCTTAAGTGAAGTTGGCAAACTGAGAAATTTATGCTTGTTTGACTGAAGGATTAACTCGGTTGTACATACTGGTACTGCCTATGTTAACTGCTTGAATGTTTTTTTGAAATGATTTATGAAGTTCATTGTGTGTTTCATTCCATTGTTGTTTCCACTACTTATAAGGTAAAGAGAATAAGCTGAATTAATAATGAATTTTATATTAATTTGTAATTTATAAAATATTTGAAATATCTACTAACACTGTAATACTGAATAGATTATCATTAATTGTGAGTAAATTATGTAACTGGATACCACGATCAATTTCTAAATTTTGCTCTTATAGTTGATTCAACTGAGAAGGGAAAACACTACGTTAATGATGTTTACACTACAACTGTATATATACAGCTTCGCCCCCCTGGATAATCTATACTATATCGCCGGATCTTTTCTCTTTTCTACTATATAACCTGGCTGGGATTCAAACCCACGAACTCGCGCTTCCCGTCACGGACGATAGCAACGGTTGTACGTGAAAATCATCTTAAAATAAGTTTGGGACTTTACATAAAAAATTATTGGGGGTTGGCCTAAGAATTGCATAGCAATTTATATATATATATATATATATATATATATATTTATTTATTTATTTAATGTATTTGAACATGTATGTTCCTTACATTCGAGTATGCTTTACAAAAAATACATAACTGAAACAGTTACACACACACACACACACACACACACACATATATATATGTATGTGTGTGTGTGTGTGTGTGTGTATGTGTGTGTGTGTGTGTGTTCCAGTGTGATAAATCTTGTGTGTGTGTGTGTGTTTGTGTGTTTGTGTCATTCCAGACGATAAATCTTCTTAGAATTGAGATAAAAATCCCGTTCTTCAAAAAAAGCTTCCCAAATGAAAGGATGAGTTCACTATTTGAGCACAATAAACTTGTCGAATTTCAAAAAATGTGCTCGTAATGAGTGAGGATGGAATGAAGAACTCAAGTAGATAAATCGAACTGAATGTTTATTTGATAACTGACTCGCCTTTTATAGGCGAGTGATAATTTAGAATTAGAGGAATAAGTTTATGACAGCTGTAAATGATGATGGATGTTACAAATAGATAGCCCCTGGATCGTAACATATATATTGAAACAATATATATATTCAGCTTTGGCGGGCAGGCGGGGGTCTGCGTGTTGTTCTTGGTAGCTTATCTGCACAGAAAAACCATAATGTAACACCATAAGATATGTTTTTGTAGGCCCTGAAAAGGGCCTTTGAAAGTAGGCCTTAATATAGAGTTTGGGGGTATCTTCAACGACCTCAATGACGGGCCCAGTACCTCGAAGTGTACCTGTCCCGTATGTTATCCCATAAGTCGTTGTGGGTTGGTCAAAAAAAAAATTGCGCGGTGAACAAAACATTAAATGTTGGATTATTATATTCAACGTCAAATAAATACATTCTACTTACAGCCAAAAAATAGTTTCTACAGTAATTACAAACCTTACCCCAGAGAACGGTGCGTTTTAAAATGGTCCGAACTAAATCACTCGCGACGAAGTTGTGGAAACCCATTTCAAAAACGGAATTTAGTGGAAAAACGTCTATTTTCCTCGAAAAATAAAGAGTTACATTGTTCAATCGATTTCGACGGTTAGGTCATCATCAGTAACAAACAAATACTGAAGACTAATAACAGATATAAAAAGATATAATAAAATAAGGTATAATAACAGTGCTGATTTGGTTCAACTCTTCTCAGGCCGTAATTCGCTGGATGTGGACGTGTGGCCCTCATTTTTGTTGTTTTCTTGAATTGCATGTCTTCAATAAATGAAAACTCCTTGAATGTTTTATCAAGGAGGAAGTGAATCTTCTCTTCTTCCATGGTAAAACAACGAAAGATTAACTATAAATTCCCGTTGTTACCCCAAGTTTCTTAGTGTGAGTGGTTTTTTGTTTCGTAGTAAATACTACTACATATCATGGAATAAAGGGACAAGCCTGTATGTATTTTTAGGTGACTTTTCAGATTACTAAGCTGACTACCTCTAAAGTCACAGCTATCACAGGCATAGGGCTTCTCACCTGTGAATGAAACGTAAAACTTCTCACAATATTCAGAAAACACAAGAGGTCGTTACTGGACTAATCTACCATAGACATCAGATAATGTTACTGTAATTAAATCAGGGAATAACAAAAAATAACCTGTATGTGGTTGTAGGTGAAGTTTCAGATGACCAGGCTCACTAGCTCTATAGTCAAAGCTATCTCAGGCATAAAAGGGCGTCTCACCTGTAAAAGAAACGTAAAATTTCCAAAAAAATTTCAGAGACAAAAGAAGTAGTTTCTGGAATATGAGCTACTGTAGACATCAAAAAATGAAGTAGTGTTACTGTTATTAAATCAGGGAATAACAAAAACAAACCTTTATGTGTTTTAAGGTGACGTTTCAGATTACCAAGCTGAGTAGCTCTATAGTCACAGCTATCACAGGCATAGGGCTTCTCACCTGTCAAAGAAATGTAAAATTTTCAAGAATATTCAGGAGACAAAAGGAGTAGTTTCTGGAGTATGAGCTACCTTGGACATCAGATAATGAAGTAGTGTTACTGTAATTAAATCAGGAAATAACAAAAACGAACCTGTGTGTGTTTTTAGGTGATTTTTCAGATTAACTAGTTGACTAGCTCTATAGTCACAGACATCACAAGCATACGGCTTCTCACCTGACAAAGAAAAGTAAAATTTCCAAGAATGTTCAGAGAACAAAAGAAGTAGTTTCTGGAATATATTCCACCATAGACACCGGATAATAAAGTAGGGTTAATGTTATTAAATTAGAGAATAACAAAAACAAACCTGTATGTATTTTTTGGTGACGTTTCAGACACTCAAGCACACTAGCTCTATAGTCACAGCTATCACAGGCATACGGCTTCTCACCTGTCAATTAAACAATGATTTGTCATTACACTCGACAAACACAAGATGTAGATTCTGGAATCTGATCTACCATATAGACATCAGATAATGAAGTAATCTTAGTGTTATTGTATCTGGGAATATAAAAAACAAACCAGTATGTGTTCTTCTTGAGTGAATTTTTAGATCACAAAGCTGACTAGCTCTATAGTCACAGCTATCACAGGCATAGGGCTTCTCACCTGTCAAAGAAACATGGAATTTTCAATATATTCAGTGAACCAAAGAAGTAGTTTCTAGAATATGAGCTACCGTAGACATCAGATAATGAAGTAGTGTTACTGTTATTGAATCAAGAAATAACAAAAACAAACCAGTATGTGTTGTTAGGTGAAGTTTCAGACTACCAAGGTGACTAGCTCTATAGTCACAGCTATCACAGGCATAGGGCTTCTCACCTGTGAAACAAACAACAAAATGTTCACTACACTCAGCGAACTTAGCAGGCAGTTTCTGTTCTACCATAGACATCAGATAATGAAGTAATGTTAGTGTTATTGTATCTTGGAATATAAAAAACAAACCAGTATGTGTTCTTGAGTGAAGTTTTAGAAGACAAAGCTGACTAGCTCTATAGTCACAGCTATCACAGGCATAGGGCTTCTCACCTGTGAATGAAACGGAAAAAATTCTCACAATATTCAGCAAACACTAGAGGTAGTTTCTAGAATCTGATCTACCATAGACATCAGATAATGAAGTAATGTTAGTATTATTATATGATGGAATAACAAAAACAAACCTGTATGTGTTTTCAGGTGACTTTTCAGACCACCAAGGTGACTAGCTCTATAGTCACAGCTATCACAGGCATAGGGCTTCTCACCTGTCAATGGAACAATGAATTTATTATTACAATCAACAATCTTAAGATGTAGATTCTGGAAATTGATCTATCAAAGACATCAGAAAATGAGAGAGTGTTAGTATTATTATATGCTGGAAAACCAAAAACAAACCTGTATGTTTTTTTAGGTGACGTTTCAGTCTATCAGGCTTACTAGCTCTATAGTCACAGCTATCACAGGCATAGGGCTTCTCACCTGTCAAAGAAACATCGAATTTTCAATATATTCAGTGAACCAAAGAAGTAGTATCTGGAATATGAACTACCGTAGACATCAGATAATGAAGTAGTGTTACTGTTATTGAATCAAGAAATAACAAAAACAAACCAGTATGTGTTGTTAGGTGAAGTTTCAGACTACCAGGCCGACTAGCTCTATAGTCACAGCAATCACAGGCATAGGGCTTCTCCCCTGTCAATGGAACAATGAATTTATCATTACAATCAACAAACACAAGATGTCGATTCTGGAAATTGATCTACCAAAGACATCGGAAACGAGATAGTGTTAGTATTATTATAAGATGGAAAACCAAAAACAAACCTGTATGTGTTTTTAGGTGACGTTTCAGATTACCAGGCCGACTAGCTCTATAGTCACAGCTATCACAGGCATAGGGCTTCTCACCTGTGAAACAAACAACAAAATGTTCACTACACTCAGCAAACTTAGCAGGCGGTTTCTGTTCTACCATAGACATCAGATAATGAAGTAATGTTAGTGTTATGGTATCTGGGAATATAAAAAACGAACCTGTGTGTGTTGTTAGGTGAAGTTTTAGATGACCAAGCTGACTAGCTCTATAGTCACAGCTATCACAGGCATAAGGCTTCTCACCTGTCAAAGAAACGTGAAATTACCAAGAATATTCAGAAGCTATTGCTCTCGCCTCAAAATTTGTAGAATGTGATTTTTTGAAAACATTTTATGCAGAAATCCGTTTCAGGCTATTCTGAATCATATTCTTAAGTTTAACGCATTTTTTTATGTATGTATGTATGTATGTATTCCCCCTAATGTGGTGCCTCGTGGAGGTCGCAGAGCAGCTAAGCAAGCGAGGAGGCGGGAATACCAGCGTGTCCAGAGATTGTGGAGGAAGTATCCGGCTCGTGCAGCTGCGGAGGTACTGGAGGTAGCTGGGGAAGAACAAGTTATGCCCCCCCTCCAGGAGTTTGTGGATTACTGGGAGCCACTTATGAGTGCTCCCAGCCACAACTCTGGTGAGCCAGTGGTACCCCCAGCTTCCACCAGGGATTCCTTACGCAGCATCATGTGCACACCGGTGCTTCATGACGAGGCACATAAGTGCCGTGTCAAAACTCCACTTCTGCTGGGCCCGATGGTGTTTCCGCCCGACGCTGGAATAAAGCTCCAAAGAATGTTAGGCTGCTCATCCTCAACCTGTTGCTACTATCTGGAAGACCCCCGAAAGCATTGACCCGTGCCCGGACAATTTTCATCCCAAAAAAGGAGGAAGTGGGCCTGGATGCTACCGTCCGATTTCTATTTTGTCGGTGGTCTTCCGCCACTTCCAAAAGGTTCTGGCATCTCGCCTCCAAGTGGCTGGTGTCATAGGTAACGTCCAGAGAGCATTCCGGCCAGCAGATGGCACAGCGGAGAATCTAACAGTTCTCCAAACTGTCATTTCGCTGGTCCGTATCAAGAAACGGCAGCTCCATCTTGCCGCTCTGGACGTCGCTAAGGCCTTTGACACAGTTAGCCACTTTGCCCTGACCGATTGTCTTCGTGGTGTCGGGGCACCTGCTCGTTTAATTGAGTATGTTGCCTGTCTGTACCACGAAGGCACGAGGTGAGATGTCAGGGGATGTTGTTATTGGGCGCGGGGTACGCCAGGGGGATCCTCTGTCGCCACTCCTCTTCAACCTGGTCGTGGATACGGCCTTGGGTAAGCTGCCAGCTGAAATAGGGTTTGATCTCGCCCCTGGGGTGCGAGTAGGTGCATTGGCTTTTGCTGATGATGTCATCCTACTTGCGGAAACCCGTAAGGGCTTGCAGATCTCCCTCAACGCATTTGCTGAGCAGCTAGCCAGGTGTGGTTTGGTGGTTAACCCAGCTAAGTGTGGGTCGGTCTCCTTGGTCCCGTCTGGTCGCCAGCATCAGATGAAGGTAGTGGATGAGGAGTGTTTTGTCTTAGGACGAACTTCCATCCCTGCTCGATCCGTGTTGGAGGTCTGGCGGTACCTTGGGGTCGACTTCATTGGTGTGGCCACTATAGCCGCAAGCCGTGGGGACCTTGGTAGAGCATTAGCTCGTGTCACCAAGGCTCCATTGAAGCCACAGCAGAAGCTGCGCCTCCTTCGCACGTACTTACTGCCAAAGCTAACCTATGGGTTAGTCTTTGGCAGGCTTACTGCGGGGAGGCTGCTTGAGTTGGATCGTGAAGTTCGCTCTGCTGTGCGCTCTTGGCTAGGCTTTCCACCTGGTGTCCCAAGTGCTTACATCCACGCACCGGTCAAGGCCGGTGGGCTCGGTATTGTCTCTCTTTCTGCCAGCATCCCATCTTTACGCCGCCAGCGCCTGCTTGCCCTTAGGGGCTCGAGCTGGGAGGTCGCCCGCACTGCTGCTGACCTGGACTTTGTCCGGCAGCAGTTGTTGTGGTGCGATCGAGCAACAACAACTGCTCCAAAACCCAGCTCATCTGCTGAGTTCGCTGCTGCGCTGCATGAGTCAGTAGATGGTAAAGAACTCCGAAAGAACTCCTAATCTAGCGGTTGGGCTGTCGAAAGGGAGAGACTATACCACATGCCGAGTGACCGGGGCAAGAAGCCAGATATCGTTGCGATCAAGCCCGATGGGTCTGCCATAATCCTGGATGTCCAGGTTGTCAGTGGCAGCATGGACATGGAGCAGACCTGGCGGGCTAAGAAATGTAAATATGATAGAAATGATCTGCGCCAAGCGATATCTGATCTAAAAGGAGTGGCACCTAATAACATCAAGGTCATGGCTGCGACCGTGTCATGGCGCGGGGTGTGGTGCGGGAAAAGCGCCACGGAGTTACTCGAGTTGGGCATCTCGGCAGGAGTACTCCGTGGTATCACCACCAGCGTCCTGAGGGGTTCTTACATGAACTGGTGGTCATTTTATAGGGGCACATCCTTTCATCCCATTCTTCCTCCTCGTCCTACAACTTCCCTTATCCCTAGAGCCGGCGTCGGGTAAACCTGGGCGTCCTCCCCACTTTTTTATTTTATTTGTTTATTTTTCAATTTAATGGCGTGCCCCCTCCGTCTTTGAGGGGAGGTTTCTAAAAAAAAAAAAAAAAAAAAAAAAAAAAAGTATGTGTCATTCCAGACGATAACTGTCCGTAGAATTGTGCTAGAAACTTCAAACAAATTTTAAAATGTTAAGGACACAAAACGAAAGTTCAAGTTCGTTGGCCAGCATGATCGGATTACATGTTCGGGTTGAAATTTTCAAAAATGTAGTCAGAAATTTCAAAATAGCCTGTTTTTTGCGATTTGTTGTGCGAAATAATTTTTTCAGCATGTTAACATGTGGTGTATTCGGAATCAGCGTAAAATTTCCTATAAGAATATGTATCAAGTTTTCAAAAATTTCAAAGTTGAAAATTCAGTCAAAAACGAAATAATGCCGTTCGCTAGTTGTAAAAATCGGTAATATTTGCATGAAACATTGTTTTGAATTACAGAAATTTTTCAGAACGAGTTTTTTGCGATAAAATTGTCATTTAACAATTCTTCCTTACCCTAAGTCCTAAATTTTCACAACAATTTAGCGTAATATAATACGATAGTTTACGAAAATTCGCTCATACGATCATGCTGCATGACTGGAACTTTTTTTGATTCAGAAGATGTACATTTTAAGTTTATATAAGACTGCATAAAATACTATTTACATGCTATTTACTTATGAGCATGTAAATATTCGTGACTGATAAAATACATTAGGTCCTTTTGTCACTTTTAGGGTTAAACTTTAATGATATAATGACATCGCCAAAAAATGTTATACCAACCAAGTTTTATTACAATGTTACATTTCAAGTTTTATAAATGTAACCTTTCATGATGCAAGGAAAATGATGTTTTCAGAAAAAGTGTAAGGTACCTACCAACCTAATTAGATCTGTATTACAATGTTATGTTTGAAGTTTTATTATTGCAAACTTTTATGGTGTAGGGAATGATCTCGTTAACTCTTTCTATTAACTTCGATTCTCTTCTTGCTTTCTTTCTTGAGACAAAATTTCAGATCGATTTTTAACCCACTTCCCGATATCCAAGTTCAAGTTCGATGGCCAGCATGATTGGATTACATCTTCGGGTTGAAACTTTCAAAAATGTAGTCAAATTTTCAAAATAGCCTGTTGTTGTGCGAAATAATTTTTTCAGCATACTAACATGTGGTATGTTCGGAATCAGCGTAAAATTTCCTATAAGAATATGTATCAAGTTTTCAAAAATTTCAAAGTTGAAAAATCAGTCAAAAATCGAAATAATGCCGTTCGCTAGTTGTAAAAATTGGTAATATTTGCATGAAACATTGTCCAAATTCAGATTGAACTACTCTTATGGAAGTATCCCTGTATAACCAATCCTAGAACCATGCTGTTTAAAACGTAGGTAGTAGGTGCTTGTTAAAAAAAAAAAAAAAAGTAATCACAACTGATGAGTTTACTCTGTGAAATATTCCGTCCTCCGATTCTCTCAATCGCTCTCTTTAATGTTTTACGCTCAACTGTTTTAGGACTTGATGTAGCTTCATTTAATAATTTGATTCCATGTTTGTCTATCAAAATCATAAACTAAAATTTCTCCACACGATCAATAGCGACTGAAATGTCAAAGATTTCTTCAAAAAATCGCTCATTTTTGCATGACTGGACTTTTTTTAGGTGACTTTTCAGACTACCAAGCTGAATAGCTCTGTAGTCACAGCTAACACCGGCATAGGGCTTGTCACCTGTCAATGAAACAATAAATTTATCATTACACTCAACAAACACAAGATGTTGATTCTGGAATCTGATCTACCATAGACATCAGACAATGAAGTAATGTTAGTTTTATTATATGATGGAATAACAAAAACGAACCTGTATGTGTTTTTTGGTGACGTTTCAGACACTCAAGCACACTAGCTCTATAGTCACAGCTATGACAGGCATAGGGCTTCTCACCTGTCAATAAAACGTAAAATTTTCAAGAATATTCAGAGACAAAAGAAGTAGTTTCTGGAATATGAGCTACCGTAGACATCAGATAATGAAGTAGTGCTACTGTTAATAAATCAGGGAATATCAAAAACAAACCTGTATGTGTTGTTAGGTGATCTTTCAGATGGCTAGGCCGACTAGCTCTATAGTCACAGCTATCACAGGCATAAGGCTTCTCACCTGTCAAAGAAACGTAAAATTTCCAAGAATATTCAGCAAACACAAGAGGTAGTTTCTGGAATCTGATCTACCATAGACATCAGATAATGAGATAGTGTTATTATTATATTTTGATGGAATAACAAAAACGAACCTGTATGTGTTGTTAGGTGATGTTTCAGACTACGAAGGTGACTAGCTCTATAGTCACAGCTATCACAGGCATAGGGCTTGTCACCTGTCAATGAAACAATGAATCAATCATTACACTCAACAAACACAAGATGTAGATTCTGGAATCTGATCTAACATAGACATCAGATAATAAGATAGTGTTATTATTATTATATGATGGAATGACAAAAACAAATATGTATGTGTTTTTAGGTGACTTTTCAGACTACCAAGTTGACTAGCTCTATAGTCACAGCTATCACAGGCATAGGGCTTCTCACCTGTCAATGAAACGTCAAATTATCAATATATTTAGTGAACAAAAGAAGTAGTTTCGGGAATATGAGCTACTGTAGACATCAGATACTGAAGTAGTGTTGCTGTAATCAAACCAGGGAATAACAAAACAAACCTGTATGTCTTTTTAGGTGACGTTTCAGATGAACAGGCTGACTAGCTGTGTAGTCACAGCTATCACAGGCATAGAGCTTCTCAGCTGTCAATGAAACGTAAATTTCCTACAATATTCAGCAAAAACATGATCTAGTTTGTGAAATCTGATCTACAATAGACATCATACACTGGAATAGTGCAAGTATTATATCGGGGAATAAAGAAAACAAACCTGTTTGTGTTGTAAGGTGATTTTTTAGATTACCAAGTTGACTAGCTCTATAGTCACAGCTATTACAGGCATAGGGCTTCTGTTCTGTCAAAGAAATGTCAGATTTCTCAATATACTAAGGGATCAGAAGAAGTAGTTTATGGAATCTGAGCTGCCATAGACATCAGATAATTTAGTAGTAAGACATGAGTAATAAGTAATATTAGTGTTATTATGTCAGGGAATAATAAAATCAAACCTGTATGTGTTTTCAGGTGATTTTTTAGACTACCAATCACACTCGCTCAATAGTCGCGGTTATCACAGGTGTATGACTTCTCTCCTATCGAAGGACTGAGCCATGCGGCTAAAAACAGTGTCGCATTTAAATAAATTCACAGTAGACAGGTTTTTCTGATTTGAGAGCATCTTTTTCAAACTTAACAAGATAATATTCCTTTTTCGTAATTTTTTTCGAAATTTGACCATTTCTCCAAATGCTCCAAAAGTGCTATAACTGAGTTTTTGAAGTTAGTCAATTGCCAAACGTAATACATGATTTTGGAATATTTTTTCGTGCTGAAACCCGTAATGATGTCCAGATGATTGCAACAACAACTTGGGAAAACACCGAAAAACCAACAATTTAGTACACTTTATGCTTTGTGGAAATGTGTCAGAAAAGTGGAATTCTGGTCATTTTTTCGGTATATTCCCTAGTAGGTATTATTGCAAATACCAATAAATGATAAACGCAAATGGGTGCAATTCCGCTCCAAATGTGTGCAATTCTGCTACTAAAGTATTTGAAGATACTTTATCGCCACATGTAATATGTGACTTCAGAGTATTTTTTCGTGCTACACCTCGTAATGATGTTCATTTATTGATATTTGCAACATCAACTTCGAAAAACACCGAAAAATTGACCAAAATTGCACTTTTCTAACACATTTCCACAAAGCACAAAGCCTACGAAAATGTAGGTTTTTTGGGTTTTTCCCAAGTTGGTGTTGCAAATATCAATAAATGGACATCATCACGAGGTTCAGCACGAAAAATGATCCAAAATCATGTATTAGATGTGGCAATTGAGTATCTTTAAAGATTCAGTTTTTGCACTTTTAGAGCTGAAATGCGCTCATTTGGAGTGGAATCGCGGCCGTTAGCGTACACCTAAAAAATCGAGTGACGCGTCATTTTTTCATGAAATTTCACGTAGAATTCAAGTCGGCAATGAAAAATGGGGGGGTTCTTATTTAAAATAACAAAGTTGATGTAAATAGCGCTCATTTGCACACGTGCACAATTGTAACATTTTCAAGATCCTTACAACAAAACATTGATATTGAAAAAAAAAAAAATTTATTTTTGTGACCCATTATTAGAGAAGGGGGGTCTTTGGGGACACCCCGTATATAAATACATATATACTTATGAAAAAATGTTTAACTCCAGAAATCATTTAATAATGCCTCAAAACGGATTTCAGTAATGAAAATCTTGGACGATTCTATTTTTTAAATTTTGGAGCCATTGCTGTGGCTTCATTTTTCTTGAAAATTCGCTAAAAACACCTGTTGCGAGACATCATACTGCTTTTACAGCTTGTATTTAACCGCAAAACATCTGGTGCGAGGCTTCACACCACTTACCAAATAAGTTTCAACCCCAAAACTAGGTTACATAATGTAAAAAAAAAACCTCAAACTTTCTGCGCAGGGTGTGGACTTGGACCTGAAGCCCTCCTCAAGAAACGTAGGCCATCCCTGTGTCTTGAAGTTTTTTACGTTGAACACTTTTCTACATCCCCTGTTGTATTCTTCTTTTTCACGTTTTGTTCAACCGATCCATATCATTCCAGAAAGAACAATATTGGAAGACATAATACAAGGAGAACACAAATAAAGAGAGAGGGGGGGAAACATACGGCTAAAGGCGACTCGTGAGTGACGAGAACAAGCCGAGATGTCATCTGTCCAGTGCCGTTAGCCGAATTGCTCATGGGGTTAAAATTATGTCGAAGCCAATAGTACACATTTAGTACCTACATCCAAACGCACGATTGAATAAGACATCGAACATGCAAGTAGGATTCCTTCATTCCGTATCGCCTTTGCATCAGCAGACAATGAAATGAGAGCTGCACATGCTCATACAGCGTTGTTCTATTGGAACTTGGCCCCTTCAAGCCTTCATTGTACAATATTGTCAATAACAATAAACCTCATTTTCTTCTGCCGCTATACAGCGTTGTTCCATTGTTTTCAGGGAATGTTTGCCAAGAAAAGTGCTTCTAGGGGCGGAGGTTCTTTTGAACGTATGAACACTCATATTAACTAGAGGAGACTCTCCTAAAGTGAAATCCACGAAAAAACGCACCTATTTTTATTGTTTTTTTTTTTTTTTTTTTTTTTTTTTTTTTAAGATTTTGATTTCTTGGTCCAAATATTCTATGTTTGAAAGGTTGATTCACGCTGGACGAGTATCCAGGCTTTGGAAGCTCTTATAAGAGTAAATTCACTAAGGTTATCATTTGCGTGTAAGGTACCGGAAGCCGTGGGGGCAGCGAAGTATGGAGTTTCGAGTTTGTGGTCCACCTTCATTTGTTTTCGGAAAAGGAGCCAATTCGAGTTAGTTCGTAAGGTTTTTGGTTGTCATAGGATCAGCTGACGATGCCTTACGGCCACGTACAGTCAGACTCCGTAAAAAGCAAAAACTCTCTATTTACTCATTTGATGGACGCGAGTAGAAGCGACTTGAGCAGGTTGAAGCAGGCAAGTGGATATGCTATGTCATACATTTCTCAGCACATTTCCTCCCCGCTCATCTTCCCCGATAAGGTGACAGGCGGGTGCACAATCCTTACACCTCAACTTCTGTAGATTTGGCTTTTGCAATTAATGTTTTACGAAAGCTGGGTTTCTTTAAATGAAGAATGGCTAATCAAGAAACATTGAAAATAATAACTACTGGTGTAAATTAGAGGTTCTCGTTCTAAATCTAATACTACAGCATTCCGGCTGTTCTTTGAGGAAGGCTGTTACCTTTCGACTTTCCAACAGCTGAAGGAGGATCAGCCTCGGTCCCCTCTTCTGTGTCAACTGGCTCCATCTTGATCTCCCGATCTGGATCGAGATCTAAACAAAGATATATAACACTCATCAGCCGGGTCGATAAATAGTTCGAAGCGAAAAATGCCAACAAAATGACCAAGTACAGTAAAATCCCATTTGACATTGGATCAACTGCCCTCCCCTATCACTTTGAAACTGGGTCACAAAGGAAAAAGCATATTCTACTAGAGAGACGCCCTATTAGAGCTGAACTGAATTGAATAACAAAACCATTTCATTCAGACCATTCTAAAAACCAAATCTATGGAAAAACCCATAGATGCCCCTAGGGCAGGGTTGCCTGGTGTCCAGTTTCAGCCCGGACAGTCCGGGTTTTCATCAAAGCATCAGGGCGAAAATTGCTCTAGAAGCTAAATGTCCGGTTTTCAATGAAAGACTGGGAAATAACGGGCTTTATGGTTTTTTAACCACGCACCTTTTCTAGTAGGACGTTGTGTGGACTGTAGTAGTCAAGCTAAAAATGATTGCTAGCACGATAACACTTCTCTCACCTCCCTTACCACAACTGAGCAATTTGACTTTTTCAAATTCCTGCTAAAGTGTATCTATCAAATTAAAACGAAATAGCAGTGTTGACCAAAATCTTCAAAAACGCATTACTTGAGACAGTTTTTCTGAGATTTTAAAATCATCAGAGTTTGTTGGGCGTGTAAAACTTCAAGTTTCATGCGTTTTCAGAAATATTTATTTGTCAAAATAGTTCATGTTTCAGCTGGCATTACGGTATTCGATGGTATTTTTCGAGAATCAAAAAACACGATGGACGTTTCCCACGTATTCACTTTATATTTTTAAATAAAAGTATGTTGCATTCTTAGAAATGTGATAACATCCGCACTATCCTACGTTGAGTAGTTTTCGTTCTATGATTTTTCAAAGTTCGCACTGGTGATGTCACACTGGTTGGCAGGGGGGTCCCGCCCAGGCAGAGGGGGTGCTTTGAAGTAGCCAGTGTGCGAAACTTTTAAAAATCATAGCTCTTCCATTTTTTGTTCGATCTCAATTGTAGTCTAGTTGTGCAATGAAGCTCAGAAATTTTGAATATGCAACCCTCACAGCTGACCTTTGCAGGGTCAGAAGCTACTTGGATCCACAGCATGGTCTCCAAAGCGAATCTTTGTCCAATTAAACCTATGATGGAGATATTTCCATAGCGGGCCTCATTGGGACCGCTAGATAGCAATGGCAAGGTGCAGAGTGCCCTCTCAGCAGAGGGAGATCTGAGACTAACTGCTGTTCTATTTAAACTACTCGGCTGAAATCATAATGAAGCACTTGGAGACTGCTGGGTAAAGATGGATTTCTCCAATAAGATGAGTAAGCAATGGGGATCTCAGATCATCTGAAAGGGTCGGGTCAATAATACACAGGAAACTTTGGAAAGCATCACCTTATCTGAATTGTGTAGGGAGAAATCCTGAGCAATGGAAGAGTTTACACATATTTCAAGTTCATACATTACATACGTTTACCATAGTTGGCATATCTCATTGTTGACAAAAACATTCATTTATTAAGCCTCAACCTACTTGATTGTGGTTTTTTGCAATGAATGTTTTATCAGAACAGGTTTTTTTTTTTTTTTTTTTTTTTTTTTTTTTTTGTAATGTCATGAATTTCTGATCAACATAAAGACAATGGAGGTGATGGAAATGTAGTAGTTCCTCCTTCAAAGGGAAGATGCGATTAACCTGCTACACCCAGAGGATATCCTGCAGGTTGAATAACCTCAGGAATATGCCAAGAGGTAGCATTTTCAAAAATCGAGAAAGAGGAACTCCCCGTACCCATCACAACATTGAAATGGATAAATAAGAAGTTCTTCTTCTAAATCAAATATCACGGTATTCTGGCTGATCCTCCAGGAAGGCTTACCTTCTGAGTGTTTGTCGACAAAAAGGGGATCAGTCTCAATCTCCTCGTCGGTGTGAACTAGCTCCATCTTGATCTCCCAATCCGGATCGAGACCTAAACAAAGATATACATATAACACTCATCAGCTGGTTCGATAAGTATCAGGTAGTGAAATATGCCAGCAAAATTATCAAGAACACGTCAGATTAGCTGCCCTTCCTTTTAGGACGCTCCTCAAAAGCTACGTGATATAGAAAAAATCTTCGTCTACCAGAGGCACCCACTATTAAAATGAGTACCCATTTTTCTAAAAATTTTGTTTACTATGTTTAAATGAAAGTAGATTTTATGCTGAGAAATATGACACCATCCTTACTTTTCCACGATGAGTGGTTTAATTTTCATTATTGCTCAAAGTTTTGGCAAACTGTGACGTCATGCTAGATATTGGGGTCCTGCCCAGGTGGGACCGGTGCCATGACTTAGGTTTTTCGCTAAACATTGCATAATCGTAGAAAGAAAACTACTTCTAGTAGAATAATGCGGATGGTGTATGTATTCTTAGAATTTCACCTGCTTTCATTTTAAAATTTAAAACAAACATGAAGGCATTCCTCACTGTTTAAGAGGGTTTGTTATGGGCCAACCCAAGCACAAGAGAAAAAATAAACGATCCGGATAACCAGATAAAAAATCAGTTTCAGACCATCCTTACACCGAATCCATTAAAAATTGGGGGTAGTCCACGATGATTCTTTTTTTGTTCGGTCGCAGTTTTAGTCTAGTAAGCAAAAAATGTCAGAAATACTGAATTTTATGATGAACGAGACATTTCATTAGAAAGAATTAGTTCGTTGACAGCACAATTCGAGCACTTTTAAATCGGTCAAATCTAGAAACAAAAGTCCAGTCATGCAGCATGACCCCATGAGCGAACTCGTGAAGAAATCTTCGACATTTCAGTCGCTATTGATCGTGTAGAGAAATTTTAGTTTATGATTTTGATAGACAAACATGGAATGCAATTTTAAACAAGCACCTACTACCTACGTTTTAAACAGCATGGTTCTAGGATTGGTTATACAGGGATACTTCCATAAGAGTAGTTCAATCTGAATTTGGACAATGTTTCATGCAAATATTACCGATTTTTACAACTAGCGAACGGCATTATTTCGATTTTTGACTGATTTTTCAACTTTGAAATTTTTGAAAACTTGATACATATTCTTATAGGAAATTTTACGCTGATTCCGAATATACCACATATTAGTATGCTGAAAAAATTATTTCGCACAACAAATCGCAAAAAACAGGCTATTTTGAAATTTTTGACTACTTAAAATTGTGCTGGGATATTGACTTAAGTTCCATTATCATTTGCTACAAAATCAATAAAACATGCAAAATAGGTGAGCTACAATTCCAAGGAATTTTTTGAGTCGCAAAATAGGTATTATTTAGAACGAGCTTTTGGTAGTAAAATCGGTCGTTAACAATTTCTTTGTTCTCAAAGTGCTTAAATTTAAAAACAATATAACAACATAATACGATAATTTACGGAAATTCGCTCATTAGATCATGCTGCATAACTGTTTCACTGTACAGGGCGGTTTGAATCCAACTTTCTTGAATATCAAGATCCGTGAAAAACGTCTTAGCTCTGGGTTCCTACCACGACTACGTGAGTGCGTTGGCGGGCGAAAGGGGGGAAATCGAGGGGTTTAGAATAACTTAGTATAATAGGCTTTCGGCCAAGCGAGGAGGGTTTCAACGTAAGTAGACTTTTGGGAAGGAAGAAAAATATATCTGGACGCGCTTTTCCCAGAAAGCATCATCCAAATAGCAATATATTCTCGGCTTAGGGACACCAAGGCGTCCCTCCACTGCTTCGCATCTCAGCACATTCACGAGGGCTCTATTTCTAAAGAACTTCCTTCGCTTTAGATGAATAAATTGTTGAAAGCATCTCGTTTCTTTCTTCCTTCAAGAATCCCTGCAAAGTCAGCATGGAGATCTGATTATTCAACAATTACACACCATTTGAGGAAATAATACTGCTCCCGCTGTGGTAAGGCCATTTTCGACAAAATAGGGAGATATTTCCTTACTCCCTATTTCCTGTTCATAAGACCCCTTATCCCTAACCTACCTATCTGTTGTCAAACCAATACTTCATTTTGCGCATGCGCAAACGTAAATTCCATTACGCTCCATTTTTTCACATTTGTGACAGTTTCCGCGAGATCAAAGGGAATGCGCTGCCGTCTCCGTTGTTTCCCAACGGGGGTCGGGCGCTTCTTCCCGTGTTTTCGAAAGCCTGCGTTTGGTGATGGATGGGTGATCCTAGAACTGGAAAATCTATCTTCTAACAAACGTAGCATATTATATGCTATTAGTACGAGTTGTATCTCTTATGGTACTGTCACACCCCTCTCTATCTATGAGTGTGGATTTAGGCCCCCATTGCACCTCGGGGCGCCTAAGTTCATTACATGGTAGCAGAGCGTGGTTAGGATTATGCACGGCTGACGCCTAGTAATCCGATCCACTATTTTTGGGGCGTTAATGTTTCAGAAGAAACATGGCCCGGGTTTCCAGAAGGAATACCCATTATACTCCCTTGGATACATAAATACTTTCATTGGTTCTTGATTATTAATTTCTCAATTTATCCCCTCATATTATTTCTATTTAACATAATTAATTTTCAAGGGCATTGTTCCCAAACCCAGGGCATCGTTCCCTTTTTCATGAGTCCCCATAGTGGGCACCTTCCACTGTAAGTCTCCAAAGTTGAGCAAGTTAATTCCCCAGGGCATAGTTCCCATTTTCGTAAGTCCCCAAAGTGGGCAGCTCCCTACTGTAAGTCTCCTGGTTGAGCAAGTTATATTATTCCCGATTGTTCCAATCTTTGATTGGGGGTTAACTACCTAATGAATACTTCATATGAAGATTCATTGACAATCCATCCTGTTTTAATTTCACCTTTTTATCCTCAATCGCCAATGCACCTATTTATTAGTGAGCATCAGTTCTCGAACAGTAAACTATTCCACCTAGTTTACATACTTGCTCTTCAATCAAGTGTGTTTTTTAAGGGGGGGAGTGTGACAGTTCCCGCGAGATCCAAGGGAATGCGCTGCCGTCGCTCCGTTGTTTCCCAACGGGCATCGGGCACTTTCTTCCCGTGTTTTCGATAGGCCGCGTTTGGCGAAGGATGGGTGATCCTAGAACTGGAAAATCTATCTTCTCCGAATGTAGCATATTATATGCTATTAGTACGAGTTGTACCTCTTATGGTACTGTCACTCCCCTCTCTATCTATGAGTGTGGATTTAAGCCGCATTGCACCTTTGGGGCGCCTAAGTTCATTACACACTCTAGTCGTTCGAGTTCGCTTTAATTAGGATGATAGTTGGAAGAAGATGACTTACTTCATATTAATTTCAATACGATTGTATCATTAATAGCTACAATGTGAAATAGTTGTAATGACCTTGATTTCCATAGTTTTCATCCAATTTTGATGAAATTGTCAGCAAATGCGCGGTTTAGGTTGTAAATGGTCCCGTACCTATTTCATTGTTTTCAACTGATCAGTTCATTCTGCGCTTGCACAAACGTAAATTACGTTGAGTATAATTTTTTGCATTTCTTAATTGACCAATTATGACGTTTCACGCTACTTCTCGATTTACTATTTTCCGCTATGGAATTTTTCATCATTATTTAAGACTTTTTAATGATCTATACATTCATGTGTGAAGGAGTTCCCGTCAGAATCCCAGAGAAAGCGCTGCCGTCGCTCCGTTGGAAAACAACGGGCGTTGCTCGCCGCTTCTCGTGTTCTTGAGAGGCTGAGTTTGGCGTTGGATGGGTGATCCAGGTCCTGGAAAACCAATCAACTCCGAACATAGCTCAATAATGCTATTAGTAGGAGTGGGTATCTCTCTGACGGGATACTGTCATTCTCCCCTACTTCTTTCTCGAGGATTTAGCATTGCACCTTTGGGGGGCTACCTAAATCCCTGATATGGTAGCAGAGCGTGGTTAGGATTATGGACGGCTAACGCCTAGTAATCCAATCCACTATTTTTGGGGCATTAATGTTTCAGAAGAAACATGGCCCGGGGTTCCAGAAGGAATTCCCATTATCACCCTTTGGTATATAAATAATTTCATTGGTCTTCGACTTATAATTTCTCTTTTATTCCCCTTTTTTATATTTGGGCTATTAGTGATGTTTCAGGCAGTCAAACCATACGTGCCACTACTGTCGTTTGGCTTTTGAATTGACCAGGGGCAAAATGGCCGAACACTGATCAACTGATGTAAGATGAGATGATGAGTTTGGTGAATGAATGGGGATTATATCCTAGGACATATTTCTTATTTAAGATTTACACCCTAATTGTGCACCGTACATACATGTGCACCGCTATTTAACACCATTAATATTTCATATTTTTTACACTGTGGGAATGAGTGTTGAAATGACGCCAGTACACTCTAGTGGATGTTTGATGAAGGTAGATCAGCTGTTCTGTGTGCCAAAAAAAAAAAAAAAAAAAAAAAATAGGAGGCACCAAGATTTGGGCATGGGAACCAAAGTATGAACATACTAACATCTAGACAGTTATGTCTACATACATAATTAACACTAAAATGTAACAATAATTAGTAATATCAAACAAAACTTAAATTACAATGAACTGCTTTGTCATTTGAATTTGAAAAAAGCGTGGCGGGAACGGGTCAATTGCAAAGCCAACGCGACAGTAGTGGCACCTATGCCTTGACGGGGGAACAGCGTTGAATTCAGAGCAATGGCCCTCCATCTTATTAATACTCAAAGCGTAATTACAATTCCGAAAAAGCTGAGCACCAGTAAAGCTGACACTTCTCGTTCCGAAAAGAGTTTCCGCGTACCGAAAACCTCTTCTCGTTTCGGAGAGGGTATTTCCGTATACGAGAAAATGAATACGAAAAGTAAAATTACCGATTTTTACAACCAGCGAACGGCATTATTTCGATTTTTGACTGATTTTTCAACTTTGAAATTTTTGAAAACTTGATACATATTCTTATAGTAAATTTTACGCTGATTCCGAATATACCACATGTTAGTATGCTGAAAAAATTATTTCGCACGACAAATCGCAAAAAACAGGCTATTTTGAAATTTTTGACTACATTTTTAAAAATTTCAACCCGAAGATGTAATCCGATCATGCTGGCCAACGAACTTGAACTTTCTTTTTGTGACCTTAACATTTTAAAATTTGTTTGAAGTTTCTAGCACAATTCTACGGACAGTTATCGTCTGGAATGACACATACATACATACATACATACATATATACATACATATATACATACATACATACATAAAAAAATGCGTTAAACTTCAGAATATGATTCAGAATAGCCTGAAACGGATTTCTGCATAATTTTTTTTCAAAAATTCACATTCTACAAATTTTGAGGCGAGAGCAATAGCTTAATTTTCTTCAAAAATTCGCTAACATTTAAAAATCGTTAAATTTTAAATTTTTAGCGGAGTATTACTCAAATAAAGTTAATCAACTATAAATTTGAGCATTCAAAAAGGTATGCACCAAATTATACCGAAAAAAAGTCCTTGAATTTCATTATTATGAGCTAAAAAATCAACAAAAGTCCAGTCATGCAGCATGACCCCATGAGCGAATTTTTGAAGAAATCTCCGACATTTCAGTCGCTATTGATCGTGTTGAGAAATTTTATTTTATGATTTTGATAGACAAAATGGAATCAAATTATTAACACATGCACAGAGTAAACTCATCAGTTGTGATTACTTTTTTTTTTTTTTTTTTTAAAGCACCCACTACCTACGTTTTTAAACAGCATGGTTCTAGGATTAGTTATACAGGGATACTTCCATAAGAGTAGTTCAATCTGAATTTGGACAATGTTTCATGCAAATATTACCGATTTTTACAACTAGCGAACGGCATTATTTCGATTTTTGACTGATTTTTCAACTTTGAAATTTTTGAAAACTTGATACATATTCTTATTGGAAATTTTACGCTGATTCCGAATATACCACATGTTAGTATGCTGAAAAAATTATTTCGCACGACAAATCGCAAAAAACAGGCTATTTTGAAATTTTTGACTACATTTTTGAAAATTTCAACCCGAAGATGTAATCCGATCATGCTGGCCAACGAACTTGAACTTTCGTTTTGTGTCCTGAACATTTTAAAATTTGTTTGAAGTTTCTAGCACAATTCTACGGACAGTTATCGTCTGGAATGACACATATATACATACATACATACATACATACATACATACATATATACATACATACATACATACATACATACATACATAAAAAAATGCGTTAAACTTCACAATATGATTCAGAATAGCCTGAAACGGATTTCTGCATAAATTTTTTTCAAAAATTCACATTCTACAAATTTTGAGGCGAGAGCAATAGCTTAATTTTCTTCAAAAATTCGCTAAAACTGCTGAACAAGCTATTAATCTTGAATAATTTTTAGAATAGCAGACCATTATTTAGAATAAGTTTTTTGCCATAACATTACAACATTGCCATAACAAATCGTAACATTACCTAAGCGTTCGTATTTCAAAACTATTTAACTTGAATGTAATACAATAATTGCCGACGATTCGCTCCTACGATCAAAGCTGCAGGACTCTAAATTTAGTATTTCACGGTCTCTCAATTTGTGATCTGAAGCGATTTGTTGGAGTTCAAATTTAAATTTAAATAATTTCAGTTGGAAAAAAAAAAGTTAACAGAATGCGTTTTTCGGTCAAAAACTGAAACGAAATTATGTAACGAAAAAACGACATTTTGATTAGAAAGAATTAGTTCGTTGTTGACAGCACATTTTGAGCACTTTTAAATTGGTCAAATCTAGAAAAAAAAGAGCTTGATAAGCACCAAAAATAGCAAAAACGTTTGAAAATCGTTGAATTTTATATTTTTAGCGGAATATCACTAACATAAAGTTAATCAACTATACAATTAGAGCACTCAAAAAGGTATGCACAAAATTATGCCGAAAAAAATGTCCTTGAATTTCATTATTATGAGCTAAAAAATCAACAAAAACTGCTGAACAAGCTATTAATCTTGAATAATTTTTAGAATAGCAGACCATTATTTAGAATAAGTTTTTTGCCATAACATTACAACATTGCCATAACAAATCGTAACATTACCTAAGCGCTCGTATTTCAAAACTATTTTACTTCAATGTAATACAATAATGAAGACCATTCGCTCCTACGATCAAAGCTGCAGGACTCTAAATTTAGTATTTAACCGTCTCTCATTTTGTGATCTGAAGCGATTTGATGAAGTTCAAATTTAAATTTAAATAATTTCAGTTGGAAAGAAAAGTTAACAAAATGTGTTTTTCGGTCAAAAACCGAAACGAAATTATGTAACGAAAAAACGACATTGTAGCAATGTAGCAAACCTTCCCTTATAATTAACAACAGTTGCTATGCGTAGGATTACTATAGTTCATGTTATTTCTTATACATTATTATTATTATGCGTTGGTTAGTTTATGGATACAAGCTTCCATGAGTTACCGGGTTATTAATCAAATATAATTAAGTAAAATTGACATTAAAAACACAAAAATACATTCTGTCTTTATTCAATTCCATACGGAGTATGGAAAAAGAATCAACCGGGGGGGGGGGGGGGGGGGGGGGGACGGAGTCCCCGCCAAAGCGCAAAGCGCTGGTTTTTTTTTTTTTTTTTTTTTTTTGGTCCTAACTTCTCGACAAAGGTATTTCTTAGCTCGGAGATAGGTGGTTCCGAATTTTCGTCCGACTCCGACAGCAAAAAAATGTCATGCTTTTTTCACCACAACCTGTTGTTTCCAGAGATAATATAACTACCTGATTTCCCGCCCCACAAAAATAGTTCGTTGGAGAGCTGTGAATTTATTGCATGACTCCACATTTCAATGGGCCTATTTCTCCTCAACGCTTCTGAGAAGTCTTAGCTTATGTACACCAACAAGTTGTTGGAACTCTCACTGGATCAGCCCACTACTCTACTGGGTTTCCTCCCTAGTTCAATACTTCTTTGATTTTTCTCACTTAAATTATGATTTACACTAGGTGATTTAGTAAAAAAGGGAGTCAATGACATATCCATACAGTATGTATCTGCGTGTAGCGTTGTTACTCTTTGAACAGTTTAACCACCACTCTTGATAATTATTTTTGACATTTGTATAACCCGCCTATGAAAGAATACGCCTAAGATAAAGTACGCTGTTGAAATTTGATTGTTTGAGAGGTAGAATATACCTAAAACCGCTACGAATAATTACAAAAAGCTTTCATTTAAAAAATTCCTTGACATTTGGTGGTTTTTGCAAAATTCCCTGACATTTCCCGACACAAAGAATTCATTAACAATTCCAGGTTTTCCCTGACTTTTCCAGTTGGGGGCCACACTGTATGAGTCACGAAACCATCTGACTTATATACAAGAACATACTTAAGGTGGCACAAAAGAGTAGAGTCGATTCTAGAGCTCGTTTCCGACAAAAAATGCCATTCCATTTTCTAGTAAGTTGACAATGTTTAAATACGTGCAGAACTGTGATCTGCGCAGAAGACTTATCTAATACAAAATTATTAACTAGCAGAAGTGGGAAGGTAGATTAACAGGTTCTGTGTGAGCCCCACCCTTAGATGTGTCCCCCAGCTCGGAATAAATTATTGGGCGTGATTGGATAAGGTGGATATCACCATAGTTGGCCATTTCCAGGCGAATATTTGACAAGTTACCTGAAGTGGAGCATGTCGGCACATCCATAGCAGAGTGCCGAAGGTGGGGCTGAAGTGATGTGCATGCAGATGAGTAAGAAGTGTCTAGCTCGTCCTTGATTGTCACTCCTGGATCTGCAAAGATATTTTCAATGAAAATCAACAAACAGAAGACGGTTAACGTTTGTGATTGACCAATAAAAAGTTAACCCCCCCCCCCCCCCCCCCTTATAACTAGTTTGTTTACATTTTAAGATACGTAGATTCTAACAATTCTATTAAAATGGAAAAAAAAAATCTATCTATCCACCATCCCACTTCTGAAGCTTTTCTCTGAAACTACTGGACCGAGTTTTAATAAAACCTGCTTAAAAAATCATACTCCCACCGAGGGGGTGTCTGTAATCTCAGCATTAATTGTGATCAACCCAAAAGGGTTGAAATATTAACCAAATCACGATTTTGAAAACTCTTGGGATAAAAGTCCCCCCCCCCCCCCCCTCCTCACCTAACTCAAACAGAACTCAGTCCAATGAATAGAATCAGACAATGCGAAGCAATGTGCCGCCAAATGATTTTGCTCCCAAAGAGTTTGAGGTGATACGGAAAAAAGTCATCAACTCGAATGTGAATTGCAAACTCAAAAACGGTGCAAATTATTTCACAAAGGTTTATTATTTTGGTTTATTATTTCCAATAATAAGCCTATGTGATCGTGCAGCAAAAAATTTTTATAACCCCCCTCAAACTTTGTCACTTTACGTTTCAAGGTGCGTAGAATCCAAATTTGAAATGTCCGTCCGCCGTCCGGGCCATAAAAGGCCTAAGAATTGACTTAAAAAACCCGTTCTTTCGCACATAGACTCCATTTGTGGTCTAGTTGGTCCTAACGTTTAATCATCCCGATCGCTTTACTCGCATAGATGCTATGGGCCAAAAACGGGCGAAAAAGTGTCTTTTTTTTACGCACGCACGCCTGGCACACTTGGCAGGGGGTCACGGTGGGTGGAGAGGGGGGTGAGCGGGGGGGGGAGTGAGAGGAGGCGCCGGCGCCGCGGCACCTTGTGGTGGGTACGGCGCCGGCGTTCCTTCGAGGCATGAATATTTTTTTTCAAGGTCATATTTGTGTGTTAATACCAAAGCTTTTCCTACGTAAATTTAATAACATAAATCCTCTCGACTTTTCGTACGTACTTAGATAATGATATTATTAAGGCAATACCTATTTGAATAGATAAGGAGCTCAAATCGAGAAATATAAACATGCGTATATAATTATAGAAGTATAGGTTGTGGCAACTCGAAATAGGACACACCGAGGAGTCTGGACGGGCCTTATGACGTACGCAAGCCAACTAAAACTACGATCATACTCATTTGAAAAAATAATAAACCTTTGTGAAATAATTTGCAGCGTTTTTTCAATTGAGTTTGATCGTAGTTTTAGTTGGCTTGCGTACGTCATAAGGCCCGTCCAGACTCCTCGGCGTGTCCTATTTCGAGTTGCCACAACCTATACTTCTATAATTATATACGCATGTTTATATTTCTCGATTTGAGCTCCTATCTATTCAAATAGTTATTGCCTTAATAATATCATTATCTAAGTACGTACGAAAAGTCGAGAGGATATGTTATTAAATATGCGTAGGAAAAGCATTGGTATTAACACACAAATATGACCTAGAAAAAAGCAGCCAACAACCAAATTTGATTGGAATCAGGAAAACTTGCTATTTAACTGGAAGCGTTTGGTTCGGTTTGAGATCTTTCCAAGGAATGGCGGAGGAAGGTTCGCGGATCGTGTAGTGGCGGAGGGGGGGGGGGGGGGGGGGGGGGGTCGGGACGCGAGCACACTGGCAGATCCACACGGAAGGTATTAAACTCAATCATGGCCAGGGGGGGAATAAATCGTATCCCGTTTCTAGGATGCTACCTACTGTTCACGAAAATTTCCAGCAACTATGAAATGACCTACCTACCTAATTTTTATTTTTCACATTCTTTGATTGATCGTAATGAACATCGTCACTAGGCTGTCCTAAGCCAAAAAGTAATATTCGCGGATCGCGTAGGGTGGTCGGAGCGAGGGGCGGGGGCGGATCCACAAGGAAGGTATAGGCACCTACCTATCATATCGCCTCCGGGAAGAAATAAACGTAAGTACCTATCTCGTTTCTAGGACGCAGCCGTTTCAAGTTCACTCGTTCTAACAACCTAACTTACGGAATTCCATCCTTTTAGAATTCGCTTACTTTGTGGGACCGATCGTGGAGAGGGTGGTCGCATTGTAATAGTGATGAATACAAATCGATGTAAGATTCGATTAAATCAACTTTTTTCTAAAAAATCGAAGACTAGATTTTTTTTAGAAAACTCGCAATAAATTTTTTTTTTTTTTTTTTTTTTTAAGCAAAGTTTAATGGACATTTTATAGCGTTGGTACCTAATAGCTAACACTCAGAAAACAGTATTAGGAACTATGAACTCATGAAGGATCAGTTTAAGTTTTTTCACTATGAAATCTGAAACTCCGGCATACGTTCCAAAACTAAATCGAATTCTTGATGGAACAAAATAAGAATCACGAGAATCGGCGTGTCCTATTTCGAGTTGCCACAACCTATACTTCTATAATTATATACGCATGTTAATATTTCTCGATTTGAGCTCCTATCTATTCAAATAGTTATTGCCATAATAATATCATTATCTAAGTACGTACGAAAAGTCGAGAGGATATGTTATTAAGTATGCGTAGTAAAGCATTGGTATTAACACACAAATATGACCTAGAAAAAAACATATATTCATGCCTCGAAGGAACGCTGTACCCACCTCATGGTGCCGCGGCGACTCCTCTCACTCCACCCCCCGCTCACCCCCCTCACCACCCACCGTGACCCCCTGCCAAGCGTGCCAGGCGTGCGTCTAACACGTCTAACAAAAAAAGCCTCGAAAAAGACACTTTTTCTCCCGTTTTTGGCCCATAGCATCTATGCGAGTAAAGCGATCGGGATGGTTAAACGTTAGGACCAACTAGACCCCAAATGGAGTCTATGTGCGAAAGAACGTGTTTTTTAAGTAAATTCTTAGGCCTTTTATGGCCCGGACGGCGGACGGACATTTCAAATTTGGATTCTACGCACCTTGAAACGTAAAGTGACAAAGTTTGAGGGGGGGTTATAAAAATTTTTTGCTACACGATCACATAGGCTTATTATTGGAAATAATAAACCAAAAGCGACTTCAGCATGCAGGAGCAGGCTGAACTTCTCCGAATCGGCTCAATCTAATTCCATTTTCAGTAAGTTGATATTGCAGTGCGGGTGTGGTAATATTACCACTCACACCAGGTAATATACACCACTCCCTCCAGGACCCGAGCCCTATTCATCGGTCCGTAGAAGGGGCTGCCGCATTCTTCTGTCCCGTACGGTGGTTTTACCTTCAGTATAAATCAGATAGCAGTTCTGAGCACTCCCTTGGCGGATTGCATGTTTTTGAGCCAGGAAAATGGAGTCCAATCCAAGCCCGTTTTCCTCATTTTTGGCTCGTTTTTCTTGATTTTTATTGATTTTATCCTTCTTCTAACTTTGGTACTGCATGACTATCATACTAATGTTGAACTTCAATTGAAGGCAAATGAAAAGTACAGGTTGTGTAGTGCTGTGAATTTTTTTTTCAACAATTTCAAAAAAGTAACAATGTGACAAGTCATAAAAACTCAACTTCTGCATGGGGGGTTGTTCCGCCTTTTGTGACCCGCGCTGAATGGGTTAAACACGTATAGACTGGTGATCTGTGCAGAAGACCTATCTAATACAAAATTATTAACTAGCAGCAGTGGGAAGGTAGATTACCTGGTTCTGTGTGCCCCACCCTTGTGTCACCCAACATACCTACTACATATCTGATTTCCTAATACTACGCCTACCAATACTTCGTCATTTCCACACCCTTGTCAAGATTGTCAAGGAGTGAACATAAACCTGACTATTGTTTTTTTAACCATAATTCTCTTCAAGCAGACAATTCACCTCAGGACGGTTAGGGGTAATTTATTTAGCCTCATGCATATTTAAATTAGTAAAGAACAGGGCACTGTGTGGTGCAATAAACTCGTGACTAATTGAGTTTACTCGATACCATTAATACTTCAGTTATCCTGAAATAGGTAGTGTGAAGGCAAAAAGTCTTGTTCCCTTAACGTGCTAAGGACGTTAGGAAAGTAATGTTTGCAATTTCTACATGATAATTTTCAACCGACCCCCAGCTAAGAATAAATTATTTTTAATGTGAGTGAGATTACATAAGATGGATATTACCATTGTAGGTCATTTCCAGACGAATATTTGACTAGTTACCTGAAGTGAGGCTTGCTGGCTGATCCTTGTTGGCTGATGAATCAGAAGCGTCAAGCTCTTCCTTGATGGTCACTCCTGGATCTGCAAAGTTATTTTCATCTAATATGAACGAACAGGAGATCATCAAGGTGAACATTAAAACATTTAATTAACGAGGTTCTAACCAAACAGATATTACAGAATCAAATCAATTGAAGATGGCAGTGACTGGCTCCCCAACGATTTTTAGTTTTCAAAACTTCCGCTACAGCAGCGCCTCAATTTTATTATTCTATGTCCGCTGCTAAAATATAGATTAGTGGGACAAATAGGTCAGAATGATGTGCATAGTTTGGTGGTCTGGATGATCGCATCTCAAAAATACATAACACCAAGTAATCGATCCCTTAGTAAAAATTCTAGTTGTACACATAGGTCAGAATAATGTGTACAGTTTGGTGGTGTGGATGCTCGCCAGCTCGCATCTCAAAAATACATAACATCAAGTAGTCAATTCCTAAGTGAAAATTCAGATTAGTTGGACGAATAGCACACCGACTGAAGCGCCACAATTGCGGAAGTTTTGAACACTAAAAATCGTTGGGGAGCTAGTCACTACCATTGAAGATAGGTAATTACTGAAAAATAAAAAGCATACCATCATACATGCAATTTTCTACAAACGAGAATCAACTGAACCCATGATAAAAGAGTATGCATTCCAAGTCATTTTTAAGATGAGTTAGTACATACAATCACATGGGTATTGAAAAAACTAATAAATTACTTTCCGATTATCTTTATTTCATCATACTGAGGAAAAAAACCCATTTATTACACATGTCCCATATGGGTAACATGAGCTTCCTGTTGATGCTAGAAATTGAAATGATCTCTTATCGATGGACTTTCATGGCCAACTTCATCCTGGACAGTTATGTGTACTAGAGTTAGTAGATGATGTATCAGAATTTGGAAAATTACATCCCACGGAACAGGGCGAAGCTGTTGGGATGATATCTGCCCACATTTAATACTAAGAGTAACTCGCATCTCCTGATACTACGACTCTAGTTACTTCATCATTTCTATTACCTTATCAGGATAAGGGACTTTAGATAATCAAGATTATCGTTTTTAACCATAATTTACCCACATGAAGCACATAATTCATAATTAACTGATATTCTGCCGCCGTACGGGTTAGGCGTTGCAATGAACCGTTTCTCATGCGATTAGCGAAGTTAAGCAACGCCGAGCGTGGTGAGTACTGGGATGGGTGACCGCCCAGGTAAGGGTCAGACGTCCAAGTAATTTTCTCGCTTCTGTACGGCGAACCCCTCTCCACTCAAGGGGGCGAGGCAATGAGTAGCTATAAGCGAAATCATCAGAACGAATTCTGATCCTCATTGGAGGACAGCTGATGACGTCCGCGACGCCCGAGGCAGTCGGACGAAAAGCCCCAACCTGGAATGGTTGTTTACTTTACTTTACTTTTTTTACTGATATTCTGCCACAACTTCTTCAAAATTTCGAATTTGACAAATATATTTATAATACCTAGTCGAAATGACTTAGCAGTCGTGGTAAGATACACCTAGACTTTGCTAGAAAGGAGAAAATACAAAGATGACATTGATTCGATTCAGCATCCAAAAAGAACAGGAATAATACCATAAACACGTATTTTAGAAATATGTCGTCCAATATCGAGGTTGCATCGGATCGGAGTGCTCTGAAAGTCTTCTCAACAGATCAAAAACTATCAAAATCCTCAAGAAACACGTATACATTTATGAGGTAACACTTGTAAACATACACATCATCAATTCTCAGTTTAACCAAGAGTTGGCTAACACTGCATCTCTGATTCACCTTGTGATCAGGGTGTCATTCGCACGTTCAAGGCTCACTATCAGTCAGAGATAAGAAAAAGTGTGCTAGCCATCTTGAGAATGGGACCTTCTCCTTGTACATGCCAATGATATCACCAAAAAAATAAGCTTGCTTGACTCTCTTTACTTCGCTGCATCAGCATGGGGCCAGTCGTCACCAGCGATTTCTCCAATGAGGCTTATGACAAATGGATGGCCAATCACCTACACAAACCCGCGTCCGAGAGGCTAATTGAGGACGAAATTCATTCAGCCATCTAGCAAGAAAAGAAGAAAGCAACACAATTAAATGATAAGCAGCCCAGCGGTGATTACAAGCCGCCAAGTACCTGCCGAAAAGATCCAGCTCCGTGAAATGATGGCAGCTCTTCAAGACCTGTAGAGAGGTATTCAACATCAACCCGAACTGTATATTAAATGTATTATGTAGGTATGTGTACTTTTTTGGGTGATTTTTATCATATTCCACCAATTTCGCTTTATGTGGCAGTTAGCTTACTGTAGCCGGTTCGGCTTGGTTCCAACGTGGCCACAATAAGCGGTGTAAACTGTAGTAACATGTGCATTTTATAGAAAATAATTAGATAAACCTACTGATGACCAGATGATAAGTTCTCCTTCTAAATCTAATTTCATGGTATTCTATTCTGGCAGTTCCTTCAGGAAGGCTGTTTACCTTTCCAGTGTTCGTCGGCAAAAAGGGGATCAGTCTGAATCTCCTCGTCGGTGTGAACTATCTCCATCTTGATCTGCAAATCCGGATGGAAACCTAAACAAAGATATACATAAAACACTCATCAGCTGGTTCGATAAGTATCAGGTAGTGAAATATGCCAACAAAATGATCAAGAACACATCAGATTAACTGCCCTTCCTATTAGGATGTTCCTCTGAAGCTACGTCGTATAGAAAAAAGCTTCGTCTATCAGAGGCACGCACTATTAAAATCAGGAGTACCCATTGGTTAGAAAATGTTGGGTTTACTATTCTTAAATGGAAGTAGATATCATCCTGAGAATTATGACACCATCCTTACTTTTCCACAATGAGTGGTTTAATTTTCATTATTGCTCAAAGTTTTGGCAAACTATGACGTCAGGCTAGGTAGGGGGTTCCTGCCAAGACGGGAACGATGCCATGGCAAAGATTTTTACCTCAACTTTGGAAAATCATAGAAAGAAAACTACTTAGAGTAGAATAGTGTGGTTGGTGTCTGTATTCTTAGAATTTCACCTGCTTTCATGTTGAAATGTAAAACAAACGTGTGGATACCTATTCCTCATTGTTCGAAGGTAGATTCTAGAAATTGTATTTAAAAGAAAAAAAATCTGTCCCTCTACAATCCCCATTCTGAAGCTTTTCTCTGAAACTACTGGACCAAGTTGTATGAAATTCTGCTTAAAAATCATACACGCACCAGGGTGGAGCCTGTAACCTCAGCATTAATTGTGATAAACCCATAAGGGTTGAAAAATTAGCGAAATCAAGATTTTGAAAACTCTCGAAACGAAAGTACCCCCTCCCCCACTTATTCAAACAGAACTCAGTCCAATGAATCAAATGAGACAATCCGAAGCAATGCACCACCAACTGTCTTTGCTCCCAAAGGGTTTATGTGTTGGAAAGGGAAAAAGTCATCAATTCGAATGTGAATTGCAAACTCGAAAAGCGATTTTGGCGTGCAGGAGCAGGCTGAACTTCACCAATTCGGCTCAATCTCATTCCATTTTCTAGTGAGGTGACAATGTTTAAACACGTGTAAACTTATGATCTGCGCAGAAGACCTTTCTAACACAAAACTATCAACTAGCAGCAGTGGAAAAGTCGATTAGCTGGTTCTGTGTGACCCCACCCTTAGATGTGTTACACAACATACCTATTACAAATCAGATTTCCTAATACTATGCCTAAAAATACTTCGTCGTTTCCACACCCTAGTCATTGTCAGGGAGTGAAGATTATTTGTTTTTTAACCATAATTTCTCCTCTTCATGCATGCAATTCACCTCAGTACGGTTCGGGGTAATTTATTTAGTCTCATGCACATTTAAATTGGTAAGAACAGGGCACTGTGTGGTGCAATAAACTTGTAACTATTTGATATTACTCGATACCAATAATAATTCAGTTATCATGAAATCGGTAGTGCTAAGGCAAAAAGTCTGGTTCCCTTACCGTGTTAAGGATGTTAGGAAAGTAACGTTTGCGATTTCTACATCATAATAACTTTCAACCGACCCCCAGCTCAGAATAAATCATTTTTAATGTTGATGGGATTAGATAAGGTGGATATCACCATAGTTGGCCATTTGCCATATGAATACCTGACCAGTTACCTGAAGTGGGGCTTGTTGGCTGATCCATATTGCCTGATGAGTCAAAAGCGTCCAGCTCTTCCTTGATGGTCGCTCCTGGATCTGCAAATTTATTTTCATTTATTACGAACAAATAGGAGAGCATCAAGGTGAACATTAAAACATTTTAATAACAAGGAACTAACCAACAAGATATTATAAGTATTGGTAATTACTCAATTTTAAAAAATTAATTAAGTACTTTCAGATTTTCTTCATTTCATCATAATGAAGAGAAAACACATTTATTACATCATGTCCCATGTGGGTAACTTGTGAGCGTCCTGTTGATGCTAGAAACTGAAATGATCTCTTATCGATGGACTTTCATGGCCAACTTCATCGTGGACAGTTATGTGTACTAGTGTTAGTAGATGATGTATCGGAATTTGTTAAATTTCATCCCTCGAAACTGGGTAAAGCTGTTGGGATGAAATCTGCCCACATTTAACACTGCCCACATTTGCTTCACCTAATACTACGACTCTAGATACTACATCATTTCTATTACATACCTTATCAGGATAAGGGAAAGTAGATAATAGAGATTATTGTTTTTAACCATAATTTATCCACATGAAGCACACAATTCACAATTTACTAATATTCAGCCACAACTAATATCAAAATTTCAAAGATTTCGAATTTTACAAACCTACTTAGTTATAATACATTCATCGAAATGACAGCAGTTTCAAGGTATGCCTAGACTTTGCTAGAATGGAGAAAATAGAAAGATGACATCGATTCGATTCAGCATCCTAAAAAGTACAGGAAGAATACAATAAACACGTATTTTTGAGATATGTCGTCCAATATCTTGGTTGCATCGGATCGTGGTGCTCTGAAAGTCGTCTCAACAGGTTGTAAGACGAAGTCGAAGACATCGCCGCCACATCGTGTCGAATCAGAAACAAAAACCATACAGCTACTGGTGTGACGGTACTCGATGGTAGGTGTACAACAGGCACAACTCTCAAGGTGGCCGTCCACTAGGTCAACAGAGCGGCGCGGCGCGACGCGACGCCAAAATCTTGAGGTTCGTCCACTATTGGGCGGATTTCATTTTTCGATCCTTCGTTTCGCCAGTCCCGCCTCATTTCGCTGAAAAAACTGGGGATCTGATTGGGCGAATATGTTTAGATTGCATCAACCTCAATCACAGGCTATTGAAATATTTTCTAGCCTCAACCATAGGGAGGTGTTTGTGGTAAGAAAAAAAAGGGAGGGGGAGGAGGGGGTGGTTAAATGGAATAATTTGGTCATCACCGAACGAACTGGTGATCTGATGTTCGGACGAATGAAACTAGATTAGTCTGAACGTTCTTTTGAGTTACCTATCAAGTATACTTTTAATTTGAAATATGGGGGGTTTTTATGGAGAGGGAGTGGGGGTTGATCTTAGTAGTTTGGTCCTAAAGGGTAATTTATAGGTTAGGACTTTTTTGAATCAGATTCATAGGGGTGTCCCAAAATGTGATCGGTGAGGGGGGGCTTGCGTATATTTAAGTCAACCTGTGCAACGCAAATTGCAAAAATTTTGTGCAAGCGAAAATGTTTCGCTTCGACCTTCGTCCACTAGGTCGATGGGGCGGCGCAAAATGTTTTGGCAGCGCGCTGAGCCGCACTCCAGAAGTTTGGAGAGCGGTCGAGAGTGAAAAATTTTCGACTCACCCACGCCACGCCGCGCTGTCGACCTAGTGGACGGACTACCATCATTTTCCATTATATTTCTAGAGACAGATTTTGGCGTCGAGTCGTGTTGCGCCACTCTGTCGACCTAGTGGACGGCCACCTTCAATCGCCACAGGGAGCACTGGTCACCCTTATCTCTTATCACTTGCATATAATTTTTTGTGATGAGTAGTTTAGTCAACTCTTTTTGGTTTTGTTTAGTCATTGGGAAAAGATGAATAGGGACTCCTAGAAATATTGGACAGGGTTCAACTGTGCAAGTGGTCGACAAATTAGTAAGCGGATTATTTCTGGGCCCCTGGGGAGGGGGATTGCCTACAGTCAATTATGCACAGTTGATCGCACCTTTGATGTGTATAGTTTGGTGGTATGGATGCTCGCATCTCAAAAATACATACATCAAGTAGTCAATCCCTTGGTAACAATTCTAGTTGGACACATAGGTCAGAATAATGTGTATAGTTCGGTGGTCTGGACTGATTTGCAAGCTGCAATAAATCTTTTATTTCCAATGTCAAAAAAAAAAAAAAAAATTGACTGCCCACAAAACGACCTACCCACCCACGCGAGTGAATAAATGTGCATTAATTCCCCCAAGAAATTTTTAAAAAATGTCCAACTCTCGGGTTAGAACTCAATACCCACCACTTCATAATCCGATATGCTATAAATTACACCACAGAGGTCTTGTTATCACTGGATAAACGACGGCCATATAACTTTACGATTTGTAACCGAACGGAGCCAGCGCTCCATGTGAAGATTGAGAGTTGCGCCTGTTGTACACCTACCGTCGAGTTGTGACTGTACTGGCGGAACGGGACTGTGGACTGTTGTCTCTCGTTGTCACGGTTCCAAATGGTGACAGCCCTCTCAATCTTACCAATACAGTTCCATTAACAAGGCCTTGCTTTTGTCATACCATAGTTGAAAAACCTAATGAGTATCATGTGCACTTTATTGAAAATAAATAGATAAACCTAATGATGACTAGCATTTAGAAATCGTCACTTTATTGAAGATGGTTGAGATGTGAACTCATACTCATTTCATTGGGCTCTCGAGACCTACATTGAATAATATTATGTGCTATCAATACATACCTACACCTAGGCATAGCATGACCTTCCTAGACATTACTACTGCTCGACCTAGCTATGTACTCAGCTACGTACAATAATAAAATATTGGTTGCACCGGAAAAATGGAACGGTTCCATTCTTGTCACTGTCACTGTAGGAACAATCAACATACAGCATATTCCGGGTGTCTAAGGAGTCTGCCTACCAAATATTACGTTGGTAGCTCCAAAATTGCAGGCTGTAGAGCAAAACAGAGAGACAGACACATATAGACAAATTCAGACCGATAGTAACTCTGTCAAAAGGCTCACTCTGTCATTTTGTATCGTTGTCACACATCACCCTTGAGCGATCAAGCTGGGATATTTACGACACGAAGGATTTGTGGCAGGAAAAGTAGTGAAACCCAGTCTCTGAAGCTCCGATTTACCTAACTTCCAGAATATTGTGGACTGTTGATGGATGACTTTTACCTCAGAGTGAACTAGGAGTTACTTCGGCTAACTGTACTGTTTTTCTTTTAAATTCTTCAAATATGTCAATGTAGGTAGGTACCCAAGTATGTACCTACTCATTATGCGGGCAGAAATTATATGATACTTGGGTGGCTACCTCCATTCCATTCATTACCTGAATGGCTCTGGGATTAGTCAAATAACGTTAAAAATGCACTTTTTCATAGAAAAATACCAATAGTGAGATCATCAGGAAGTTGAATACACAGTTAAGACCAGAATAAAGTTAGTTCAGCAATCACTCATAACTTGGTCAAAATGCCTGCAAATTTTGAGGATATACTCAGGCGAGTTTTCTGCAGTAGAAGTTATGAAGGGTTGAGGGAAAGGAGAGGGGGGGAAGGGGGGGGGGGGGGTTACACGGTAAGCAGTACATAAAATACTTAACTCCGCCAGAAAAAAATCCTACGCCATCCACATATTTAGGGTATCGAGTTCAATCACAAGATTGGAGGGGAAGAGGGGGGGTTGTGTACAGCAGTTAATGAAATTGTTCAAAAACGAGGGCAATATACACACAACCATGAAGTGATTTCTAGCAGTCTGCTAATGCATTTACACAATAAAGTACGTGATCAAGTTTATTT
>CM061046.1:4565777-4768297 GCA_030762985.1 Adelphocoris suturalis
GCGAAAAAAGTATCGGGAAATGCGTAAAAAAAAAAAAAAATGCAAGACTCAGACCCCGTTTCCCTCTCGAAAATTCCGACAAAAAACTTGTTTTTTTTCCTATTAAAATATTCCCTATTCCTATTGTGGTGAAAACCACCCCCTCTTGTCAACAGCCCTTTTCAGGGCTACCAAAAAGAGGTAGACACAACACAAAAATATTTACAAGACGTCGAGTTATACCTCCGTCAAACAAAATATTTCACCAGAGAGAAAATACGAAATTCTCTCTCAAAAGTGAAATATTAACTAATAACATACAAGGCGACCTCCCTAGACACTTACTGGGCGAGAGAGACGCGACAAGTATCTCGAACCAAGTCGCCTTGAAACGAGAAAACTCAAACAGAAAATCAAACGTCCTCTAAAACTAACAAGGACAATTCAAACAAGCCTACTCGCCAATCAGAAACACTGATTACACGAGAGACAATAGGCGAACCAACCAAGAGGCGGCAAGCAACCACCTCTGGTCCAGCAGCCACCCCGGGGACCCCGTCTGAACAACTGACGCAGAGAAAGCACCCGAGGTCCCCGGCTAAACTCAAGGTCGTCGGGGCTCCGCGACGGACGTCTCGTAAGCACCCCGGAGGACCAGCTCAGCTATCATACTCGCAGATACTGAGAAAACAATGTGCGAGCCAATGAGATTACACAGTCGAATTAATGAAATTAAGCGGACCAATCAGGAGGCGGCAGGAGGCGGCCACCTCCCTATAAATACCCCGCTCGGAGCCCTCCGAAATTCATTCTACTCTCCGCTCTCGACGACGACACCTCGAAGTACGAAGATTTCTACACGCTCTACGCTGACGAACCTTCTGCATCCCGAGTTCATCTCAAGAACGGCTTCCTACTGCTTTCTACAAGGCCTACCTTCTCTCCACACAGATCTCGCATTGGCATCTACGAGTCCAGTGATTATTCATCCTGCTCATTGCCCAACGTAGTTCATCTGTCAGGACGCCACCCGGTACATCTATCGATATTCTCTTTAGATCGTACGCCCGAGGGACGTTCCGAGCCGTATCACCCGGGTTTCGTAGCACTAGGCTCGTCACCGACCGCTGGGAATACGCCGGTAAATTACGCTGCTCATCCGCTCTAATTTACCGTCCAAGGAAGTCTTTTTCAAGACTACAAGGTAGGACCCTGACATACGAGCAAAGGAAAGAAGCTCTGTCAAGCGAGTCCACCTTCCTAAACCCTCTATTTCTGTACATAGAGGCATCGAAACGAGCTAATAACTCGGCTATTTCGATGGAACGTCGGCCGTCTTATTTCCTCATGCAAGGGGAGGCAGACGACGGCGAAGCCGGGCCTCTTAGCCCCCGTAGCGCTACCTACAGGCTACCCGGCCAATCCGCCGGTCCCAGCGACGGCGCAAGGCTCGATCCTCACGACGAGATCGCCTTCTCACCTAACGTATTCGCTAAGGAAACGTTAGATCAAGCCTCGCCTATACAAAAGATCGAGGATACCTTTCAGACCCGCTCTGAAGTCGATCATTACGATTCGACCAAGCTGTCCGAATACCCACGATATTCGACACAAGCCTACCCGGCCGATCCGAGTGTCAAATACACTCCAAATGTACAAAAAACAAAGGATACTTTTCAGTACCTCAACCAAGCTCAACATATTCTTCCTACAGATATAAATCTTAGGCCGGAATATTACAAAACGGCTCAGTACCAAACTGATCGAACCCAGCACCCACTATGCGAGCCCAGTGCTCCACGCGGCTGCGACACGAACTATCTCTCAGTTCATCCCGCCAAGCAAGCTGACCATGACGGATTCGCCCACATTCCTTACAGGAATAACACGGGGACTAACCCGCATAATCAGAATATAAATGTCCCACTTGGTCTACCGACGCCAAGTAAAACATATATAAATCCACTACAAATGGTGACCCCGCCTTTGAACAGGCTTAACACGGAGCATTTCGTTCCCTCTTATGAAGCTAGTGGATTTCAGGGAACCACTGCGGGCGTGCGACCCCCGCCGGGCCTCTACGCCCCACATCTCATGCAACAACCCTCTACACAAAGTGGCTTTCGAGCACTTTTAGAGGAGATGGGAGATTATCAAAAACCAATCTTCCAAAAGAAGAATATCGATCGTGCACTCGCCGAGTTCGATCAATACTGCGTGCGAAAACACCTGAGAACGCAGAACGAATGCTTCTCAGCTATATACAAGTGGGTACCAGAAGAAATGAGGGAAGCTATCGACTCAGCTTACCTCACGGCACCCCACGCACCCTACGAAGAGGCCAAACAGCGCCTACAGCGAGAATATGGGTTATCCTTACAGGACAGGCTCCTCGCACTCGAGGACCCCGCATCTCTCGCCAAAAAACCCAGCACCAAGTACCACGAAATGTACTCTAAAGCTGTTGGGTACTTTTCAGAGGCTCTGATCACTCAAAAGTGGATCGAGACTCTACCCATCGAAGCACGAGGTATGGTCGCAGCTCAGCCTACCACGACCGCCCGGCTCGACCTTGCTGATACGCTACACGCGTACAAAACAGAGAATACCTCTCTAAACATACGAGGAGTAGAATCTACTCCGAAACCCATGAAAACTGGTTTCAAAAAGGCCCTCTCACAACAAGCTGAGTTCAAACCCCAACCAGTAGAGAGTAGGCCTCACAAACCGACGGCCTATGTCTGTCGAAACCACGCACGTTTCGGTAACGAAACTCGCAAATGTGCAGACCCAGAACACTGCACTTGGAAGGCAAACACTGCTTCCAAAACTAGCAAAAAGGCAGCGACTATAAGCCAGCCTAAAACCTGGGTTTCAAACGAAAATACTCAGAGATCGGTACAAGAAAGTACCGTTCCAACCTCCGACGTAGAGAGTTCGGAAAACGAATAACTGCCAGTGTATCTGAGCCTATACACCGGCAGTCTACTGAGTATAAAAGGCTTTTTTTCAAGTGCAAACTAAATGGCACTGAATTTCTCATCGACACGGGAGCAGAAGTGAACATTCTGCCCCACAATGTCACAAAAAAATTGGGCTTAAAAATTCGTAAGTCCAACGTTAAGCTCACAGCAGCTAACGGAGCCCCTATAGACACACTAGGGCGAGCTGACACGAAAATTAACATCGGCCTCGGAGACATGACCACCGATTTTATGATCACGAAAGTTGATCTAGCGATCCTAGGTATACCATTCCTCGAGTCTTGGGATATCGGAATACGGGTCAAACACAAGTACATTTATAAAGATAAAATAAAGAGCTATGCCGATCAAAAAATAGCTGCAGTCATGAACAAAAAATTCACTGACGAACAAATAGCAGCTACTATCCCTCATCGTGACAATAACCCTCAACCAGAGGACGTGCAAATCACGGAGGACGAAAACATTCGCTCTATCATTGACAAATACAATGATAAAATGAGCAAACTTCAAGGAAAGTGGAAAAACAACTGGGTTTACCACCGTATAACCACGGAAGGAACACCAGTACACTTCCGAGCAAGACCCATGGCGGGCGAAAAACGGGCTCAAGTCAAAAGTACTTTTGACAAAATGCTTTCAGAAGGCATAATTGCACCATCAGATTCCGAATGGGCATCCCCGTTACACTGTGTGCCAAAAAAAGACGGGTCATGGAGAATCACCGGCGACTACCGTTTCCTGAACGCGAAAACGAAGAAAGACGCCTACCCTCCTCCTCACATTCGCTCTTTCCAAGCGAATTTACATGATACACGAATCTATTCGACAATAGATTTAAAATCGGCATATTATCATATTCCGATGCACCCAGATGACGCTCATAAAACTGCAATTATTACACCTTTCGGTCTTTATGAGTTTAAGAAAATGAGCATGGGTTTGGCCGGAGCAGCTCAAACATGGCAAAGATACATGGACAGCATCATGCGAAAATTTGATTTCGCATTTGTATACCTAGATGACATCCTGGTGGCTTCTAAAAATTATAAAGAACACATGAACCACCTCAAACAAATTTTTGACAAGCTAGGGGAACACGAACTTCGAGTAGGTTTTGATAAATGCATTTTTTCAAAACCTACCGTCGATTTCCTAGGTTTCACTATCTCGAAAGAAGGGATAATTCCTAAACGAGATAAAATAGAAGCCATAGAACAATTTCCTAGGCCAATAGACGTACGAAGTCTACGCAGATTCCTAGGTATGTGTGGTTTCTACCGAGCATGCTCAAGTAAATTCGCTCACACGGCACAACCTCTGTATGACTCCATTCAGTCAAACAAAAAAAATGACAAAACACCTATCGAATGGACATCAGAGAGAGAAAAAGCTTTCAACAGCTTAAAACAAACAATGATTAAAGCTACATTGCATAATATCGCTCATCCACACCCTACAGCAGAGTGGAGAATAGTCTGCGACGCATCCGACACACACATCGGAGCGGCACTGGAGCAGGAAATTACAGACAAACACGGCTCGAAATCGTACCAACCATTGGGATTTTTCAGTAAAGAAATTCCGGAACAATGGAAGAATAAAGCATCATTCGACAAAGAGATGTTCGCCGTTTACCAAGCTTGCATTCACTGGCACAATGACTTGGACGGCCGATCTTTTCATATTTGTTCAGATCACAAGCCTCTGCTAGGCACGATGCTTAAGAAAAATGCACATTTTTCTAAAATGAGATTGAGATGGCTAACATACATCTCTCAAATGACAAGTGACATTCGTCATATACCCGGAGAGAACAACGTCGTCGCCGACGCACTCTCCAGACCCTTCGATCCAGTTGAAATTCAAACAAAATCGATTTCAACCCAAACTGACGAGGGTCCACCCATAGCCGAAATTTCGCAAATTACGGCTGCAATAGAGTGCAATCTTCTACTGCACATTTCAAATGCACAAATTCGTTCTCCTCCTAACGCAGAGGACAAATTGAAACTCACACGAGTTGAATTCCCTCAAGGAGAAATTTGGTGTAACCTAGACCTAGGACACCCAAGACCTTATATTCCAAACGAAATAAGGCAAGAAATAATCAGCCAAATTCACAATTTGGGACACCCAGGTATACACTCTACAGTGTATAAAGTTAAACAAAGATATTTTTGGCACGGACTCCGTGCAGATGTCTCCAACTGGGTCCGAGCGTGCGAGACTTGCCAACGAGCAAAAATCACTCGCTCCGTGAAGCTCCCTTACTCCGAATTTGAAACGGCTAACAAATTTTCACATGTACACGTTGACATTACCGGACCCTTACCTTTAGCTAAAGGAGGGAAACGTTACATTCTAATGATGGTCGATAGAGCAACGGGTTGGCTAGAGGCAGTCCCTCTTAACAACATCGAAACAGCCACGATCACAAACGCCTTTATCAATATTTGGGTAGCTTCAAAAGGCGTACCTAAATACATCACAAGTGATCAAGGCACACAATTCGAATCAGATCTATTTAATTCCATTATGGAACGTCTCGGAGTAAAACATACTCTCACGTTACCATACAAACCGTCAACAAACGGAATGGTAGAACGCAGAAATAGATCTTTGAAAGAGGCTCTCAAAGCACAAAACGAAAATTGGCTCGACGCCCTTCCAAAAGTACTACTCGCCATGCGTACGGCAGTAGACCCAGCAACGGAAACTACACCGTTCCAAAAAGTTTACGGAATTGACGTACCACTCCCAGGAGACATTTTCGTAACTTCTACAAACCTTTCTGAGCCTCTCTTCTTCCGGCCTACGCATATTAAACATAATAATACGAAGTATGCCGTCAACATGCCCAAAAACTTGGATACATGTACACATGTCTATATCAGAGTGCCCACACAGCTCTCCTCCCTGCAATGTCCTTACACGGGACCATTCAAAGTTATTAAGAGAGATAAGTTTTCGGTTACAGTACAAATTGGCGAACACACGAAAAAAGTTCCCAAACAACAAATAAAACCGGCTTACACTCTAAACTCAGACAAAGCTGTGTCACGAAACCAAAATCAGGCAGAAAATAAGGAGAAAACTCCCCGAAAATCCGCCAGAGGGCGCGTCCCCTCTACCAAATTCGACGAGAAGTGGGTGACTGCACTCGAAGCAGGCCACGCCCACTTTTCTCGGGTAGGAACAGTGGGAGATATAAATATGGAACACCCCACGCCAGGAGCTCATACCAACTTCGACCATGGCAGCTTCAACACCTACCTCCGAGAAGATGATCACAGAAGAAGTGGAAGAGTTACTCCTAGCCAAGGAAATTCCGGCGACGATCAGCCCGCTACCACCTTCGCCGGAGAAGAAAACACCGGCGGACGCCAGCGCGCCGAGGGAGGTGGTGTGGAAAACACCAGCAGCGTACACGACGCCGGCTACACCCGCTCCGCAGCTGCCCAGGGCTCCACCCGCTCACCAGCCCCCCACGGTTCCACGAAAGTGGATCAGCTCGGGCGACGTGCCCGTGCCTCGGTGGGACGAGATGAGCGCAGCGGGGTGGACGGAGCCGGAACGAGCACCTCCGCAACAGCCCAGCCGCGGCGCCCAAGCCCTCGCGGGTTTGGCTCCCGTCGGCAAAGCTCGGGCCGGCCACGGCCGCCCCGCGGCGCTCGTCGAAACCGGCGAGGCCGGGGCGCACCCCAGGCGCGGGACGCGAGGCCTGCACCTCCGCCTCCGCCCCAACTGGTGAGGGTTTCCTACGGAGAATTCCGTGTGGACCTCCCAGTTCCTCCAGCCGGCGTCGTCGTTAGTAACACGACGTCTTGGGGGGGCGCCTGTGGTGAAAACCACCCCCTCTTTTCAACAGCCCTTTTCAGGGCTACCAAAAAGAGGTAGACACAACACAAAAATATTTACAAGACGTCGAGTTATAACTCCGTCAAACAAAATATTTCACCAGAGAGAAAATACGAAATTCTCTCTCAAAAGTGAAATATTAGCTAATAACATACAAGGCGACCTCCCTAGACACTTACTGGGCGAGAGAGATGCGACAAGTATCTCGGACCAAGTCGCCTTGAACGAGAAAACTCAAACAGAAAATCAAACGTCCTCTAAAACTAACAAGGACAATTCAAACAAGCCTACTCGCCAATCAGAAACACTGATTACACGAGAGACAACAGGCGAACCAACCAAGAGGCGGCAAGCAACCACCTCTGGTCCAGCAGCCACCCCGGGGACCCCGTCTGAACAACGGACGCAGGGAAAACACCCGAGGTCCCCGTCTAAACTCAAGGTCGTCGGCTCCGCGACGGACGCTCGTAAGCCACCCCCGGGGACCCCGTCGCAGCGACGGACGTGGGGAAACCACCCCGGAGGACCAGCTCAGCTATCATACTCGCAGATACTGAGAAAACAATGTGCGAGCCAATGAGATTACACAGTTGAATTAACGAAATTAAGCGGACCAATCAGGAGGCGGCAGGAGGCGGCCACCTCCCTATAATTACCCCGCTCGGAGCCCTCCGAATTCATTCCACTCTCCGCTCTCGACGACTACACTTCGAAGTACGAAGATTTCTACACGCTCTACGCTGACGAACCTTCTGCTCCCGAGTTCATCTCAAGAACGGCTTCCTACTGCTTTCTACAAGGCATACCTTCTCTCCACACAGATCTCGCATTGGCATCTACGAGTCCAGTGATTATTCATCCTGCTCATTGCCCAACGTAGTTCTTCTGTCAGGACGCCACCCGGTACATCTATTGATATTCTCATTAGATCGTACGCCCGCTGGGACGTTCCGAGACGTGTCGCCCGGGTTTCGTAGCACTAGGCTCGTCACCGACCGCTGTGGGCACGCCGGTAAATTACTCAGCTCATACGCTCTAATTTACCGTCCAAGGAAGTCTTTTTCAAGACTACAAGGTAGGACCCTGACATCCGAGCAAAGGAAAGAAGCTCTGTCAAGCGAGTCCACCTTCTAAACCCTCTATTTCTATACGTAGAGGTATCGAAAACGAGTTAATAAACTCGGATATTTCGATGGAGCGCCGCCCGTCCTATTTCCTCATGCAAGGGGAGGCGGAACACGGCGCGGCCGGGCCTCTTAGCCCACGCAGCGCTACCTACCCGCTGCTCGACCAGTCCGCTGTTCCTAGCGACGGCCCAAGGCTCGATCCTCGTGACGAGATCGCCTTCTCACCTAACGTATTCACGAAGGAAACGTTAGATCAAGCCTCACCTACACAAAAGTTCGAGGATACCTTTCAGACCCGCTCTGAAGTCAATCATTATGATTCGACAAAGATTTCCGAATATCCACGATATTCTACACAAGGCTACCCGGCCGATCCGAGTGTCAAATACACTCCAAACGTACAAAAAACAAAGGATACTTTTCAGTACCTCAACCAAGCTCAACATATTCCTCCTACAGATATAAATCTTAGGCCGGAATATTACAAAACGGCTCAGTACCAAACTGATCGAACCCAGCACCCACTATGCGAGCCCAGTGCTCCACGCGGCTGCGACACGAACTATCCCTCAGTTCATCCCGCCAAGCAAGCTGACCTTGGCGATTTCGCTCACATTCCTTACAGGAATACCTCAGGGACTAACCCGCATAATCAGAATATAAATGTCCCACTTGGTCTACCTACACCAAGTAAAACATATTTAAATCCACTACAGTTGACTTATCCTTATTTTCCCTGAAATCCTCCTGATGCTCGTCTATTCTTTCCCTGAATTTCCTACCAGTTTGACCGCAATATTCGTAGCCACAAGAACATTTTAGTTTATAAACCCCACTTTTATCCTGAACATTGATTTTGTCCTTAACGGATCCTAATAATGCTTTAAGACTATTTTTAGTTCTAAAACATACTTTGTAACCTCTCGATGGTAGAATTTTGCCGATTTTATCCGAAATTTTCCCATAATAAGGTATACTTATCCATTGCTTTTCTTCTAAATTTACATCTTCCCTGGCCAGATTGGAAACTTTTTCCCTACTCTTTTTCCTAAGAACATTATCCCATATGGTATCAACGAGATCTCTTCCATATCCGTTACTAGCCGCTATGCTTTTGATAATGGATTTTTCTTTTGATAAATTTTGTTCACTCATTGGAATAGACAGAGCTCGGTTAATCATACTATGGAAGGCTGCATGCTTATGGACTAAAGGGTGATTTGAAGTACTATGGATAGTTATATCGCTATATGTATATTTTCTATAAATTGAAAAATCATGCTTTTCGTTTACCAAAGAGATGGATAGATCTAAAAAATTGAGTTTATTTCCGCCGAATTCGAGGGTAAATTTGATGAAGGGATCTAATTTATTGATTTTTTCGTGAAAAGAATTTAGTTGTCTTTCTGTGCCCTTCCATAGAATGACAATACATCGACATACCTACACCAATAGAGATGATCATTTGTGTTACAAGTTGTAAATATTTGTTGCTCAAGATAATCCATATAAATATCTGCAAGCAGAGGAGATAACGGAGAACCCATAGCAACCCCTGGCTGTGTATAACATTTCCCCTCAAATAAAAAGTAATTTTGATCCATACAAATAGACATCAAATTAAACAATTCGTCCTTTTTGAAAATATTAAGTTTAGAGGCCAACCAATATCGATGTAGCTAGATGCAAAGATGTGGTGTGCAGGCTGATTCACGCCTCTAAACTTAATATATAAGTTGAATTTACTTGAAAAATTCGAAATTATCAAAAGTGACAGATCTGGTAAATGTTTAAATGAGGATATACCTCAATATATTTCACCACTAATAGGTCCATTTTTATAAAGCTTGGAATTATCCCTTCACAATGTTGAAACCATATTTAGTTATTTCCCCCTTTCACTTCATCTAATTAGCTATAATCCCCCGTCACCTTGTTCGCACTTAATTGGTTGTACCTCCTGCCCCTTTCCTTTCTCTTGACCAATGGGATTCAATCTCCCTTCACATGTTACTATAAAAGCTGTGTCCTTTCTAATGTATCTTCAGTTACTTGCTTCTCCGTGCAGCACACATCGAGGGATCCCCCACTCTTCTTTTGTGCCATCGAATACTCTCGATACTATCGATCCAGCCTCCCAACACATCGATTTGATTTTGAAATAAGACGACCTTCTGAGCGCCAAAATTGAAAAAGTTCCAGTCAGGCAGCATGATTGTATGAACGAATTTTCTCAAATTACCTATTGTATTGTGATATGTTAAATTGTATCGGAATTTGAGTACAAAGAGATTGTTAAAACCAGCAACAAACTGAATAAAATTCGGCGATTCAAAAAATATTTTTTGCAGTTTCTATAGATTTGTCAGTAAATATTAATTAAATTTAAATACGTTTTCAGCATAATTTTGTGCAACCATTTTTTTTATGTCCTAGATGATCGTTGGCAATTTCGTTTTGACTAAAACTCTGCTAACATTTTTAGAAAACAAAAGTTGGGCATGTAGATCAGAATGATGTGTATTGTTTGGTAGTCTGGATGCTCGCAAGCTCGCATCTCAAAAATACATAACATCAAGTAGTCAATCCCTTAGTAAAAATGCAGATTAGTTGGGCATGTAGATCAGAATGATGTGTATTGTTTGGTGGTCTGGATGCTCGCAAGCTCGCATCTCAAGAAGACATAACATCAAGTAGTCAATCCCTTAGTAAAAATGCAGATTAGTTGGGCATGTAGGTCAGAATGATGTGTATAGTTTGGTGTTCTGGATGCTCGCAAGCTTGCATCTCAAGAAGACATAACATCAAGTAGTCAATCCCTTAGTAAAAATGCAGATTAGTTGGGCATGTAGATCAGAATGATGTGTATTGTTTGGTGGTCTGGATGCTCGCAAGCTCGCATCTCAAAAAGACATAACATCAAGTAGTCAATCACTTAGTAAAAATGCAGATTAGTTGGGCATGTAGATCAGAATTATGTGTATAGTTTGGTGATCTGGATGCTCACAAGCTCGCATCTCAAAACTACATAACATCAAGTAGTCAATCCCTTAGTGAATATTCAAATCAGTTGTACATGCAGGTCAGAATGACGTTTTAGAAGTACATTTCGGGAGTTTTACGAGCAAAAAAAATACTCCAGTTAGCCAGATTTGAACCCACGACGTTAGTCTCACGAGACCGTAATCATATCCATTGAGCTACACTTCAACTATCGTATATGGAGACAATCACAATACTTCACTATTCAGTAGGAGGGAGATAAAAGTGGGAGACTAGCGCCGCTGCGCGGCGGAGGAGGGAACCGATTTTATCCCCTCCCTTTTCAGAACTTCTGACTGCATCGATGTGTTGGGAGGCTGGATCGATAGTATCGAGAGTATTCGATGGCAGAAAAGAAGAGTGGGGGATCCCTCGATGTGTGCTGCACGGAGAAGCAAGTATCTTCAGTTATTGTTTGTTACTGATGATGGCCTAACCGTCGAAATCGATTTAACAGTGTAACTCTTTATTTTTCGTGGAAATAGACACGTTTTTCACTAACTTCCGTTTTGACACTGTTTTAACTGAGAGCCCGTCCACTGCAAGACGCGAAGTGGGGCGAACGCGACGAGAATCAAACCAGTTTGTTTTTCAACGCGCCAACAAGCGAAATGGATGTTGACAGTGTGTTTGAAGGGAGGCGAACCGTTCGGGCAAATTCGCCTGTTCGTGCGAAATCGCGTCCACTGGACGGACAGCCTAAAGACGGTAATGGGTAAAGAGTAATATTTTGGGCCATCGCAATCATCGCAACTGTTTAAGAGAAACAGTCTGGTGTAGTAAATCAAATATAATCTGATCAGGGCCCGTCAAGTGTAATACACTCTGTTTTATGTAGGCCTAAAAATTCTAAAATACTTCATTTACTAAATACAGGATCAGACCGGGCCCCCCCTGTGGCGGCCCTGGCATATGGGTAAATCCGTAGATTTACCGGTCGGAGCGATGCCGTAGTGTTGGCAACCGTGCTGCTCTTGTGAAGCGAATGCCGATCGTTCCCGAGTGCTCACGAAAGAAGCCGACCGGCCCCAAGTGCTTCATCCCACAAACGGAAGTCTTTCACTTGCGCTCCCAACTACATAAGTGATCCCATCCCGGCTTTTGTTCCTGTTTCGCTCGTGCCGTGTTTTTTATTTCACAATTTTCATTTTATTTCTCTTCTGTTATTTTATTTATTAGGTATATTAATTTTATCTCATTCCTGCAAAGCCATGGTGCGGAAGTGCAGTGTTTTTGGAACTACTCAAGCCACTTTGTACAAGTACGTTCTTATTTAAGTTACCTTGTTGTTGTTACTACTATGTAGGGGCATGTGAGGGGGGGCATCGGGACATTGCCCCAGTACATTTGGGAAAAAAGTAACAAACTGGAATGAAGACTTTACAAACATCGTTTCAAATTAGAACGAAAAGCGAGGTCTGTAGCTCCATGCTGTGGCTCCAAGGTAGTTGCTAGAAGGAATAGGTTTACGCTCCATCCAATTAGGTTTAAGATCCATCTACCAGCGAAAAAGTACGTAGATTATGATAATATCACTCTATTGAGAGGGAAATTTCGTCGATTCAGGTTAGACTGTGAAGGGGGAAAAAAAAGGAAATAAAGGGCAAGGAACAGGAAAAAGAGGTCATAACGGGATATTTCTCGTGAATACGTCTTTTGTAATAAAGTCCTTTGTATTGTCGGTCGAGTTGGAGTGCGTTGTTCTATGTGTACATAACCGTTGTACATAATCGTTGTACATATCCCTTTTCCGTCGGTAGTTACCAATAGTTACAAAAAGAAATAACAACGACACTTACAACGATCACTTTGAATATAATTCGCACCGAAGGAAGACGTTCATCAACGGATTTACGTAAGTTGAAGTTTAGTCAGGTAGGTACTGATTTTGACATTTTCATGTCTTTGCTTTGGCACATAAACTGAAAAATCGACACGAAAACTTGCTCATGCGATACCAATAAATAAAATAGACTCACTGTGTTGCGTAGAGAACAATCAACTGTTATGTTTATGTCTTTGCTATGGCACATAAACTAAAAAAACGTCACGGAAAATTGCTCACGAAAATATTTTGATGATTTCCGCTTACAACCGAGTCGTTGCTAGGGAAATGGTACTTCGTCGTTTTCCATCCCACAAAATTCGTTGACCATTCGTTCGAAAGCTCTCGATTTATCCAAACATATTATGTTAACTACTGCGAAGTGCGTGGCCAACAAGCTGAGTTATGAGCAAGGTTATTTGAATAATTGTGTACACTCAGGTGATCATTCTCAATAATTGATATGGTGAACATGATTGACACCGCTTGTTAATTTCTGATGATTTCATTGAGCTGATGTTTCGATGATTTGATTCATAGCAGGTGATCCGAATATTGCGAGAACGGTTTGATTTGTGAAGCGGTGGTTAAATCATTTTAATAGGTAATTTCTATACTTTACACTCTAGGAAGCTGTAATTTCGTATGTAGCCTCTTTAGGACATTTACTTGACGATGCCCAGGGTGCGGATCAGATGAGATACTTAGTAAGTAGGTACCTATAAGATAGTATTTTTAATTTAATTTGTTTATCTAATTAATTTATATTTAATTTATCAATACTATTTAATGATAATGATTGATTATTATTTAGTAGCCATATTCTTTCATAACAGTTGCCCAAGGCATGACATGACCCAAGTGGGATTTATGTATCATGTGTTTAGGTCAAAGTTAATTCACACTGAAAACAAAACAAATGGAAGAAAAACCTCAATGCTCTTCTTGACTGTCAAATAGGTAAATATTTTTGTGCCCCACTCCTTTTGCAGACCACCGGCCGCCACTGCTACTATGTATTCATTAATCAGAGTAGGTAAGTACAGTGCTTGATGTAATTACGTTGCTGATTGTATTGGTTCGTAGTAAGTAGGTACCCATTGGTAAGTAACTTACTTGGTAAGTTTATGGTTGTTGGTGCTATCCAACGTGCTGTAAATACCTTGGTACCTTTTCAGAGCTTACAATGTACCTACTTTTTCTGGCTTACTGCTTTCAACTCTTCAAGTAAAAACGACCTCTGCACATATGAAGTGGCACAGCACCCTTCATTACAATGTGAACGGTGAGCGCTTGTGTAGATGCAGTGTGAATGATGTACCCACCTACCTGTGCTTTACCTTCGAACTTCTAGTGTACGAACATCAATAGTGTACCTACTTTAGTGTTTGATACCTGCTAAATTCGAGCTAGTGAACGGAATATAAACGATAAATGTCAGTATTTAGGCACCTATGTTTATTATCTTACCTCCAGGTACCATGTTTTTTAGGATCCGTATTTTTGGGACTTTATAGCAGTCGCCTCCACGTTGGCAAGTCCTGGGTACTGGCTTATTCAATTGTGAATAAATATCTATCAGTGGACTGCAATGTCCCTTGAACTGGATAGATTTTATTCATGATTTTGATTGAGCTTGCTGAGAACTGCTTATCAAACATTTGCCACTAACAATAAATGTGTACCTACATTATGTACCTATGAGTTTATTTATTTATTTCATGTTTCCTAATTCTACCCATCCATATCTGCACGTTAAATACCTGAGCTCAGGATTTTTTTTTTTTTTACATCAAACAAAATGTCACCTTGTATTTGGATAAAACAATAAAACACTGCAAATTCTTGCATTATTTTCCGTTACAGATAACAAACCTGAGACAGAATCGGCAGTTTTTCCTGAATCAATTTATTCAAATACCTACTGGGAATGTAATTACCTTCCTTCAATTAGAATGATATATTCAGTACCAAGGTATATGCATACCTTTATTTCATTTGCCATTGTTGAGGTTTTTAAGTAATAAAAACCGAAGATTTTAGTTTTAATATATGTTTTAATGAAAATAGTTTTAGCGACAAGTTCACATGGAAAATGATCTAACGGGAATGGCGAAAGTACATCACAAGTCATCTGATTGGCCGACAGGCAAAAATGGCGGACCAATAGGGAATCTGTATTGCGGGTAAACAGTTCAAATTTAAAGTTTCCCTCCACATTCAATTCAAATTTAACATCCAACATTCCCCCTTAAATTTGAATCAGCTTTAGCAATTTTATAAAATTTTGAACATAAAACAAATGCATAATTTTCTAATTTCATTTTACATTATCTAATGCGTGTATCTGTTTCTCAACTTCTCGAAATCAATAGGAGTCAACTTCGTAAAAGCGTCAGCTAGTTGATCCTCTGATGGATAATATTTTACAACGAAATTGTTTTGTTTTATCTTTTCAGCAATAAACTTATACTTAATGTCAATGTGTTTTGACCTTTTGATGTAGTGGCAAAAGCCACTACATCAATTTTCAATCATTTTGATTGTACTCTGATTATCTATATGCAAATTTACATTCAAATTTTTACCGGTAAGCTCATAAAAAACTGCTTAAGAAAAAACACTTCTTTCACACATTCACACGCGCTTATTAGTTCAGCTTCAGCGGTATTTGTCGCGATATTCGACTGACGTTTTGTAGACCAGGATATGGCACCGCCAGAGTAAAGAATGATGTACCCTCCGGTGCTTCGTCGAGTTTTCTCATCATTTGCGAAGTCAGAATCGCTGTAGGCATCAATCTTCGTGCAGTCTTCGCCTTTCGAGTACTTGATGGCGATGTCTTTTGTACCTTGAATGTATCTGAAGATACGTTTTACCTTTAAAATGTCTCCTTTGGTAGGGTTTTCCACCTTTCTCGATGCTTGATTAACCGAGAAGGTTAAGTCTGGTCTGGTACGGTTTGAAAGGTACAACAGACTTCCGATAGCTTCGCGATAAGGGTATTTCTTGTTTGGAGTCGGGTTTTCGATGGATCCAGGAGTTGAAGGAGTTCTCACGCTTTTAGCAGTTTCCATATTAAATTCATTGAGAATTTTATCTATGTTGATGAAGCAGTAAATTTTCATTTTTCAGTTCCATTCCAAGGTAGACTTTAGGCTGTTTCTCAAATTTTTCTTTTAAATCTTGAGATGAGCTGACTTAGCCCTTTATCTTTCAAAAAATCAACAAAAGTTTTATTCCAGTTGATAGGAGCTTGTTTTAGACCATATAATGATTTTTGTAAAAGGCAAACCTTTCCTTTTTCTTCTTCAAATCCTTCTGGAAGCTTCATGTAGAGTTCTTCCGACAGATTTCCATGCAAAAAGGCACTGGCGACATCAAATGTCATTATTGTTTTATCAGTAGCCTTTGCATAGGCAAGCAAAAACCGTAGAACACTTATGTTTACGACTGGGCTGAAGGTTTCATAATAATCACCTTCGCGTTGTTCACAACCTCTCACAACCAGTCTTGCCTTGAACTTTCCATTGTCTTTTTGTCTAAATACCCATTTGCTACTTAGAAGCTTCTTATTTTTCACATCTTTTTCAGGTATAAATTTAAAAACATCATTTTTCTTAAGTGCTATCTTTTCGGTGTTGATGGCCTCCTTCCAATCGCTTGAATCTGGACCATTTACAGCTTCCTTGTATGTAAGTAGGACATAATCTTGAAGATAACTAGGAGGTCGTTTAGTACGCTGTCCTCTACCAAGTAGTTCATCCTCTTCTTCATCGTCAGGAGATTCAGCATCTTCAAAAATGGTCTCTTCTTGTTCGGAGTCTTGTATATTTTCTTGAGATTCTTGTTCTGTTTGGAAGTTCGGAGTGCTGATCTGATATTGTATTGGTCTTGCTGCACTGTTGTTATCGCTGGTTGGTTCTTGAGTCTCAGAAGTTGATTTTTCAGTTTCTTCGGAGTTTTCTTCTATCTCAAGTACAATGGTGACGTCATCATAGTTGTTTTTGATTTTTGTTTCAGGGATCCGGTCGTCAAAAATTACGTCACGAGCATTGATGATTTTTTGGGCATCTTCGTCCCACAAACGGTATCCATTTAGCGAATAACCAACATGGCAATACTTTTTGCTTCGACTGTCTAATTTCTTTAGTTTTGTAAGAATTTTAGCGTAAGCAGCGCACCCAAAAATGTGCATTTTACTATAGTCAGGTTTCTTTCCAAACCACATCTCGTATGGTGTTTTTGAGTCTGGAAGAGTTTGCGTTACGCTTCTGTTCAATATATAGCATGCAACTCTCGCACATTCACCCCACATATCAGCAGGCAAACCTGAATCATAGAGAAGTGCCCTGATCTTATCCATCAGAGAACGGTTCAGCCGTTCTGCTTTGGCGTTCAATTGGGGAGTATGTGGTATAGTAAAATCAAATATGGTTCCTCTGGATTTTGCCCAATTGTTTAGGTTTTCATTTGCAAATTCACCCCCATTATCTGCACGGATTTTATAAACTGGTAAAGTCCACTTTGACTCCACTTCAGCTACATATTCTTTTAAAATTTCAGCAGTATCCGATTTTTTATTGAGCAAGTAAATTTGCTTGAAGCATGTAAAATCGTCTTGGAATGTCAAAATGTAGGTATATCCATCCCATGTAGATTTTTCAATTTGGCAAATATCTGTATGTATAATTTCTAGGGGTCTGGTGGCTCTGGTACGTACTGTAGAAAATGAAAAACGAGTCTGTTTGGCTTTTAGGCAAATTTCACAAATCTTTTCGGCATTTTTGAAATCAGTCTCAGAAATTCCCAAATTATTTTCTTTGTTTAGTTTTTCAAGATTTTTGTAACTGAGATGTCCCAGAATTCTGTGCCAGTAAACAGCATCCTTTTTCTTGACTTGGAAACATGACGATTTTTCAGGGTTGTCTGGGTTGAGTTTTAGAGCATATAAACCATTTGCTTGTTTTTCCCCCTCAAGCACATGATCGTTTTTAGAAATCACGACTTTTCTTTGGTGAAAAGTACTTCACCACCATTTTCTGTTATGGCACCTACTGATACCAGGTTACTGTCAAGACATGGAGCAAGTATGACGTCATTTAGTATGCATTCTTTGGCATCAACACAGTGCCGACACCCGTAGTAGGTAGGGACTGATTTTTCTTTGCGACCTTCACTAAATCATGTTTGATTTTGAAATTCGTCAAAATAGAGGGTTGGTTCGTCATATGTGACGACGATCCACTGTCCACATAAAATTTCAGCTCGTTTGTGTCAGAATTTTCTGGTTTTATGGTAAAACTAGCGTTCCCCCCCGCGAGCGTTGCTGCGCCCAAATTAAATTTGTTTATTGATCGTAATTTTAAACTGTTATTAAGAGGTGATTTGATGGACGGAAGCTTAGCCTTTGGTTTCTGCCTTTGGTGTCTACAATGACCCTGGATTCGTTGTCATTTTATGCAGACGTTCAATAGTATCCTCCTCCTCCCTTCTCCTCCTCCTCCTCCTCCCTCCCCCTCCTCCTCCTCCCTCCTCCTCCCCTCCCTCATCCTCCTCCTCCTCCTCCTCCCTCATCCTCCTCCCTCATCCTCCTCCTCATCCTTTGGCCTCACCCTCGGCCTCACTCTGCCTTCGGTCTTGGCTTGGGTAGTTAAATAAATTTCTAAAACCTGACACTGCACCCTTTTATGCCCTCTGGGTCAGAGCCCTTTGAACGGATTTGCACCAAACTTTACAGGAACAATCCTTGAATCATGCCTAATAATACCTGAAAGTTTCATTACAATCTGTCGAGCGGTTTCGGAGTCTATAGGCAACATACATACATACATACATCCTCTTTTATAGATATACTAGCGTTCCCCCCGCGAGCGTTGCTGCGCCCAAATTAAATTTGTTTATTGATCGTAATTTTAAACTGTTATTAAGAGGTGATTTGATGGACGGAAGCTTAGCCTTTGGTTTCTGCCTTTGGTGTCTACAATGACCCTGGATTCGTTGTCATTTTATGCAGACGTTCAATAGTATCCTCCTCCTCCCTTCTCCTCCTCCTCCCTCCTCCTCCTCCCTCCTCCTCCCTCCCCCCCCTCACTCCTCCTCCTCCCTCCTCCCCTCCCTCATCCTCCTCCCCTCCTCCTCCTCCCTCCTCCTCCTCCTCATCATCCTCCCTCATCCTCCTCCTCATCCTTTGGCCTCACCCTAGGCCTCACTCTGCCTTCGGTCTTGGCTTGGGTAGTTAAATAAATTTCTAAAACCTGACACTGCACCCTTTTATGCCCTCTGGGTCAGAGCCCTTTGAACGGATTTGCACCAAACTTTACAGGAACAATCCTTGAATCATGCCTAATAATACCTGAAAGTTTCATTACAATCTGTCGAGCGGTTTCGGAGTCTATAGGCAACATACATACATACATACATCCTCTTTTATAGATATAGATATAGATAAGCAACTTTGTCTTTATTAGCGGTTTTCTCTCTTTTTTCATGTTCAGCACGAAAGTAGCACCTTTCAGATTTGTGATTGGTCTTCTTGCAGTACTTGCATTTTTCTTCTGCATCATTGGATTCTTCACTTGATTTATTCATTGGACAAGAAATTTTTAGATGGCCGGGTTTTTTACACTTAAAACATTTAGGGGCATTTTCATTTTTCTTGTTGTGGTTGTTTTTATTTTTGAAGGTCTGAAAAGCAACATTTTCTGTGGTTTTAGGTTTTCCAACAATCTTTTCCTCAGAAAAAAGTCTCGTCATTAGATTATCTATTGTGCGTTCAGTTTTAACTACAGAGCCCCAAACGGTACGAAAATTAGCATATTCAGTTGGTAGCATGGACAAAATTTTGGATATAACCATCTCATCTGTAATGCTTTGTTCAAGAGCATTCAGGCGGAAAGCCATGTTCTGAACTGAACTGATATTTTGAGCCATGTCAAGCGATTTGTCGAATTTGTGCGCGTAAAACGTCTGCAGAAGTTCATTGACCTGGTCATCGTTCTGACGATCGTATACCTTGGTTATTTTGTCGATCATTTAGTTTGACGTCTTGCAATGCATTATGTGACACAACACTGTCTTATTAACCGAGGCTAATATCGCTTTTTTAGCACGAGCATCCTTACAAATGAACTCTTTTTTATCCTTGTCTGCTGTCATGTCTTCTTGTTTGATCCCACCAGTCACGAACTCGTCAAGTCCAGCAGACTGTAATACTACGTCCATCTGTAGTTTCCAGACGTGGAAATTGTCTACACCACTCAATTTTTCAATGTGTGAAACGTCATCGGTTTGATTTGAAGTCATTTTTAAAGAAAAAGTGTTTTTACTTACGTTTTGACGGCGACAAAACTTCCTGCACACACTACGCGCTGTTTTAGAGTTTTACCTTACTTTTCCGACACTTCGTTCACTTCGAATCGAAACCTAATCTGGGCAACATAACCTGTTGAGGTTTTTAAGTAATAAAAACCGAAGATTTTAGTTTTAATATATGTTTTAATGAAAATAGTTTTAGCGAGAAGTTCACATAGAAAATGATCTAACGGGAATGGCGAAAGTACTAGTGATGTGACGAGTCGAGTTGACAAGTCGAGTTGACTCGAGTCAGGAGCAGACTCGAGTCGTCTCGAGTCAAATCGGTCGTAACTCAAGTACAAAAGACTCTTTTATTGTTTTGATATCCGAAACAAAGCGACTAAGACGAAGTAAACACGAACTCTTATAGAGATTAAATAGCCGAACACAATAGAAATCAGTACAGCTGGAACAGTTTTTAGCGAATTTATCCTGGACCGAGTCGAGTTGAGTTGACTCGTAAAACTAAAACCGTATTGGCCAAGTGCGAGTCTGGCGGGATCTGTATCAGAGCTACAGTAGGGATCGAGTTTCGAGTTGAGTCTGACTCGACTCGTAACTCGAGTTCGCGGCAGTTTGCGAGTCGAGTCACTCGAGTCAGGAAAGTACCCCGACTCGTCACACCACTAGAAAGTACATCACAAGTCATCTGATTGGCCGACAGGCAAAAATGGCGGACCAATAGGGAATCTGTATTGCGGGTAAACAGTTCAAATTTAAAGTTTCCCTCCACATTCAATTCAAATTTAACATCCAACAGCCATCGTCTCATGAAGTGAATGCATAACACAAGAAGACACCTAATTGAGTTAGGTTCAGTACTTACGGAAAATTCGATATTACTTACTAACTTCGTGAAGAAATTGGCTAAAAAGATTCAATTTTGCACCACAAATATGAAGACAAATGAAAATTCGTTCTATCGGGGCTCACCATTGGCAAGATCATGATGACACAAATGCTCAAGATAACCAATTGTTCACATCAAACAAAAATTTTAATTCACAGAAAAGTAAAAAAAAAAAAAAAAAAAATTGATTTGCTGATAGTATCATGCTACATGATGGGGACTCATGATTGGCTATTTTATGACACAATTGCTGTAGAAATCTTATATTCCACGTCAAACCTTATCAAAAAATAACAAACGAATAAAAAAAAGATCATGAATTGATCTGGATTCGAACGCGGTCCAACAGTGTGGCAAGCAGATACTATACCACACTCGACGGTAGCCGTACACCGGCGCGTGGTTCCCTCCTCCGCCGCGCAGCGGCGCTAGTCTCCCACTTTTATCTCCCTCCTACTGAATGGTGAAGTATAGTGATTGTCATCAGGCTCGACAGTTGAGGTGTAGCTCATCGGTTATATGATGACGGTCTCGTGAGATGAATGTCGTGGGTTCAAACCCTGTTGCCCGGCTCATTTTTTTTGCTCGTACTACTCCCGAAATATACTTCTAAAACGTCATTCTGTCCTGCATGTACAACTAATTTGAATTTTCACTAAGGGATTGACTACTTGATGTTATGTATTTTTGAGATGCGAGCCAACCTATACACATCATTCTGATCTACATGCCCAACTAATCTTCATTTTTACTAAGGGATTGACTGGTACACAATCTCCTCACCAATAAATCTATTTTTTCTTGGCATACGGATAAATCCGTAGATTTACAGGTCGGAGCGATCATACAAGCCCAGACTGATAAAAGAGGAGACTAGCGCCGCTGCGCGGCGGAGGAGGGAACCACGCGCCGGTGTACGGCTACTCGAGTAGCAGATACTATACCACTGGGCTATCGACGGGGGCGTCAGAGGCTATCGTGGCGCGTCAAAAAACTAAGGCTCTCAAGCAGTTTGGAATAGGCCACGCCCTTAAAACCTTTTCTTCGGGACGTTGCCCAGCCACACTCCCCACTCTGCAACGCCCGGTCCACTTCCCCCTCCTAGGTTCATAGTGCAAATTCATAAAAGAGGGTGTGGGAGTTTTCGCCCCGTAATGAAAAGGGTAAAAAACAGTCAGATTAGAGAGTAGATGTGACTGCACAAAATTTAAAAAAATGATAATAAAAATCACGAATTTAGCTCAAGTGGTTGCAAAGGAAAGGTAGGTACCACGATGATAATACAAAATTGCATTGACTTAGGGAGGCCCTTAAATTTATGATTTTCCAAATTGAATCCAACATTTTCCCAGTAGAATTCAACACTTCGTTGAATTTTGAAAAGTTACAGTCATGCAGCATGATCGTATGAGCGAGTTTTTGTGAATTATCGCACTGCAATATGTTAAATTCTAATTAATAATCTAAATAAATTCTGATTAATAATCAGTGAATTTACTCCACCAGTGTCCGACATGATAAGAGGACAATGAAGCCGGGAATCACCACCACCTCCGATGAACTCATTTTTTATGTGCGTTTCTGATTTGGAGTTTTTTTATACTGTCCAATGTTGATCAAGCAAAGCAAAACATTGATTTTTTGTTGATTTTAGTGGGGTGTCCGGAGTTACTCCATGTTTTGGAGTAACTTCGGACACTTTAAATTTAAAAAAATATATATGTGCTAGGGTCACTAAAAAAGTTATTGTTTTCTGAATTGATTAATGAGATGTGAAGGATTCTAATTTATTTTTTGTAGAATTTTTTGGAACGTTGAAATGCGTGAAAATTGTTAAAAAAAACCTCCAAAATCGTCCGAAGTTAGTCCAGTTGACGGTACTCAATTGCCACATGTAATACATGATTTAGGAGTATTTTTTCGTGCTGAATCTCATAATGATGTTCATTTATTGATATTTGCAACACCAACTTATGAAAACACCGAAAAAACTACATTTTAGTACGCTTTGTGGAAATGTGGTAGAAAAGTGCAATTCCGGTCAGTTTTTCGGTGTTGCAAATATCAATGAATGAACATCATTATGAGGATAATCATGTATTACATGAGGCAATTGAGCAGCTTCAAAAACTCAGTTACTGCACTTTTATGCGGAATTGCGCACCTTTAGAGTGGAATTGCGCACATTCTTCATGAAATTCTACATAGAATTCAAATCTGCAATAAAAAACAGGGGTTCCCATTTAAAATAACAAGTTTTATGTCAATTGCGCACGAGCGCAATTTTGTCTTTTGAGATCCTTACAATAAAACAATAAGATTGAAAAAAAAAATATTTTTTTTTTGACCCATTATTAAAGATATGGGGGGGGGGGGGGGGGAGACACCCAGTACATATAAACTCAGATTTGACCTCTGGCAAGTTAAGCTCACTTTTCCCTTGCACGGTCACATTTTTTAATGTTCTAGTTCATCGTTAATAAATCTCTGTTGGCTAAAATTCTGCAAAAAAGTCAACATTTAACAATTTTTAGCCGTTTTAGCCATTTCTTGTGATTTTTTGAGCTAGTTTTGAAACATGTGTTGAAAAAATGCTAGCCAACCAACTCATTCTTTGTTTGGAAAGCTTGCTTTTTTTTGACATTTCATGTCTTTGCTATGGCACACAACCAAATTCTCGTTATGTTACGTTACGTAACGAAATATGCTCAATTTCTGATGATTTCCGCTTACAACCGAGACGTTGCTAGGGAAATGGTACTTCGTCGTTTTTCATCCCACAAAATTCGTTCACCATTCGTTCGAAAGCTCTTGATTTATCCAATCATATTATGTTAACTACTGCGAAGTGCGTGGCCAACAATCACAGTTATGAGCATGGTTATTTGAATTATTGTTTACACACAGGTGATCATTCTCAATAATTGATATTGTGAACATGATTGCAACCGCTTGTTAATTTCTGATTGCATACGAGTCTGCTACACATACCTACGCGTCTGCAACTGAAGACATGAAATGTTCCAATGTGTTGCAGACTCGTATGCAAGCGTTTCGTCTTTACATTCTTTCTTACTATACATTTCCTGTCGTTTCCGGAGAGGGGACCCATGGCTAAATCAATTTACTTAGTATTTCTAGAGCTTTTGATTCTTTAAGTCATGATATTTTGGCACAAGAACGGAATTTTTATCTCAATCCTAAGACGAGTTATCGTCTGGAATCACACACACACACACACACACACACACACACACACACACACCTATGTTGATTAAAAAATGAAGCTTTCTAAACAAAAGGAAGAGTTGGCTGTCCAGCACTTTTTGAGTACAATAAACGAGTCAAATTTCTAAAAATGTGCTTGTAGTGTGCGAGGATGGCATGAAGAATTTGATCAGATAAACCAAACTGAATGTTTATTTGATAATTGGCTCGCCTTTTATAGGTGAGTGGATAAAGTACAATTAGAGGAATTAGTTATTAACAGCTGCTGATGATGATGGACACTACATGTAGACAACCCCAGGATCGTTGTGAAGGTGATGTCTTGGTTCGTACTGCCTCATTATCTCATCTCCTCGTAGCTTTTTCAGTAGGAGACTTGAAACATATATTCAGCTCTGGCCAGCAGGCGAGGGTCTGCGTGCAGTCCTTGGTAGCTTATCTGAAAAAAAAAAAAAAAAAAAAAAAAAAAAAACCATAATGTAACATCAAAAAAAATATTTTTTTTGTTGGCTCTGAAAATGGCTGTTGAAAGTAAGCCTTAATAAAGGCCATGTACGAAATTATGCTAAAAACTTCATTAAATTTTGTTTTAAAAAATCTATAAAATTGCAAAAAATAGCCCAAAATCTCTTTTTGAATAGAAGAGTACCATTTAGAATACTTTTTTTTTTTTTCATAAAATTAATAGCTAACATTTTCTTTTCACTCATAAATCCTCCAATTTCTATACAACTTGAAATATACAAAAAACGCTGCAAATTATTTCACAAAGGTTTATTATTTTTTCAATTGAGTATGATCGTAGTTTTAGTTGGCTTGCGTACGTCATAAGGCCCGTCCAGACTCCTCGGCGTGTCCTATTTCGAGTTGCCACAACCTATACTTCTATAATTATATACGCATGTTTATATTTCTCGATTTGAGCTCCTATCTATTCGAATAGTTATTGCCTTAACCCTTTCCGGACGAAACCCGGTCAGGACCCGGCTAGGCAATATCCGCATTTGGACGGAACATTTTGAGAGAGGGATGTCTCACAGGACGAATGCCGGTCTCTGCTCGGCGACCTTGTTACCTCGTAGGGGTCGAATGCCGGTCACTGCTCGGCGCCCTTTCTTGTCTTCACTGACGAAACCCGGTGGTAGCTTGGTATTTTTTAAATATTGGGGGCAATTCAGTAGGTTTTACTGAAGGTTTTGACAATAGATCGCAGCACTTTATTGATAAAATGAACCCATTGGGAAGGAATATGAGAAACCTTTCTGTGACTGGTTACTACTTGAACTTCGACTTTTTATCATTATTTTCTCACTGATCTCACTGTATCCATTGTACCCAGTTTTCTGTGTTTAGTAATTGTGCTTTTTCAGTTCGTAAGTGGTTTTTTCGTCATGAACGATGAACAAATTGAAAGATTGTTGCTTCAAATGGAAGAGCAAGACGACCAGATGGAAGAGAATGAAAATTTCGTCCAAAATTTTTCATATTTTTTGTTCTGGGGAAATGATTACAATAAAAAAAAAAAAAAAATAATAATAATAATAATAATAGGTAATCTGTGCTTTTATTTGATGAATGTGTCTTCAAACGTGAAGTACCGTTTTTAGGTGACCTATTGCAAAAAGCTTATCGTCCTTGAAAGATATAATGGCGTGTAATAAGTCGTCCTGTTAGGTACATGCATAATGCCGGTCCCTGACCGGGTCCCGTCCTTGTGGACACGATCGGAATTCAACTTTCAACCGCAAAGGGTTAATAATATCTGTATCTAAGTACGTACGAAAAGTCGAGAGGATATGTTATTAAATATGCATAGGAAAAGCAATGGTATTAACACACAAATATGATACAAATATGACCCAAATCTTCAACGACCTCAATGACCGGGCCAGTACCTCGAAGTGTACCTGTCCCGTATCTGTTATCCCATAAGTCGTTGTGGGTTGGTCGGGGATGGTGTCTGAGATTCTGCGAAATGTACAAACACCACCAAGGGGGTGTAAGCAGACCCGTAGGGGGGGGGGGGGGGGGGGGGGGGGGGCACTGGGTACGTTATCCCCGGGGCCCGGAATCGACATCAAAAAGAAAATGAGGGAATTTGAAAGAGAAAACATGTCAAATTGGACTATTATTTACGTGGAATATATAATGTTAAGCCAAAATAGAATGAAAGCACGGTATGTTTTTTTGAAACCAAGGTCGGAAAAAACAATCACCGTTAGAAGATATTTTGCGCAGTAGAAAAAACCTAGATCGCTGAACAAAACATTGAATGTTGGATAAATATATTTAACGTCAAATAAATAACCTTCTACATCTAAAAAATAGTTTCTACGGTAATTAAAAACCTTGGCCTGGTCAAAATGGTACGAACTAAATCAATCAGGACTAAGTAGTGGAAACCCAGTGTTTGTTACTGATGATGACCTGACCATCGAAATCGATTCAACATAGTAACTCTTAATGTTTTGTGGAAATGATTGTCCCCACTGTAAAATTACTGAACCAAGAGTTCTTTTTTGGCATTGGAGCAGGTTTCGTCGATTTCGATGATTCAGACGCTGTAATGGGGAATTTTCATGGTTCTTTATTTCATGGATGCCATCACAACAACCGAACTGCCAGAACAGTGGGTACCTAACAACTGGGGACGACCATGATGTTGACACAAACTTAGCGTTTTGAGATATCAATCAGGCTCACTAGTGTCACCCTTATCATGGATTATCTAGCCGTTTATACAACACGAAAACACCGTCCAGATCGCTTGTTTAGCAGCACACAACTTACCTGTGTCACCTTCCTTCTTCACTGGTAGTTAGTTCTGAACTACCTTGTGTTCATTCTATATTTCCCCATCGAAAAATGTAACCCATTATTTACCTATATGTAAACAACAAAATGAAAGCATTTTTCACATTTCAAAAGTTTCTGGGATCCTAATTTTCGACATTTAAACCTTTAAATTTTCGTTCTTTTACAGATCCGAAATGCTTTACTTACAGTAAATTTTTACTGGAGAATCTATTTTTGCCACTGATTTTGAGATAAACAACAAATTTGTAACTGAAATATACACCAAGAGCTAAACTATAAGTAAGAAGCCTTATACAGGGAACAGGCCTGAAGGAAGCCGAAAATTATTTGGTTCAATTCAGAACGAAAGTTTCTCTTAGCTACTTATTTTCTTGAAAACCCTTAGTTCATCCTCCCCCCCACCCCTCCACTCAAAATCAGGGGATTTTAATCTTGGAATTGAATTTTGATTTTCAATGTTGATAGTCACAGCTTCAAACCGATTTTTAACTGCAGTCAGCAAACACAAGAAGTAGTTTCTAAAATCTGATCTACCATGGACATCAGATAATGAAGTAGCGTTAGTGCTATTAAATCAGGGAATATTAAAAACAGACCTGTATGTGTTTTCAAGTGAATTATCAAACTACGAAACTGAAAAATTTTCCCTATATTCAGCAAACACAAGAGATACTTTCTAGAATCTGTTGTGCTGATAGAGTTAGAGTTATATCTGATCCACTACAGCCTTCATACAATGAAGAAAAATGTAAGTATTATATCATGGAAAACAGAAACCAACCTGTATGCATTTTTAGGTGACGTTTCAGATTACCAAGCTGACTAGCTCGATAGTCACAGCTACCACAGGCATAGGGCTTCTCACCTGTCGATGAAACAATGAATTTATCATTACACTTAACAAACACAAGATGTAGATTCTGGAATCTGATCTACCATAGACATCAGACAATGAAGTAATGTTAGTATTATTATATGATGGAATAACAAAAACGAACCTGTATGTGTTTTCAGGTGACTTTTCAGACTAACAAGGTGACTAGCTCTATAGCCACAGCTATCACAGGCATAGGGCTTCTCACCTGTCAATGAAACAATGAATTTATCATTACACTCAACAAACACAAGATGTCGATTCTGGAATCTGATCTACCATAGACATCAGACAATGAAGAAATGTTGGTATTATTATATGATGGAATAACAAAAACGAACCTGTATGTGTTTTCAGGTGACTTTTCAGATGTCCAGGCTGGCTAGCTCTATATTCACAGGTATCACAGGCATAGGGCTTCTCACCTGTCAGAGAAACGTAAAATTTCCAAGAATATTCAGAGAATAAAAGAAGTAGTTTCTGGAATACAATCTACCATAGACACCAGATGTTGAAGTAGTGTTACTGTTATTAAATCAGGGAATAACAAAAACAAACCTGTATGTGTTGTTAGGTGAAGTTTCAGACTACCAAGCTGACTAGCTCTATAGTCACAGCTATCACAGGCATAGGGCTTCTCACCTGTCAATGAAACAATGAATTTATCATTACACTCAACAAACACAAGATGTCGATTCTGGAATCTGATCTACCATAGACATCAGACAATGAAGTAATGTTGGTATTATTATATGATGGAATAACAAAAACGAACCTGTATGTGTTTTCAGGTGACTTTTCAGATGTCCAGGCTGGCTAGCTCTATATTCACAGGTATCACAGGCATAGGGCTTCTCACCTGTCAGAGAAACAACAAAATTTCCAAGAATATTCAGAGAATAAAAGAAGTAGTTTCTGGAATACAATCTACCATAGACACCAGATGTTGAAGTAGTGTTACTGTTATTAAATCAGGGAATAACAAAAACAAACCTGTATGTGTTGTTAGGTGAAGTTTCAGACTACCAAGCTGACTAGCTCTATAGTCACAGCTATCACAGGCAAAGGGCTTCTCACCTGTCAATGAAACAATGAATTTATCATTACACTCAACAAACACAAGATGTCGATTCTGGAATCTGATCTACCATAGACATCAGACAATGAAGAAATGTTGGTATTATTATATGATGGAATAACAAAAACGAACCTGTATGTGTTTTCAGGTGACTTTTCAGATGTCCAGGCTGGCTAGCTCTATATTCACAGGTATCACAGGCATAGGGCTTCTCACCTGTCAATGGAACAATGAATTTATTATTACAATAAACAATCTTAAGATGTAGATTCTGGAAATTGATCTATCAAAGACATCAGAAAATGAGAGAGTGTTAGTATTATTATATGCTGGAAAACCAAAAACAAACCTGTATGTTTTTTTAGGTGACGCTTCAGTCTATCAGGCTTACTAGCTCTATAGTCACAGCTATCACACGCATAGGGCTTCTCACCTGTCAAAGAAACATCGAATTTTCAATATATTCAGTGAACCAAAGAAGTAGTATCTGGAATATGAACTACCGTAGACATCAGATAATGAAGTAGTGTTACTGTTATTGAATCAAGAAATAACAAAAACAAACCAGTATGTGTTGTTAGGTGAAGTTTCAGACTACCAAGGTGACTAGCTCTATAGTCACAGCTACCACAGGCATAGGGCTTCTCACCTGTCGATGAAACAATGAATTTATCATTACAATCAACAAACACAAGATGTAGATTCTGGAAATTGATCTACCAAAGACTTCGGAAAATGAGATAGTGTTAGTATTATTATACCTTCAAAAAAATGTATACACACTTTAAACTGTTGTAGTTTTCCCGCTCTACAAGGCTAATGTTATATTTCTTCGCCATGTGCCAGCATAATCGTCCCTCTATGTTATATTATCAGTTGGAATTTGTAATATCAACATGGGGGACGTACGTTTGAGTTTTGAAGAACGTAAGCAGGTTATTAGGTGGTACTGGAAGTTTGAGAATGTAAATGAAGTTCAAAGACAGTGGAGAAGGGAGTATGATACAGAACCACCTTCAAGATTAACAATTACACGCATACGAGACAAATTCGAAGTTCATGGAACAGTGTGTGATGTGCATAAAGGTCATTCAGGTCGGCCTCGAACAGCTACAAGTGATGAGTCATCAACGGCAGTCTTGGAACTGTTTCAACGCTCTCCTAACAAATCTTCAAGGCAAGGGGCACGTGAAAGTACTAGCAGCGTGCTACGCATTCTGAAGAGAGGCAAGTATCGTGTTTACATTCCTAGGCTGGTGCAACAGCTAAATGACGACGATCCAGATCGAAGGTTGCAATTTTGTGAATGGATTCAGGAAATGGTGATACGTGAACCGGGATTTATGGGTAGCATCATTTGGTCGGATGAAGCCCAATTCAAACTTAATGGAACTGTCAATAGGCACAATTGTGTTTACTGGGGTGAAGAAAATCCTCAAATTACAATTGAAAAAGCTGTAAATTTGCCTGGTGTAAATGTGTGGTGCGGTTTGTCTTCAAGGGGACTCATTGGACCTTTTCGATTTGAAGGCACTGTAACTGGTATTAATTACCTAACAATGCTTGCCGATTCCATATTTCCTGCCATTCGTGCATTATACGGTAATGATGATTTTTATTTTCAACAAGATGGTGCTCCGCCGCACTATCACAGGGACGTACGAGCTTACCTGGATCAAAATTTGTCGGGCCAGTGGATAGGACGCAGGGGGCCAATCGAGTTTCCAGCACGCTCTCCAGACCTTACACCACTGGATTTCTTCTTGTGGGGCACAGTAAAAGATGAGGTGTACAAACGTAAACCACGTAACCTAGACATTCTTTGGAATGAGATTCAAGCAGTGTGTAGAGAAATCTCATTGGACGTTTTGATATGATGTACAGAATCAGTGGTGACTCGTACTCAGAATTGTATTGATGCTGCAGGTCACCAATTTGAACAGTATTAACATTTGTTATTTATGTTTCATTTACATTGGACTTTCAGCTTTCTATTTTCCTGAAATTTAACTTTGTAGAACGGTAAATAAATTTTCTATGGAAGCTCAAAGTGTGTATACATTTTTTTGAAGCACCCGTATGATGGAAAACCAAAAACAAACCTGTATGTGTTTTTAGGTGACGTTTCAGATTACCAGGCCGACTAGCTCTATAGTCACAGCTATCACAGGCATAGGGCTTCTCACCTGTGAAACAAACAACAAAATGTTCACTACACTCAGCAAACTTAGCAGGCAGTTTCTGTTCTATCATAGAAATCAGATAATGAAGTAATGTTAGTGTTATGGTATCTGGGAATATAAAAAACAAACCAGTATGTGTTGTTAGATGAAGTTTAAGATGACCAAGCTGACTAGCTCTGTAGTCACAGCTATGACAGGCATAGGGCTTCTCACCTGTCAAAGAAACGTGAAATTTCCAAGAATATTCAGAGAACAAAAGAAGTAGTTTCTGGAATATATTCTACCCTAGACACCAGATAATGAAGTAGTGCTACTGTTAATAAATCAGGGAATAACAAAAACAAACCTGTATGTGTTGTTATGTGACGTATCAGATTACCAGGCTGACTAGCTCTATAGTCCCAGCTTTCACAGGCATAGAACTTCCCTCCTGTCAAAGAAACGTTAGATTTCTCAATATACTCAGGGAACAAAAGAAGTAGGTTCTGGAATCTGATCTGTCATAAACATCAGATAATTTTAGTAGTAATAAGTAATATTAGTGTTATTATGTCAGGGAATAATAAAATCAAACCTGTATGTGTTTTCAGGTGATTTTTTAGACTACCAATCACACTCGCTCAATAGTCGCGGTTATCACAGGTGTATGACTTCTCTCCTATCGAAGGACTGAGCCATGCGGCTAAAAACAGTGTGTCGCATTTAAATAAATTCACAGTAGACAGGTTTTTCTGATTTGAGAGCATCTTTTTCAAACTTAACAAATTAATATACCTTTTTCGTAATTTTTTTTCGAAATTTGACCATTTCTCCAAATGCTCCAAAAGTGCTATAACTGAGTTTTTGAAGTTAGTCAATTGCCAAACGTAATACATGATTTTGGAATATTTTTTCGTGCTGAAACCCGTAATGATGTCCAGATGATTGCAACAACAACTTGGGAAAACACCGAAAAACCAACATTTTAGTACACTTTATGCTTTGTGGAAATGTGTCAGAAAAGTGGAATTCTGGTCATTTTTTCGGTATATTCCCTAGTAGGTGTTATTGCAAATATCAATAAATGATAAACACAAATGGGTGCAATTCCGCTCCAAATGTGTACAATTCGGCTACTAAAGTTTAATTACCGAGTTTCTGAAGATACTTAATCGCCACATGTAATACGTGACTTTAGAGTATTTTTTCGTGCTACACCTCGTAATGATGTTCATTTATTGATATTTGCAACATCAACTTCGAAGAACACCGAAAAATTGACCAAAATTGCACTTTTCTAAGGGCCACTTTCACCAACAACTTATTAAGCGGAGATTGGCCAAACTCGATTAAATATAATCTCGAGGATCAAACCTTGGCGTCTTTCACCAACCCAAAATTCGTTTAATCCAAGATTGGAATAATCGAGTTTCCCCAACGGAGATTCCGGAAACTGTCCAATGAAAAATTGGACAATTTGAAACGACAGTTAGAAACCCCGCCATGTGTCCGACATATCAAGACCATAAAGCGGTGAATCACAACCACGACCTATTATTACCTGCGCCGTTTTTATCTAGTTTCCTAGTTACTATCTACTCGCAACTTTTCGTTGACTTTCAACAAAGAAAGTGTGACACATCATTTGACGGAAGCAGGACGGTTGATCACCTTATTTAAATGTACATAAGTTATTTTATGTGGTATAGGTACATAGGTAGGTAGGATACAAGGGATAGCAATTCAATTCAACATGCTATCATCATCGATTATACTTTATTTTCCTACCATCCTACATCAATTTCGTATTATAATTCATCGATTTGATGGTATAAAAGCCTTTTTCCAACTTATACCTGTTCGAAGGGAACTTCAGGTGAGTGTCGATAAGCTCGAGGACTTTCAAAACTGTCGGTTTTGGGAGCTGGAATCCCCGCCAAAATTCGACGTCGTCCAACCCGTCAAAATGTGGAATGCGCCGTCGGATCGTCCTTGGGCGTCTTTGCGGGACATCGTCCTCATCCGAGGAATCAAATTAATCCGAGCGATAAATCGCGTAAATTCATCATCAAAAACTTGAATAACAATAAACTATATATAAACTATAATAATAAACTGTGAACCAAACTGTAGAGGTATGAGGTATCAGCTGTTGGTGCGCGGCCATATTGCTCGATATCATTTTTATCACTAATCTGAGATTGGGAAGTGTAACTGGCCGGGGCTTGGGAGATTAACCTCAAGCCACCTCGTTAGGAGTTTACGCACTAAAGAATAATCCAAAATCATGTATTAGATGTGGCAATTGAGTATCTTTAAAGATTCAGTTTTTGCACTTTTAGAGCTGAAATGCGCTCATTTGGAGTGGAATCGCAGCCGTTTGCGTACCTACATCTAAAAAATTGAGTGACGCGTCATTTCTTCATGAAATTTCACGTAGAATTCAAGTCGGCAATGAAAAAAAGGGGTTCTTATTTAAAATAACAAAGTTGATGTAAATAGCTCATTTGCGCACGTGATCAATTTTAACATTTTCAAGATCCTTACAACAAAACATTGATATTGAAAAAAAAATTATTTTTGTGACCTATTATTGACGATTTTAGAAGGGGGGTCTTTGGGGACACCCCGTATATAAATGCATATATACTTATGAAAAAATGTTCAACTCCAGAAATCATTTAATAATGCCTCAAAACGGATTTCAGTAATGAAAATCTTGGACGACTCTATTTTTTTAAATTTTGGAGCCATTGCTGTGGCTTCATTTTTCTTGAAAATTCGCTAAAAACACCTGTTGCGAGACATCATACTGCTTTTACAGCTTGTATTTAACCGCAAAACATCTGGTGCGAGGCTTCACACCACTTACCAAATAAGTTTCAACCCCAAAACTAGGTTACATAATGTAAAAAAAAAAACCTCAAACTTTCTGCGCAGGGTGTGGACTTGGACCTGAAGCCCTCCTCAAGAAAGGTAGGCCATCCCTGTGTCTTGAAGTTTTTTACGTTGAACACTTTTCTACATCCCCTGTTGTATTCTTCTTTTTCACGTTTTGTTCAACCGATCCATATCATTCCACGAAAGAACAATATTGGAAGACATAATACAAGGAGAACACAAATAAAGAGAGAGGGGGGAAAACATACAGCTAAAGGCGACTAGTGAGTGACGAGAACAAGCCGAGATGTCATCTGTCCAGTGCCATTAGCCGAATTGCTCATGGGGTTAAAATTATGTCGAAGCCAATAGTACACATTTAGTACCTACATCCAAACGCACGATTGAATAAGACATCGAACATGCAAGTAGGATTCCTTCATTCCGTATCGCCTTTGCATCAGCAGACAATGAAATGAGAGCTGCACATGCTCATACAGCGTTGTTCTATTGGAACTTGGCCCCTTCAAGCCTTCATTGTACAATATTGTCGATAACAAAAAACCTCATTTTCTTCTGCCGCTATACAGCGTTGTTCCATTGTTTTCAGGGAATGTTTGCCAAGAAAAGTGCTTCTAGGGGCGGAGGTTCTTTTGAACGTATGAACACTCATATTAACTAGAGGAGACTCTCCTAAAGTGAAATCCACGAAAAAACGCACCTATTTTTATATTTTTATTGTTTTTTTTTTTTTTTAAGATTTTGATTTCTTGGTCCAAATATTCTATGTTTGAAAGGTTGATTCACGCTGGACGAGTATCCAGGCTTTGGAAGCTCTTATAAGAGTAAATTCACTAAGGTTATCATTTGCGTGTAAGGTACCGGAAGCCGTGGGGGCAGCGAAGTATGGAGTTTCGAGTTTGTGGTCCACCTTCATTTGTTTTCGGAAAAGGAGCCAATTCGAGTTAGTTCGTAAGGTTTTTGGTTGTCATAGGATCAGCTGACGATGCCTTACGGCCACGTACAGTCAGACTCCGTAAAAAGCAAAAACTCTCTATTTACTCATTTGATGGACGCGAGTAGAAGCGACTTGAGCAGGTTGAAGCAGGCAAGTGGATATGCTATGTCATACATTTCTCAGCACATTTCCTCCCCGCTCATCTTCCCCGATAAGGTGACAGGCGGGTGCACAATGGATGTGCCCTTACACCTCAACTTCTGTAGATTTGGCTTTTGCAATTAATGTTTTACGGAAGCTGTGTTTCTTTAAATGAAGAATGGCTAATCAAGAAACATTGAAAATAATAACTACTGGTGTAAATTAGAGGTTCTCGTTCTAAATCTAATACTACAGCATTCCGGCTGTTCTTTGAGGAAGGCTGTTACCTTTCGACTTTCCAACAGCTGAAGGAGGATCAGCCTCGGTCCCCTCTTCTGTGTCAACTGGCTCCATCTTGATCTCCCGTTCTGGATCGAGATCTAAACAAAGATATAACACTCATCAGCCGGGTCGATAAATATTTCGAAGCGAAAAATGCCAACAAAATGACCAAGTACAGTGAAATCCCATTCGACATTGGATCAACTGCCCTCCCCTGTCACTTTGAAACTGGGTCACAAAGGAAAAAGCATATTCTACTAGAGAGACGCCCTATTAGAGCTGAACTGAATTGAATAACAAAACCATTTCATTCAGACCATTCTAAAAACCAAATCTATGGAAAAACCCATAGATGCCCCTAGGGCAGGGTTGCCAGGTGTCCGGTTTCGGCCCGGACAGTCCGGGTTGTCATCAAGGCATCAGGGCGAAAATTGCTCTGGAAGCTAAATGTCCGGTTTTTAATGAAAGACTGGGAAATAACCGGCTTTATGGTTTTTTAACCACGCACCTTCTCTAGTGGGACGTTGTGTGGACTGTAGTAGTCAAGCTAAAAATGATTGCTAGCACGATAACACTTCTCTCACCTCCCTTACCACAACTGAGCAATTTGACTTTTTCAAATTCCTGCTAAAGTGTATCTATCAAATTAAAACGAAATAGCAGTGTTGACCAAAATCTTCAAAAACTCATTACTTGAGACAGTTTTTCTGAGATTTTAAAATCATCAGAGTTTGTTGGGCGTGTAAAACTTCAAGTTTCATGCGTTTTCAGAAATATTTATTTGTCAAAATAGTTCATGTTTCAGCTGGCATTACGGTATTGGATGGTATTTTTCGAGAATCAAAAGACACAATGGGCGTTTCCCACGTATTCACTTTATATTTTTAAATAAAAATATGTTGCATTCTTAGAAATGTGATAACATCCGCACTATCCTACGTTGAGTAGTTTTCGTTCTATGATTTTTCAAAGTTCGCACTGGTGATGTCACACTGGTTGGCAGGGGGGTCCCGCCCAGGCAGAGGGGGGTGCTTTGAAGTAGCCAGTGTGCGAAACTTTTAAAAATCATAGCTCTTCCATTTCTTGTTCAATCTCAATTGTAGTCTAGTTGTGCAATGAAGCTCAGAAATTTTGGATATTCAACCCTCACAGCTGATCTTTGCAGGGTCAGAAGCTACTTGGATCCACAGCATGGTCTCCAAAGCGAATCTTTGTCCAATTCAACCTATGATGGAGATATTTCCATAGCGGGCCTCATTGGGACCGCTAGATAGCAATGGCAAGGTGCAGAGTGCCCTCTCAGCAGAGGGAGATCTGAGACTAACTGCTGTCCTATTTAAACTACTCGGCTGAAATCATAATGAAGCACTTGGAGACTGCTGGGTAAAGATGGATTTCTCCAATAAGCAGAGTAAGCAATGGGAATCTCAGATCATCTGAAAGGGTCGGGTCAATAATACACAGGAAACATTGGAAAGCATCACCTTATCTGAATTGTGTAGGGAGAAATCCTGAGCAATGGAAGAGTTTACACATATTTCAAGTTCATACATTACATACGTTTACCATAGTTGGCATATCTCATTGTTGACAAAAACATTCATTTATTAAGCCTCAACCTACTTGATTGTGGTTTTTTGCAATGAATGTTTTATCAGAACAGGTTTTTTTTTTTGTAATGTCATGAATTTCTGATCAACGTTAAGACAATGGAGGTGATGGAAATGTAGTGGTTCCTCCTTCAAAGGGGAGATGCGATTAACCTGCTACACCCAGAGGATATCCTACAGGTTGAATAACCTCAGGAATATGCCAAGGGGTAGCATTTTCAAAAATCGAGAAAGAGGAACTCCCCGTACCCATCACAACATTGAAATGGATAAATAAGAAGTTCTTCTTCTAAATCAAATATCACGGTATTCTGGCTGATCCTTCAGGAAGGCTGTTACCTTCTGAGTGTTTGTCGACAAAAAGGGGATCAGTCTCAATCTCCTCGTCGGTGTGAACTAGCTCCATCTTGATCTCCCAATCCGGATCGAGACCTAAACAAAGATATACATATAACACTCATCAGCTGGTTCGATAAGTATCAGGTAGTGAAATATGCCAGCAAAATTATCAAGAACACGTCAGATTAGCTGCCCTTCCTTTTAGGATGTTCCTCTGAAGCTCCGTCGTATAGAAAAAATCTTCGTCTATCAGAGGCATACACTATTAAAATGAGTACCCATTTTTCTAAAAATTTTGTTTACTATGTTTAAATGAAAGTAGATTTTATGCTGAGAATTATGACACCATCCTTACTTTCCCACGATGAGTGGTTTAATTTGTATTATTGCTCAAAGTTTTGGCAAACTGTGACGTCATGCTAGATATTGGGGTCCTGCCCAGGTGGGACCGGTGCCATGACTTGGGTTTTTCGGTAAACATTGCATAATCATAGAAAGAAAACTACTTCTAGTAGAATAGTGCGGTTGGTGTCTGTATTCTTGGAATTTCACCTGCTTTTATTTAAAAATGTAAAACGAACATGAAGGCATTCCTCACTGTTTAAGAGGGTTTGTTATGGGCCAATCCAAGCACAAGAGAAAAAATAAACAATCCGGATAACCAGATAAAAAATCAGTTTCAGACCATTCTTAAACCGAATCCATTAAAAAGCAGGTGTAGGCCACGATGATTCTTTCTTGTTCGGTCGCAGTTTTAGTCTAGTTAAGCAAAAAATGTCAGAAATACTGAATTTTATGATGGAAGTGAGGAAGGGGGTAATAATGAACAACCGTGTTCACCAACGAAATATTGTCTAAGCTGTCCACTCCTCAATTTGCATCAGTTTTCTGTAATTCACTTTGGTATGGTTTAGTTATTGTCCTGAATTTGCTAGAAACTTTGACGATCTCGAATTTACCATCAGAAGAGGGAATGAGGTGGTTATTACCAATATTTTAAATTGCTTACTTCATCCGAAGAGTTAAGGGAAGGAATTGCAACCAGCCAAAAAAATATGCATTGTTCTCAGTGATGATATGAGCAGGGTGGACCCCAAATGGAAAATTTAAAATTCCCAGACATTTCCCAAACAAAAAATATCAAAGTTAATTTTTTTTCTCGTCATTTTAGCGAATTTTCAAATAAAAAATGAGCCATTTCATTAGAAAGAATTAGTTCGTTGACAGCACATTTTGAGCGCTTTTAAATTGTTCAAATCTAGAAAAAAGAGCTTGATAAGCACCAAAAATAGCAAAAACGTTTAAAAATCGTTGAATTTTATATTTTTAGCGGAATATTACTCACATAAAGTTTATCAACTATAAATTAGAGCATTCAAAAAGGTATGCACAAAATTATACCGAAAAAAATGTCCTTGAATTTCATTATTATGAGCTAAAAAATCAACAAAAACTGCTGAACAAGCTATTAATCTTGAATAATTTTTAGAATAGCAGACCATTATTTAGAATAAGTTTTTTGCCATAACATTACAACATTTGACATAATAAATCGTAACATTACCTAAGCGCTCGTATTTCAAAACTATTCAACTTAAATGTAATACAATAATTGCCGACGATTCACTCCTACGATCAAAGCTGCAGGACTCTAAATTTAGTATTTAACGGTCTCTCAATTTGTGATCTGAAGCGATTTGTTGGAGTTCAAATTTAAATTTAAATAATTTCAGTTGGAAAAAAAAAGTTAACAGAATGTGTTTTTCGGTCAAAAACTGAAACGAAATTATGTAACGAAAAAACGACATTGTAGCAATGTAGCAAACCTTCGCTTATAATTAACAACAGTTGCTATGCGTAGGATTACTAGAGTTCATGTTATTTCTTATACATTATTATTATGCGTTGGTTAGTTTATGGATACAAGCTTCCATGAGTTACCGGGTTATTAATCAAATATAATTAAATAAAATTGACATTAAAAACACAAAAATACATTCTGTCTTTATTCAATTCCATACGGAGTACGGAAAAAGAATCAACCGGGGGGGGGGGGGGGGGGGGGGGGGATGGGGACGGAGTCCCCGCCAAAGCGCAAAGCGCCGGTTTTTTTTTTTTTTTTTTTGGACAAAGGTATTTCTTAGCTCGGAGATAGGTAGTTCCAAATTTTCGTCCGACAGCAAAAAAATGTCATGCTTTTTTCACCACAACCTGTTGTTTCCAGAGATAATATAACTAACTGATTTCCCGCCCCACAAAAATAGTTCGTTGGAGAGCTGTGAATTTATTACATTTATTACACATGACTCCACATTTCAATGGGCCTATTTCTCCTCAACGCTTCTGAGAAGTCTTAGCTTATGTACACAAACAAGTTGTTGGAACTCTCACTGGATCAGCCCACTACTCTACTGGGTTTCCTCCCTAGTTCAATACTTCTTTGATTTTTCTCACTTAAATTATGATTTACACTAGGTGATTTAGTAAAAAAGGGAGTCAATGACATATCCATACAGAATGTATCTGCGTGTAGCGTTGTTACTCTTTGAACAGTTTAACCACCACTCTTGATAATTATTTTTGACATTTGTATAACCCGCCTATGAAAGAATACGCCTAAGATAAAGTACGCTGTTGAAATTTGATTGTTTGAGAGGTAGAATATACCTAAAAATGCTGCGAATAATTACAAAAAGTTTTCATTTAAAAAATTCCTTGACATTTGGTGGTTTTTGCAAAATTCCCTGACTTTTCCAGTTGGGGGCCACCCTGTAAGAGTCACGACACCATCCGACTTATATACAAGAACACACTTAAGGTGGCACAAACGAGTAGAGTCGATTCTAGAGCTCATTTCCAACAAAAAACGCTGCAAATTATTTCACAAAGGTTTATTATTTTTTCAATTGAGTTTGATCGTAGTTTTAGTTGGCTTGCGTACGTCATAAGGCCCGTCCAGACTCCTCGGCGTGTCCTATTTCGAGTTGCCACAACCTATACTTCGATAATTATATACGCATGTTTATATTTCTCGATTTGAGCTCCTATCTATTCAAATAGTTATTGCCTTAATAATATCATTATCTAAGTACGTACGAAAAGTCGAGAGGATATGCTATTAAATATGCGTAGGAAAAGCATGGGTTTTAACACACAAATATGACCTAGAAAAAAATATATATTCATGCCTCGAAGGAACGCTGTACCCACCTCATGGTGCCGCAGTGTATTATAGGGTATAACACGTAAAAGTAATAAATATCCATTCTCCTACACCCCTCTGCTACGCCCCTGGTCACTCCAGCCACCACTAGGTGCCGCGGCGCCTCCTCTCACTCCACCCCCCGCTCACCCCCCTCACCACCCACCGTGACCGCCTGCCAAGCGTGCCAGGCGTGCGTCTAACACTCAAATCCTCGAAAAAGACACTTTTTCGCCCGTTTTTGGCCCATAGCATCTATGCGAGTAAAGCAATCGGGATGGTTAAACGTTAGAACCAACTAGACCCCAAATGGAGTCTATGTGCGAAAGAACGGGTTTTTTAAGTAAATTCTTAGGCCTTTTATGGCCCGGACGGCGGACGGCGAACAGCGGACAGACATTTCAAATTTGGATTCTACGCACCTTGAAACGTAAAGTGACCAAGTTTGAGGGGGGGTTATAAAAATTTTTTGCTACACGATCACATAGGCTTATTATTGGAAATAATAAACCAAAATGCCCCTTAGACTTTTGTTTAGAGGCTTTGTTTCCGAGTTATTCACGATTTAAGATTTTTTTCGTGTTTTAGACCTTACTTGACTAAAATGGCCATATCTCCCCTAATTTATAATGTAATCTTAAAAGCAGATACATCGATTTTCATTTTACTTAGTTAATTGGGGGAGAAAAGTGTGTTTGCATGTTTAAAAACGTGGTTTTTTCCGATGAAATGGAGGGTTTTCGCACAGGGTCATTTTTCACAAAATCCATCGATTTCATAGAAAAATCCAGGTTTTAATTATACAAACATACTTTCTGTTTGGGCAATAGGTAAGGGTTTCATTGAATGCAGACCAATTTACCTATCCCAAAGTTGAAAATATATTTCGTATAGTTGAAAAGAATATGCTTATTCAATATAATAATCAAATGAAAGGAGCTCCTTCTAGATTTATTTTTCTTAATTTAAATTATATTTCTATATATAGATTCGATTTGCAATGTTCTGACCGTTTGTGTTTGGAGTGTTCGTCGATACTTATGTGAGATGAGGTCCTGCCGTTGTCTGCTGCTGATGAGAATGATGAGGAGAAGCCAGCATTCCCCTTCCAGATAAGTCGAAGGTGTCCAAGCTCTGAAGGTCTCAATTCGAAGATCCTTGAGCTGATGAACAATGCTTGGGGTCGATGTATGGAGAGCTGCTTCTGAAGCCTCAAGCTGAATAATGAAAAATAAAATAAATTAATTTCCGGAGCAAGAGGTAGATGAGAAGCTGCTGGTTGAATGTCAAAATTACTCACATTGGAGATATGGTTTGCCCAGGATGCTGATGACCTGATGCAAGTAGACAATGGCGTCGTTCGGAAATAATGGTTTGATTTTGGTGAAGTAAAGTGACGCAGGTTCGATAGCGACGTCGAGGAGGAACTGCCGGCTGGAGGTGAGATCGACGGAGTCCCCACTACACTTTCACTCACGGCACAAACAAATCGGAGTCCACTTAAAACTAAATGCTTATCGATAGGTTCCGGAGACCGGACATACTCCCCACCAAAATTTGCAAAGCAAATTTGATTAAAAACAGAAGTTAAAAAATTTAAGGATCGCTAGAATGAGGAGAGGTTTTGAGAGGTAGGAGGGGAATAAGGTTAGCAGCTGATCGTTTGTAGGTTCCAGAAGACGTTCTGAGGGTCACTACTCTAACAATGCCGTCTGAACCTGGATGGACGCTGGAAACTCTTGCAGTTGGCCAGCTAAGCTGAGGAGCTGATGGATCCTTGATGATGACTAAATCGCCAACTTCGAGGTTAGTTGAAGGCCTTTTCCATTTGCTTCGAGCCTGGAGTGTAGAGACATACTCTAAATGCCATCTTTGCCAGACCTGGTCAGACATCTTCTTCAAGAGCTGCCATCGATTCAGGCGGTTGTCTTCATTGTCAAGAAGAGTGGGCTCGGGATTGACTGTCAGAGGTGCACCTACAAGAAAGTGGCCTGGAGAAAGGAAATCAAACTCCGATGGATCAGCTGATAGAGGACACAGTGGTCTAGAATTAAGAATTGCTTCGATTTTGCAGAATAGTGTTGTAAGCTCTTCGAACGTTAGAGGAGTGTTCCCAGCAGCAAGATATAAATGCCGTTTAACTGCTTTCACTCCAGCTTCCCACAATCCTCCAAAGTGAGGAGAGTAGGGTGGATTAAAGTGCCACTTTATGGCACGAGAAGAGCTGGCGAACTCGATTTGCTTCCTCGTTTGTTCTTCATTAAACCATCTAGCCAATTCTTGAAGTTCTTTGCTAGCTCCCTTGAAATTAGAACCGCAGTCAGAGTACATATCTGACGGGAGACCTCTTCTGGATATGAAACGGGAGAATGATGCAAGAAAGCTGGATGTAGAAAGATCTGAAACAGTCTCTAAATGGAGAGCCTTAGTGACCATGCAGACGTAAAGACATAAGTAGGATTTATGAAGTGAGGCGTTACGTCGGCGCGATTCCTTTGTAATAAATGGCCCTGCAAAATCAACTCCTGTATGCAGGAATGCTCTTCCATCTTCGAACCTGTAAGAAGGAAGATCGCCCATGATGGGTGGTATAGATTTTGCCTTCATTTTATAGCATTTCAAGCAGAGGAACAATCTGTGTCGAATTAGGCGACGTGAAGCTGGTATCCAAAATTTAGTTTGGAGAAGAGCCTGATTTAGATTCGGACCTGGATGCAAAAATAAGGTGTGGTAATGGTCCACCAGAAGATTTGTGAAGTGTGATCTATTAGGCAAAAGTATAGGATGCTTCCGGTTTTCTGGGAAATTTGATTTTGACAAACGTCCTCCAACTCGTGCCACTCCTGATTCGTCAATATATGGATTCAGTTCAGGAAATTGGCATTCGAGTTTCGTTGAATTCGGAATCGATCCTTGAAAGAAATGATGTCGTTGTATCACCTTGATACAATTCGATTCGGCTTCTTGGAGTTCCGCGTGTTTTAAAACCCCTGTACGTGGCGATTGTCTATTCTTTCGGTTATGCATCGCTCTCAAGAGAATCGCTGCAATCCGAATGAGCTTGCAGTATGAAGACACCCTTGACATCCAATTCATGAACTCTTGACTGCCAGATTTTGTGGTGAGAAGAATCGAAGTAGAGATAGGCTTTAATTCGGGGAGATCTTCGTCGAATTTCGAAACGTGTGAAGGCCATTCCTGCTCTGGTAATTTCAGCCAAGATGGACCGGACCACCATAAGGTGTTGTCAAGAAGTTCAATTGGCAGTGATCCTCTCGAGCCAATGTCACTCGGGTTGTTTTCTGAATCAACATGGTTCCAACATGTGACATCTGTAAGTTCGGATATTTGCTCTACTCTATTCGCAACGAAAGTTTTCAATCTATAGGTTGGAATTTTCAACCAACTTAGAACTATAGTAGAATCTGAAAAGAATCGAGTTGGATGAATTGTTGGAGGTAGATTGGACAGAAAGCCTTGAATCGATTTATATAATTTTGCCAACAATAATGCGCCACACAGTTCTAGCCTTGGTATTGATATCGCTTTGATCGGAGCCAATTTGGTTTTAGAAGTTAACAAATATGATCGTGTAGCTGGATCTGTGATCACTCGGATGTATAAGGTTGCGCAATATCCCCTTTGTGATGCATCTGAGAAACCGATTAGCTGATATTCAAAAGGTTCATTGGAGAGTACGAACCGTGGAATTTTGATTTTTGATAATAACTCCAATTGTTGGACTATGTTATTCCAGTCAATAGTTAGGTCCCCAGAGATGGGATCATCCCAATCAAGTTTCTGTTTCCAAAGTTCTTGGACAAAACCCTTCATTAAAAAAGTACAGGGTGATATAAACCCTAGTGGGTCAAATATTCTAGCCACTGTAGATAAAATTGCGCGTTTAGAAACAACAGAAGTAGGGGTTTTCAATTGATACGAAAACACATCTTCTACTGGATCCCACTTCAGCCCTAGTACCTTGATAGCAGTTGTATCACTATTCGACCATGTAACTGAAGTATTATTTGTAGTTTCACTAGATTCATCAGTAACTGCTTCCAATAGAGCTGGATGATTGCTGGCCCATTTGCTTAGGGCGAATCCGCCTCTACGCATAAGTTCAATTATTTCGTGCTGTAATACAAGAGCGTCTGAAATAGTAGGAGCACCAGTAGCCAGATCATCAACGAATATGTCCCTTGATAGAACTTCAGCAGCGAGAGGGAATCCTGATCCTTCATCATTAATTAATTGTTGGATAGTTCTGAGGGCAAGAAATGGTGCACAAGATAAACCGTAAGTTACTGTGCAAAGCTCGTATGTTTGGACTGCATCAAAGGAATTGAATCGCCACACAATATGTTGGTAGCATCGATCATCAGGATGTACGAGAATCTGCCGATACATTTTCACGGCGTCAGCTACAAAAACTATTGCGTGTCGACGGAAATTCAATAATATGTCCCTCACGTCAATTTGTAAAGGTGGGCCAACAAGAAGTGAGTCGTTCAGAGAACCATTACTGGTTTTTACAGATCCGTCAAAAACGACTCTAAGTTTCACTTCGCCTCTATTTTCCTTCGTGACACAATGATGAGGAATCACGAATTTAGAAGATTCAGAGGTTTTCTTCATATGGCCTAGTTGAATATATTCGTTCATGAACTTATGATATTCCAATTTCAAGGAAGGGTTACGGTTCAATTTGGACTCGAGATTTTCCAATCTACGTTTAGCTATAGAATATGATGTGGAAAATTCAACATTCGTTTCCTTGAACGGCAAACGAACGACATAGCGACCGTCTTCTAAACGATAGTGATTATTTACAAAGAATTCTTCGGCCTCAATGTGTTCGGGATTTCGAATTATATTGCGTGGTGATGGCTCTTCTAGCTCCCAAAATTGTGATAATTCAAAATTAAGATTATCAACTTGAGCGCTGCCGGAAAATAAGCAAATGGAACTGAAGAGATTCGTACTAGCGAGGGTTTCTGTAAAACGACCCACGACGATGTGCCCAAAGGCTGAATCGAAAAGCTTGGGCAGATCATCACGAACTGATATCATTGATCCACTCATGACGTCAGCATATAAATCTGCGCCTAGAAGGAAGTCTATAGAAGATGGTTCCCAAAATTTCGGGTCAGCTAGATCAAACCCTATGAAATGGCGCCAAACGTCATAAGGAACAGGAGAAGTAGGTAAGTGATTCGTTATATTGGATACTACGACAGCTTCAGTAGTAAAAACATTTGATAAATCCTTTGAACGAATCACACAAGTTGTTTTGCCTTTCGCTCCGTCGAACAACGATCCACCTAATGACGATATTTTCCGTTCACATCGGATCATATTCAGGCCTAGTTTATTAACACAACGTGTAGTTATAAATGATTGTTGACTTCCAGAATCAATTGCGATACGAAAACGTTGAATTTGACCTCTAATATCAACAAAGTTGGCCCAAGCGGTGCCGAGAATGACATGGACACTGGAAGTAAAAGGACAAGATGAAACATGATGACACTGAACTGAAGAATCAACATTAGATGACCTAGACGTACTTGGCACAGGCTTTGGATGGTTACTGGTTGATTGATTAACATTCAAATGAGAATGTAATAATGAATTATGGCGTTGTGTGCAAAATCGACAATGCCATTTTGATCGACATTTTGACGTGATATGTTGAGAATTCAAACAATTTTTACATCCCTGCCAATTCCGCAATTTGTTAAAGCGCTCTTGTGGTGTCAAATTATAAAATTCAGAACAATTAAGTACTGTATGCGTATTGTCACAAATCGGACATTTCGAATTGGGAGATTTTGATTCTTCTTTTCCCTCACTTGTAAGTAATGTAGTTTTTTGTTTCAGGTGATTTGAATTTTTGAATGATTTCCCTTTAATTTGAACAAATTCCTTATTTCTGAAATCAGTGGAATGTGACGAGTTTTCAAATTCTATGTTACCCTCCGACAACTGAAGAGCAACACATTTTTCACGAACGTATTTGACTAAATTCGTAAAGGTGGGAAAATCTACATTCTTGTTTGCAAATTCAAATTGTTCCCTTGTGTGTGGATCTAAATTCCTAAATGCAAGGAAAAAGAGAATAAATTCAGACAAGTCTGCGATGTTTAACAACTTCAACGCAGATATGGAATCAGTAACGCTGGACAAATACCGCAGTAAATCCTTGGAATTTGGTTTTCCTTGATTAGGTTTAAAATTAAGAACATGATTCAAATAAGAATTTGCCAATAGACGTTTTTTATCGTACGTAGCTAGAAGAGATTCCCAAGCGAGAGCGTAATTACCTTCTTCCAATGCTAAATGACTGATCACTGCGGCTGCATTTCCCGAAACTGATGATGAAAGATAATGGAATTTTTCCATACTCGAAAGTGTTTCATCTCTATGTACTAATGATGAAAACATATCGCGAAATTTAGGCCAAGCAGTATATTGTCCGTCGAATTTAGGCAATGAAATTCTAGGTAAATTTGAATTACGGGTCTCCGAAGTTACCGTAATATTACCTGGGTTGACAACTGGAGGAGGGAGACGTGATGCAGCTGCTGCAGCAGCCTCGTCGGCCTCCGTTTTACAGACAATTTCGAAATTTACATGGCATTGCTTATAATATCGCTTAGCATTAGTAAATTGCTCTGAATCCCTTTTAGAAGGAAATTCGGCAGATTTGTCCGCAGCTAGGTAGAGATCTACAAGTTCATCGTAACTGGATTCATATTTGTCGAAATACTTTTCAAGTGTGCGAAAAACTCCCTTGAAAGTTGAAATTTTGGTAGAATCCTGAATGGCACTACGACTGTAGTCTACGATAGTTTGTAGTTCGGTGAATGCGTCAGCTAATTTACGTTTTAAACTGGCGGTCTTAAATTCAAATTCTGTGGCCATAGTGGAAGGTAGGTAATATAGGAAAAATGGACGATGAAAGGATGAATGGATTGGATACCAAAATTTTCTAATATAAATTTGAATCCTAAATTTCAAAAACTCTACGAATCATTTCTCATAATGATCGAGAAATAGAAAATTTCATTGTACTATATTGCGGACAATAAATTACGTTTGTATGAAAATCCTTTTGACTATGAATTATCCACAACATACGACATCGGCCGTATATATTAAAATTAAAATTTGTGGAAACGTTCTTATATTTCTAACAAAAATGAAATAATTGCGAAATGTAAATACCAACTTCTCGGATAATACTAAAGATAATGATCTTGAAAACTTATAATTAAATATATTCTAAATATAAGAAGAAAAAAAAGTTTCACTATTCAAATATTCAATTAAATATGAAACCACGCTCTGCTACCAAATTATGTTTGGGCAATAGGTAAGGGTTTCATTGAATGCAGACCAATTTACCTATCCCAAAGTTGAAAATATATTTCGTATAGTTGAAAAGAATATGCTTATTCAATATAATAATCAAATGAAAGGAGCTCCTTCTAGATTTATTTTTCTTAATTTAAATTATATTTCTATATATAGATTCGATTTGCAATGTTCTGACCGTTTGTGTTTGGAGTGTTCGTCGATACTTATGTGAGATGAGGTCCTGCCGTTGTCTGCTGCTGATGAGAAAGATGAGGAGAAGCCAGCATTCCCCTTCCAGATAAGTCGAAGGTGTCCAAGCTCTGAAGGTCTCAATTCGAAGATCCTTGAGCTGATGAACAATGCTTGGGGTCGATGTATGGAGAGCTGCTTCTGAAGCCTCAAGCTGAATAATGAAAAATAAAATAAATTAATTTCCGGAGCAAGAGGTAGATGAGAAGCTGCTGGTTGAATGTCAAAATTACTCACATTGGAGATATGGTTTGCCCAGGATGCTGATGACCTGATGCAAGTAGACAATGGCGTCGTTCGGAAATAATGGTTTGATTTTGGTGAAGTAAAGTGACGCAGGTTCGATAGCGACGTCGAGGAGGAACTGCCGGCTGGAGGTGAGATCGACGGAGTCCCCACTACACTTTCACTCACGGCACAAACAAATCGGAGTCCACTTAAAACTAAATGCTTATCGATAGGTTCCGGAGACCGGACACTTTCATCCCCCAATTAACAAAGTAAAATGAAAATCGATTATACCGTTGGAAAGCTGAGATTTGGGGCAAGTTTTTGCTGTAACGCGAACGGTTTTTTAGTTTCTTTAAAATACTTTAGACACCTAAAAGAAAAAAAAACAGAAATTTTGAAAAAGTGAGAAATTTTTGTGTTCAGTTCATTTTTTGCTTATGTCACCTGTAGTAAAGAGACTTCAAATACCTTAGAAGATAGGACATTTACTGTTCTTTATAACGATTTATCTATTTTTAAGTTTACATTGTGAATTAGGAGAGATATGGCCATTTTATTGATGTAAAATCGAAAACGGGAAAAAAAATCTTAAACCGTGAATAACTCGGAAACAAAGCCTCTAAAAAAAGTCTATGTGGCACTTTTTGTCCGAAATGAGCTTTAGAAGTGACTCTACTTGTTTGTGACACCTCAAGTGTGCTCATACGTACATCCCTGTACATACGTTTCATTCAAATGTAGGTATGTGTGTTTGGATGGAATAACTTTCACTTCAAACAAGTTATTGGTTTTCTTAAATTTGAGACTCAAAATCAGATTGACCTTTGCCATCCTTGTGAATGCAAGGGTTCCCTCAGAACAGTTTGGGGGTCATTCAGTTTCATGCATATTCACCACGGTGACAAATGAGGCATGGTGTGGCGCCAAAATGCACGACTGCTTGATTTTAGTCGCTCTCATTAATACCCGACAGTAACAGCATGATCCTGGCACAGGACGAGACACGCAGTGACCACTCTCAAAGCAATAACACCTGGCACGAGATGTTCTTCCACCTTCCAGTGTTTACTTCCACATGTTCACGTCCCATTTCCCCACACACTTGCATACCTTTCTGTCACCCCCTTCTGGTAAAATGGAGAGGGGGGGAGTTGATGATGTGCGGAGAGCAATAGGTTACGACGGCTGCCTACATACTGCATCCAATTTCCTAACCACTGTTTCCCCGTTTTTAGCGAATTTTTGAAGAAAATTAAGCTATTGCTCTCGCCTCAAAATTTGTAGAATGTGAATTTTTGAAAAAAATTGATGCAGAAATCCGTTTCAGGCTATTCTGAATCATATTCTGAAGTTTAACGCATTTTTTTAATGTATGTATGTGTCATTCCAGACGATAACTGTCCGTAGAATTGTGCTAGAAACTTCGAACAAATTTTAAAACGTTAAGGACGCAAAACGAAAGTTCAAGTTTGTTGGCCAGCATGATCGGATTACATCTTCGGGTTGAAATTTTCAAAAATGTAGTCAAAAATTTCAAAATAGCCTGTTTTTAGCGATTTGTTGTGCGAAATAATTTTTTCAGCATACTAACATGTGGTATATTCGGAATCAGCGTAAAATTTCCTATAAGAATATGTATCAAGTTTTCAAAAATGTCGAAGTTGAAAAATCAGTCAAAAATCGAAATAATGCCGTTCGCTAGTTGTAAAAATCGGTAATATTTGCATGAAACATTGTCCAAATTCAGATTGAACTACTCTTATGGAAGTATCCCTGTATAACCAATCCTAGAACCATGCTGTTTAAAACGTAGGTAGTAGGTGCTTGTTAAAAAAAAAAATGTAATCACAACTGATGAGTTTACTCTGTGAAATGAATGAATTAGTTTAATAATAATAAAGTATGAGTACCTCCTAATTATTTTTAATAATTTGATTCCATGTTTGTCTATCAAAATCATAAACTAAAATTTCTCTACACGATCAATAGCGACTGAAATGTCGAAGATTTCTTCAAAAATTCGCTCATGGGGTCATGCTGCATGACTGGACTTTTTTATTAGTGCGTGAGGACCATAATGCTAATTTCTAACGAATCGCCAGTTCTCATTATGTAGTTTAGCATCCTACAGCTCTCCCTCTCCGCCAAATCAGGGATAGATATGACGGTGTTGGCTCTTATGATATCATAATCTCTTGCTAATTCTGTATCTATTGAGAGCACAGCCGTTTCATAATAGTTCTTGATAGAAGTCTTTTGATGCAGAGCCGGCCCGAGCCATTTTTTTTACCCATGCGGAATTTCTGGTGACCCCCCCCCCCCCCCCCCCGCCATTCCCCTCCCCCTTTTAATATTGGATTGTAAACCAAAAAAGAGCAAATTTGAAAATAAAAGAAGTATTAAATTTGGAAATTTCCTGTATTTCTTTTCAAATGACCAAATGAAGGAAAATGAAGGGAATTTTCAAATGAAAGGGAAATGAAGGAACCAAATGAAGGAAATTTCTTTTCCTATGAGTTGAGCAGATTGTGAATATAAGACCAATGAGTGGTCAGTTGAAATGAGCTTGCTGTTTTCTTACAGAAGTATAGATACAGAAAAATACCAGGTAACATATTTGTAAATAAATTCTATTCATTCAATAATTAACACAAAAAATGAACCAATGTTTCAATTTAATATGCCGGGGGCGCCCCTACTGTCCAGCGCCCCAAGCGGCCGCATGGCTTGCATGCGCCTCGGACCGGCTCTGTTTTGATGTTTGTGACGGAGTTTACATGAGGATTGCATTTGAGGTTGATCGTAATATCAATAGTATTGTAATTTAATGAAATTATGAATTAAAATGTGGTGATCTTGTATGCTCAACCCCCCCCCCCTCCCTTTCCAGTAGAAAATTTCAATTTAGGTTTGATTAGAGGAGATGGATATCCCCATAGTGGGCCATTTCAAGATGAGTAAGGACGAGTTACCAGAAGTGGAGCATGTCGGCACATCCTTAGCAGGGAGCCGAAGGCGGGGCTGAGGTGACTTGCTTGCAGGAGATGAGTCGGAAGTGTCTAGCACCTCCCTGATGGTCGCTCCTGGATCTGCAAAGATATTTTCATTTAATATCAACAAACAGAAGATGGTTAAGGTGACAGAGTACCTGTTAATCAAGATAATAGGATGACCCGAATGACTGAAGAGTGAAAGCTTTCTCTTACAAAGTGAAAAATCAGTTTGCTGCGCATAGCAACTCATAATCAACAAACTTCTGAATTTGATCAATCAGTTCAGTGTCCTTAGGTGTGTTTAAAAAGAACTATTGAATTTTTTATATCGTTTTGGTTCATAATTTTCAATAATGAACCTTTTTAGTCGACCGATTAGAAAAGTTAACCCCCCCTGAAACTTGTCAGTTTACATTTCAAGATGCGCAGATCCTAGAAATCGTATTAAAAAAAAATCCGTCCATCTACCATCTCCCTTTGGAAGCTTTTCTCTGTAACTTCATGACCAAGTTTTATTTAATTCTGCTTAAAAATCATACAACCACCAGGATGGTGCCTGTAACCTCAGCATTAATTTTGATAACCTAAAAGGGGTTGAAATATTAGCGACATCAAGGATTTTGTAAACTCTCGAAATAAAAGGGCCCCCCTTACTCAAACAGAACTCAGCCCAATGTATAGAATCAGACCATCCGAGGCAATGTGCCACCAACTGTCTTTACTACCAAAGGGTTTATGTGTTGAGAGGAAAAAAAGTTATCTAGTGTGAATTGCAAACTCAAAAAACGACTTTGGCATGCAGGAATAGGCTAAACTTCACCGATTCGGCACGATCTCATTCCATTTTCTAGTAAGTTGACAATGTTTAAAATACGTGCAGACCTGTGATCTGCGCAGAAGACATATCTAATACAAAATTATTAACTAGCAGAAGTGGGAAGGTAGATTAACAGGTTCTGTGTGAGCCCCACCCTTAGATGTGTCCCCCAGCTCGGAATAAATATTATTGGGCGTTATTGGATAAGGTGGATATCACCATAGTTGGCTATTTCCAGGCGAATATTTGATCAGTTACCTGAAGTGGAGCATGTCGGCACATCCATAGCAGAGAGCCGAAGGTGGGGCTGAAGTGATGTGCATGCAGATGAGTAAGAAGTGTCTAGCTCGTCCTTGATTGTCACTCCTGGATCTGCAAAGATATTTTCATTGAAAATCAACAAACAGAAGACGGTTAAGGTTTGTAATTGACCAATTCAAAGGTAACCCCCCCTCATATAACTAGTTTGTTTACATTTTAAGATACGTAGATTCTAAAAATTCTATTAAAATGAAAAAAAAATCTTATCTATCCACCATCCCACTTCTGAAGCTTTTCTCTGAAACTACTGGACCGAGTTTTAATAAATCCTGCTTAAAAATCATACTCCCGCCGAGGGGGTGTCTGTGATCTCAGCATTAATTGTGATCAACCCAAAGGGGTTGAAATATTAACGAAATCACGATTTTGAAAACTCTTGAGATAAAAGTCCCCCCCCCCCCCCTCCTCACCTAACTCAAACAGAACTCAGTCCAATGAATAGAATCAGACAATGCGAAGCAATGTGCCACCAAATGATTTTGCTCCCAAAGAGTTTGTGGTGATAGGGAAAAAAGTCATCAACTCGAATGTGAATTGCAAACTCTTAAAGCGACTTTGGCATGCAGGAGCAGGCTGAACTTCTCCGATTCGGCTCAATCTAATTCCATTTTCTAGTAAGTTAATACTGCAGTGAGGGTGTGGTAATATTACCACTCACACCAGGTAATATACACCACTCCCTCCAGGACCCGAGCCCTATTCATCGGTCCGTAGAAGGGGCTGCCACATTCTTCTGTCCCGTTCGGTGGTTTTACCTTCAGTATAAATCAGATAGCAGTTCTGAGCACTCCCTTGGCGGATTGCATGTTTTTGAGCCAGGAAAATGGAGTCGAATCCAAGCCCGTTTTCCTCATTTTTGGCTAGTTTTTCTTGATTTTTATTGATTTTATCCTTCTTCTAACTTTGGTACTGCATGACTATCATACTAATGTTGAACTTCAATTGAAGGCAAATGAAAAGTACAGGTTGTGTAGTACTGTGAATTTTTTTCAACAATTTAAAAAATGTAACAATGTGACAAGTCAAAAAAACTCAACTTCCGCACGGGGGGTTTTTCCGCCTTTTGTGACCCGCGCTGAAAGGGTTAAACACGTTTAGACTGGTGATCTGTGCAGAAGACCTATCTAATACAAAATTATTAACTAGCAGCAGTGGGAAGGTAGATTAGCAGGTTCTGTGTGTGCCCCACCCTTGTGTCACCCAACATACCTACTACATATCTGGTTTCCTGATACAACGTCTACCAATACTTCGTCTTTCCACACCCTTGTCAAGATTGTCAGAGAGTGAAGATAAACCGGACTATTGATTTTTAACCATAATTCTCTTCAAGCAGACAATTCACCTCAGGATAGTTAGGGGTAATTTATTTAGTCTCATGCATATTTAAATTAGTAAAGAACAGGGCACTGTGTGGTGCAATAAACTCGTGACTAATTGAGTTTACTCAATATTATTAATACTTCAGTTATCCTGAAATAGGTAGTGTGAAGGCAAAAAGTCTTGTTCCCTTAACGTGCTAATGACGTTAGGAAAGTAATGTTTGCAATTTCTACATGATAATTTCCAACCGACCCCCAGCTAAGAATAAATTATTTTTAATGTGAGTGAGATTACATAAGAAGGATATTACCATTGTGGGTCATTTCCAGACGAATATTTTTTGACTAGTTACCTGAAGTGAGGCTTGCTGGCTGATCCTTGTTGGCTGATGAATCAGAAGCGTCAAGCTCTTCCTTGATGGTCACTCCTGGATCTGCAAAGTTATTTTCATCTAATATGAACGAACAGGAGATCATCAAGGTGAACATTAAAACATTTAATTAACGAGGTTCTAACCAAACAGACATTACAGAATCAAATCAATTGAAGATGGCAGTGACTGGCTCTCCAACGATTTTTAGTTTTCAAAACTTCCGCTACAGCAGCGCCTCAATTTTTATTAATCTATGTCCGCTGCTAAAACATAGATTAGTGGGACAAATAGGTCAGAATGATGTGTATAGTTTGGTGGTCTGGATGCTCGCATTTCAAAAATACAAAACACCAAGTAGTCAATCCCTTAGTAAAAATTCTAGTTGTACACATAGGTCAGAATAATGTGTACAGTTTGGTGGTGTGGATGCTCGCCAGCTCGCATCACAAAAATACATAACATCAAGTAGTCAATCCCAAAGTGAAAATTCAGATTAGTAGGACGAATAGCGCACCGACTGAAGCGCCACAATAGCGGAAGTTTTGAACACTAAAAATCGTTGGGGAGCTAGTCACTACCATTGAAGATAGGTAATTACTGAAAAATAAAAAGCATACCATCATACATGTAATTTTCTACAAACGAGAATCAACTGAACCCATGATAAAAGAGTATGCATTCCAAGTCATTTTTAATATGAGTTAGTACATGCAATCACATGGGTATTGAAAAAACTAATAAATTACTTCCCGATTATCTTTATTTCATCATACTAAGGAAAAAAAACCCATTTATTACACATGTCCCATATGGGTAACATTAGCTTCCTGTTGATGCTAGGAATTGAAATGATCTCTTATCGATGGACTTTCATGGCCAACTTCATCCTGGACAGTTATGTGTACTAGAGTTAGTAGATGATGTATCAGAATTTGGAAAATTACATCCCACGGAACAGGGCGAAGCTGTCCGCCGTACGGGTTAGGCGTTGCAATGAACCGTTTCTCATGCGATTAGCGAAGTTAAGCAACGCCGAGCGTGGTGAGTACTGGGATGGGTGACCGCCCAGGTAAGGGTCAGACGTCCAAGTAATTTTCTCGCTTCTGTACGGCGAACCCCTCTCCACTCAAGGGGGCGAGGCAATGAGTAGCTTTAAGCGAAATCATCAGAACGAATTCTGATCCTCATTGGAGGACAGCTGATGACGTCCGCGACGCCCGAGGCAGTCGGACGAAAAGCCCCAAACTGGAATGGTTGTTTACTTTACTTTACTTTTTTTTACTGATATTCTGCCACAACTTCTTCGAAATTTCGAATTTGACAAATATTTTTATAATACCTAGTCGAAATGACTTAGCAGTCATGGTAAGATACACCTAGACTTTGCTAGAAAGGAGAAAATACAAAGATGACATTGATTCGATTCAGCATCCAAAAAGAACAGGAATGATACAATAAACACGTATTTTAGAGATATGTCGTCCAATATCGTAGTTGCATCGGATTGGAGTGCTCTGAAAGTCTTCTCAACCGATCAAAAACTATCAAAATCCTCACGAAACACGTATACATTTATGAGGTGTTTCTTTTGACATTGTCGAAGACATCGCCGCCACACATGTTTCTCATTGTGTCAAATGGGAAACGAAACCCTACAGCTAGGGGTGTGTCATTACTGGCAGACCGGGACAGTGGAATGTAGTCTCTCGTTGTCAAGGTTCCAAACGGTGACAGCCCTTCGTTCTTACCAATACAGCTCCATTAACAAGGCCTTGCTTCTGTTATGCCATATTTTGAAAAAACTTAATTACATAGACGCCGCTTATTGTATCACCAGTTAGTGGAGCAATCCGCTTATTATGGCAGAAAAGGCCCGGAACGATTCAACACATATATTCAACAGAGAGAAAAATCTGTACATTGTGGCAGTCAGTTCGGTTAATGTGGCTAAAATCTGAGGTCAGGGAGTATCATTGTTGGGGATAAAACTGGGCAATCGCTGATAACACTTGTAAACATGCACATCATCAACTCTCAGTTTAAAGAAGAGTTGGCTAACACTTCATCTCTGATTCAACCTTGTGATCAGGGTGTCATTCGCACGTTCAAGGCTCTATCAGTCAGAGATAAGAAAAAGTGTGATAGCCATCCTGGATGAAGGACTTGAGAATGGGACCTTCTCCTTTTACATGCCAATGATATCACCAAAAAAGTAAGCTTGCTTGACCCTCTTTACTTAGCTGCATCAGCATGGGGCCAGTCGTGACCAGCGATTTCTCCAATGAGGCTTACGACAAATGGATGGCCAATCACCTACACAAACCCGCGTCCGAGAGGCTAATTGAAGACGAAATTCATTCAGCCATCTAGCAAGAAAAGAAGAAAGCAAACACAATTGAATGATAAGCAGTCCAGCGGTGATTACAAGCCTCTGAGTATCTGCCGAAACGATCCAGCCCCGTGAAATGATGGCAGCCCTTCAAGACCTGTAGAGAGGAATTCAACATCAACCCGAAGTGTATAATAAATGTATTATGTAGGTATGTGTACTTTTTTGGGTGATTTTTATAAATTCCACCAATTTTGCTTTATGTGGCAGTTAGCCTATTGTAGCCGGTTTGGCTTAGTTCCAACGTGGCCACAATAAGCGGCGTAAACTGTAGTAACATGTGCATTTTATAGAAAATAATTAGATAAACCTACTGATGACCAGCTTTTAGAAATCGTCACTTTACTGAAAATGGTAGAGATGTGAACTCATAATCATTTCATTGGACACTCCGTTATATACATTGAATAACATTCTACTTTTAAATAGCCCTGTTACAAAAATGCAGTGGACCTTGAATTATTTGGCCTCCTTGTCTGATGATATTGATCTGTTTTTACAAAGTCTGTTTTCTATCAGAAAGATTACTTTTTCTCTAGACATGAATTCCTAGTTCGTCCCTTCCTTTGTTTGTTGTTTCATTGATTATTACAGTATTGAACTGTTTTATTTGTTAAATATGTATGTTTGAGCCCTCTTTTTTGCTTTTTGCTTTTTTTTATTTGTTAAATATGTATATTTGAGCCCGCTTTTTTGCATCTTCCTGTTTTTATTTATTACTATAACCTCAATTAATTATATCCATTATAGGGGAATGCGTCTAAAAAATGCAAGAGTGGAGGCGAGCAAAGCGAGCCGGAGAGGCTAGTTATTTATAAGAATGAAACTTCGTCTGTTTGTTTGTCTGTCTGTCGTGTCTATGCACGGCCAAACGGCTGAGTGGGGGGAGTCTACAAGTGGGGGATCTTCTTGGAATTTTGCGATAGAGGTTTGTATGTACAGTGAGTCCTGGACCTGTTCAGAATCGAACTAGGTTCGAAGGAGGACCGACAAGGGAGGGGATGAGAACTGGTTCATTACTCCTCGCAGTCCATACGCTTTTCGAACCAATTCGGAACTGATAACCTTCACTCGTAACCTTCTTCTCATAGGATTCTTCTCAAAATTAAACGGCTACCATTGAAGTCAAAGGCAGCCAGTCTTTTTAGTGTTTTGTTAATCTGTGCTGTCAAACTGACATTCCGAATATACCTTGGTTCCAAATCGGACTGCCAAGGTAATAAATACGAGTCGTATTTCAGTAAATTAAAATAAAAACAAATGTAATTATAGCCGAAAATATTTTTTAAATTCGCTAAAAATGAGAAGTTGTTTGTGAGCGGTACCTAAGTATATAGTTTCTTCGCACCCGTCAAGTGAATATATTGCTCCCCCAACTTTTTAGAAGGAAAATATAGGTAATATTGAAAGAAGAATAAAATAGAAGAGGCTCGGCTCTCAAGAATTTCTGTGAAGTAGCTAGTAATGTAGTAATGAAGTAGGTACTACCTAACCTTCGGGCAGTAACGAGTTCCACCAATTTCTGATTGAGACTGTAGGAACTTGATAAGCCTTTCTACTTTAGAAAAAGTCTAGGAAGCGATGAGTTTCACGAATTTCCGAACTGAGCCTTTACACAGAAGAGAACAAAAGTATTGAAATCCAGGAATCGTTTCAAAATACCTCGAAACGGATTTTCACGAATATAAATTTAATTTGTAAAATTTTTCTAGACATTGCATTAAGTAGTTTCATTTTCCTCGAAAATTCACTAAATGTTCCAATTGTGCAGTATGACCAAAAGAGCAAATTGACATAAGTCAATTTGTGTTATATTTGATTATATAGCACTAGAATTTTGTTTGCTATCAAACTAATGACTTAGTCACAATATCAGTTACCGAAAATCAATGTAATGACGCAAACAGTATTGCCGAAAACAACATCAACAAAACTCCACTTGCAAGCCCACAGGGGAAATCGTAGGGGGCGGAGCGTAAATAGTTTACTGCGCATGAGCGGGACTAGAAGTTCCGAAAAAAATCCCGGACTGATAGAACGTGTTCTGGACAGTCCCGCACTGGCTCTGTGAACAGCGAACTAAAAATCCCGAACTCGTTCGGTCGCTGTGCATACAGCCAAAAAGGGGCGTGGTCAGTTCAGAACCGTTCGGGACTCACTGTACATACAAACCTTAGGGTGTATAAGCGAATTTAAAATTTTCTAATCCCACCCGAAAAATGGGCCGTAGGGCGGGAGGGGGGTCGAAGTTCCGTTTAATTTCCACTTCCCCGCTTCCTGTACCCCTCTAAACGGCCATCGAAATTTCGGAAAAATACCGGTTTCGTAGATTTTTGTACGACGAAAACGTCGGCGCAATTGGATCGCGAAAAAAGTATCGGGAAATGCGTCAAAAAAATGCGAGAGTACCGACCCGTTTTCTTGAAAATTCCGACGAAACTTGTGTTTTTCCGATTAAAATATACCCCATAAAAACATACGTTTTTTGGGACGGTTTTCACGGGCAAAATAAAGGTTTGATTCCTCCGAATCTGAATCCGAAATCGGATTTTGAAAAAAGTGACGGGAAGTCGGTCAAAATGCGATGGGAAGCTAAGCGTAGCGATTAAAATGAGAAGTTAATCGAGCCCGCAATTAACCTGCTTCATCCAGAGGATATCCTGCAGGTTGAATAACCTCAGGAATATGCCAAGGGGTAGCAATTTCAAGAATCGAGGAGGACTATCCATATCCATTACAACATTGAGAATGATCAATTAGAAGTTCTCCTTCTAAATCTAATGTCACAGTATTTTGGCAGTTCCTTCAGGAAGGATGTTACCTTTTGAGTGTTCGTCGGCGAAAAGGGGATCAGTCTGAATCTCCTCGTCGGTGTGAACTATCTCCATCTTGATTTCCCAATCCGGATCGAGACCTAAACAAAGATATACATAAAACAATCATCAGCTGGTTTGATAAGTATCAGGTAGTGAAATATGCCAACAAAATTATCAAGAACACATCAGATTAACTGCCCTTCCTTTTAGGATGTTCCTCTGAAGCTACGTCGTATAGAAAAAAGCTTCGTCTATCAGAGGCACGCACTATTAAAATCAGGAGTACCCATTGGTTTGAAAATGTTGGGTTTACTATTCTTAAATGGAAGTAGATATCATTCTGAGAATTATGACACCATCCTTACTTTTCCACAATGAGTGGTTTAATTTTCATTATTGCTCAAAGTTTTGGCAAACTATGACGTCATGCAAGGTAGGGGGTTCCTGCCCAGGCGGGACCGATGCCATGGCAAAGATTTTTACCTCAACTTTGGAAAATCATAGAAAGGAAACTACTTAGAGTAGAATAGTGCGGTTGGTGTCTGTATTCTTAGAATTTCACCTGCTTTCATGTTAAAATGTAAAACAAACATGTGGATACCTATTCCTCATTGTTCGAAGATAGATTCTAGAAATTGTATTTAAAAGAAAAAAAATCTGTCCCTCTACAATCCCCCTTCTGAAGCTTTTCTCTGAAACTACTGGACCAAGTTGTATTAAATTCTGCTTAAAAATCATACACGCACCAGGGTGGAGCCTGTAATCTCAGCATTAATTTTGATAAACCCATAAGGGTTGAAAAATTAGCGAAATCAAGATTTTGAAAACTCTCGAAATGAAAGTACCCCCCCTCCCCCACTTATTCAAACAGAACTCAGTCCAATGAATCAAATGAGACAATCCGAAGCAATGCACCACCAACTGTCTTTGCTCCCAAAGGGTTTATGTGTTGGAAGGGGAAAAAGTCATCAACATGAATGTGAATTGCAAACTCGAAAAGCTACTTTGGCGTGCAGGAGCAGGCTGAACTTCACCAATTCGGCTCAATCTCATTCCATTTTCTAGTAAGGTGACAATGTTTAAACACGTGTAGACTGGTGATCTGCGCAGAAGACCTTTCTAACACAAAACCATCAACCAGCAGCAGTGGAAAAGTCGATTAGCTGGTTCTGTGTGACCCCACCCTTAGATGTGTTACACAACATACCTATTACAAATCAGATTTCCTAATACTACGCCTAAAAATACTTCGTCGTTTCCACACCCTTGTCAAGATTGTCAGGGAGTGAAGATTATTGGTTTTTTAACCGTAATTTCTCCTCTTCACGCACGCAATTCACCTCTGTACGGTTTGGGGTAATTTATTTAGTCTCATGCACATTTAAATTGGTAAGAACAGGGCACTGTGTGGTGCAATAAAACTCGTAACTATTTGATATTACTCGATACCATTAATACTTCAGCTATCATGAAATCGGAAGTGCTAAGGCAAAAAGTCTGGTTCCCTTACCGTGTTAAGGATGTTAGGAAAGTAACTTTTGCGATTTCTACATCATAATAACTTTCAACCGACCCCCAGCTCAGAATAAATCATTTTCAATGTGGATGGGATTAGATAAGGTGGATATCACCATAGTTGGCCATTTGCCATATGAATACCTGACCAGTTACCTGAAGTGGGGCTTGTTGGCTGATCCATATTGCCTGATGAGTCAAAAACGTCCAGCTCTTCCTTGATGGTCGCTCCTGGATCTGCAAATTTATTTTCATTTATTACGAACAAATAGGAGAGCATCAAGGTGAACATTAAAACATTTTAATAACAAGGAATTAACTAACAAGATATTATAGGTATTGGTAATTACTCAATTTAAAAAAAATTAATTAAGTACTTTCCGATTAGCTTCATTTTATCATAATGAGGAGAAAACGCATTTATTACATCATGTCCCATGTGGGTAACTTGTGAGCGTCCTGTTGATGCTAGAAACTGAAATGATCTCTTATCGATGGACTTTCATTGCAAACTTCATTGTGGACAGTTATTTGTACTAGTGTTAGTATATTATGTATCGGATTTTGTTAAAATTTATCCCTCGAAACAGGGTAAAGCTGTTGGGATGGAATTTGCCTACATTCAACACTGCCCACATCTGCTTCACCTAATACTACGACTCTAGATACTACATCATTTCCATTACATACCTAATCAGGATAAGGGAATGTAGATAATCAAGATTATTGTTTTTAACCATTACTTATCCACAAGAAGCTCATAATTCACAATTTCCTAATATTCAGCCACAACTAATATCAAAATTTCAAAGATTCCGAATTTTCAAAAACCTAGTTATAATACATTCGTCGAAATGAAATAGCAGTACTAAGATACGTCTACACTTTGCTAGAGCGGAGAAAATAGAAAGATGACATCGATTCGATTCAGCATCCTAAAACGTACAGGAAGAATACAATAAACACGTATTTTTGAGATATGTCCTCCAATATCTTATCCTGACTATCTTTCTTTTTGACGGGAACAGATAGAGAGAGGTCCAGTAAGTATCAACAGGAGTGCTTAGCTCAAATTTTAAAAACATTGACATTCCTTGTTTTTCCCGTGGACCCTTCATTTCTGAAAGCCACCTATCACGAACAGATATTATATGTTTTGACTGTGAGCAGGCTGTAAGAGTATTTTGTATTTAGAATGTAAATATATGGAAGTTAGTTTATAACTATGACGTAGTTGATTTCATTACCTGCTTCCTTATTTATCTAATTTTATTATTATTTTATAACTTTATTCTCAATTCTTTGAGTTATGAAATACGCTTTGCGTTTTGATAATAAATGGTACAGCTTTTTACCAGAAATGGTAAAATGAAATCTGTAAGAAGGGTACTGTCCAGTGACATACCTCCTAATAAACTGTGCGTTATGAGAAAATAACAATTGAATAATCAACAGTTAATATAACACTTTCATAAATTTAACTAGAAATTATAAAAACGTTAATTCTAGGCAGTCAATAAAACCTATACGTTTGAATCTTCTTCTTTGCTGCTGATAGGATCTCTCTTCAAATTGGGTTGGGATGCATTGTGGTATCGGGTGGCTGTGGTATAAGTTCGGCTGAATATGGTGCTTATTATTCTTTTCTACCTACCATCTGCCCCTACCAATGGCTGAACTGATTGACCATCAACATCATAATCGTTTAAGCTGGCTGTTTATACGAGGGTTGTCCAGAAAATAAGTTGCGTTTTGATCTGTAGGGTGGTAGGAGTGGCTTTTGCCAAATCTGGTAACACCGCTCGAAAGAGGAGAGGTGGGGGAATAGATGAGAGGTGGGTGACCTCAGTCGGTCAGTTACCAACGTCAGGGCAGGTAGTTGAAATGGAGCCCTCCACGTCGCGTCCCGCCACCTCGATCCCCGTTCCCTCTCGAGTTGTTGTGCGTGGAGTGATTCAATTTCTTTATGCACAGGGTTTCAAATCAGTTCAAATTCACGAACAGCTCATTTTGTTTATGGAGAAGGTGTAATGAGTGAGTCAATGGTGAGGAGATGGGTACGTGAATTTAAAGCGGGAAGACATTCACTTGAGGATGAAAGTGGGAGAGGCAGACCCTCAGTTGTGACGGACGAAATTGTCGCAGAAATCGACAATGCAGTTTGCAAAGATCGTCGTTCAACCCTGGATGAACTCCATCTGAGTTTCCCAGACATCTCACGATCCATCATCCATGAGATCGTCTCGGAAAAACTTGACTTTCGGAAAGTTTGCGCTCGGTGGGTCCCTAGAGAGCTGACGCCCCAACACAAGGAACAACGAATGGCCGCCTCAAATTCACGTACCCATCTCCTCACCATTGACTCACTCATTACACCTTCTCCATAAACAAAATGAGCTGTTCGTGAATTTGAAACCCTGTGCATAAAGAAATTGAATCACTCCGCGCACAACAACTCGAGAGGGAACGGGGATCGAGGTGGCGGGACGCGACGTGGAGGGCTCCATTTCAACTACCTGCCCTGACGTTGGTAACTGACCAACTGAGGTCACCCACCTCTCATTCTATTCCCCCACCTCTCCTCTTTCGAGCAGTGTTATCAGATTTGGCAAAAGCCACTCCTACCACCCTACAGATCAAAACGCAACTTATTTTCTGGACAACCCTCGTATGTACCGGTTTTAAGATATTTTGAAAAAAAAAAAAAACTGAAAAATGTAGATAAAATGGCGGTTTTGCTCGGAAAGTCATCTCAACAGGTCGTAAGACGTAGTCGATGACATCGCCGCCACATCGTGTCGATTCAGAAACAAAAACCATACAGCTACTGGTGTGACGGTACTCGATGGTAGGTGTACAACAGGCACAACTCTCAAGGTGGCCGTCCACTAGGTCAACAGAGCGGCGAGGCGCGGCGCGACGCGATGCCAAAATCTTGAGGTTTATCCACTATTGGGCGGATTTCATTTTTCGATCCTTCGTTTCGCCAGTCCCGCCTCATTTCGCTGAAAAAACTGGGGATCTGATTGGGCGAATATGTTTAGATTGCATCAACCTCAATCACAGGCTATTGAAATATTTTCTAGCCTCAACCATAGGGAGGTGTTTGTGGTAAGAAAAAAAAGGGAGGGGGAGGAGGGGGTGGTTAAATGGAATAATTTGGTCATCACCGAACGAACTGGTGATCTGATGCTCGGACGAATGAAATTCGATTAGTCTGAACGTTCTTTTGAGTTACCTATCAAGAATACTTTTAATTTGAAATATGGGGGGTTTTTTATGGAGAGGGAGTGGGGGTTGATCTCAGTAGTTTGGTCCTAAAGGGTAATTTATAGGTTAGGACTTTTTTGAATCAGATTCATAGGGGTGTCCCAAAATGTGATCGGTGAGGGGGGGGCTTGAGTATATTTAAGTCAACCTGTGCAACAGAAATTGCAAAAATTTTGTGCAAGCGAAAATGTTTCGCTTCGACCTTCGTCCACTAGGTCGATGGGGCGGCGCTAAATGTTTTGGCAGCGCGCCGAGCCGCGCTCCAGAAGTTTGGAGAGCGGTCGAGTGAAAAATTTTCGACTCACCCACGCCGCGCTATCGACCTAGTGGACGGACTACCATCATTTTCCATTATATTTCTAGAAACAGATTTTGGCGTTGAGTCGTGTTGCGCCACTCTGTCGACCTAGTGGACGGCCACCTTCAATCCCCACAGGGAGCACTGGTCACCCTTATCTCTTATCACTAGCAAATTATTTTTTGTGATGAGTAGTTTAGTCAACTCTTTTTGGATTTGTATAGTCATTGGGAAAAGATGAATAGGGACTCCTAGAAATATTGGACAGGGTTCAACTGTGCAAGTGGTCGACAAATTAGTAAGCGGATTATTTCTGGGCCCCTGGGGAGGGGGATTGCCTACAGTCAATTATGCACAGTTGATCGCACCTTTGATGTGTATAGTTTGGTGGTCTGGATGCTCGCATCTCAAAAATACATACATCAAGTAGTCAATCCCTTGGTAACAATTCTAGTTGGACACATAGGTCAGAATAATGTGTATAGTTCGGTGGTCTGGACTGATTTGCAAGCTGTGATAAATCTTCTATTTCCAATGTCCAACAAAAAAAAACATTGACTGCCCACAAAACGACCTACCCACCCACGCGAGTGAATAAATGTGCATTAAATCCCCCAAGAAATTTAAAAAAAATGTCCAACTCTCGGGTTAGAACTCAATACCCACCACTTCATAATCCGATATGCTATACATTACACCACAGAGGTCTTGTTATCACTGGATAAACGACGGCCATATAACTTTACGATTTGTAACCGAACGGAGCCAGCGCTCCATGTGAAGATTGAGAGTTGCGCCTGTTGTACACCTACCGTCGAGTTGTGACTGTACTGGCGGAACGGGACTGTGGACTGTTGTCTCTCGTTGTCACGGTTCCAAATGGTGACAGCCCTCTCAATCTTACCAATACAGTTCCATTAACAAGGCCTTGCTTTTATCATACCATAGTTGAAAAACCTAATTAGTACCATGTGCACATTATTGAAAATAATTAGATAAACCTACTGATGACCAGCATTTAGAAATCGTCACTTTATTGAAAATGGTTGTGAGATGTGAACTCATACTCATTTCATTGGGCTCTCGAGACCTACATTGAATAATATTATGTGCTATCAATACATACCTACACCTAGGCATAGCATGACCTTCCTAGACATTACTACTGCTCGACCTAGCTATGTACTCAGCTACGTACAATAATAAAATATTGGTTGCACCGGTAAAATGGAACGGTTCCATTCTTGTCACTGTCACTGTAGGAACAATCAACATACAGCATATTCCGGGTGTCTAAGGAGTCTGCCTACCAAATATTAAGTTGGTAGCTCCGAAATTGCAGGCTGTAGAGCAAAACAGAGAGACAAACAAACATATAGACAAATTCAGACCGATAGTAACTCTGTCAAAAGGCTCACTCTGTCATTTTGTATCGTTGTCACACATCACCCTTGAGCGATCAAGCTGGGATATTTACGCCACGAAGGATTTGTGGCAGGAAAAGTAGTGAAACCCAGAGTCTCTGAAGCTCTGATTTACCTAACTTACAGAATATTGTGGACTGTTGATGGATGACTTTTACCTCAGAGTAAACTAGGAGTTACCTCGGCTAACTGTACTGTTTTTCTTTTAAATTCTTCAAATATGTCAATGTAGGTAGGTACCCAAGTATGTACCTACTCATTATGCGGGCAGAAATTATATGATACTTGGGTGGCTACCTCCATTCCATTCATTACCTGAATGGCTCTGGGATTAGTCAAATAACGTTAAAAATGCACTTTTTCATAGAAAAATACCAATAGTGAGATCATCAGGAAGTTGAATACACAGTTAAGACCACAATGAAGTTAGTTCAGCAATCACTCATAACTTTGTCAAAATGCCTGCAAATTTTGAGGATATACTCAGACGAGTTTTCTGCAGTAGAAGTTATGAAGGGTTGAGGGAAAGGGGAGGGGGGGGGGGGGGGGGGGGTAACAAGGTAAGCAGTACATAAAATACTTAACTCCGCCAGAAAAAAATCCTACGCCATCCACATATTTAGGGTACACTCAGCCGAGTTCAATCACACGTTTGGAGGGGGAAGAGGGGGGGTTGTGTACAGCAGTTAATGAAATTGTTCAAAAACGGGGGCAATACTATACACAACCATGAAGTGATTTCTAGCAGTCTGCTAATGCATTTACACAATAAAGTACGTGATCAAGTTTATTTTCGTTTTGTATTACCCTCCTCTCCCTCGTAACAATTCCTACATATTAAATACTTTGCTCATTTGCCTTCTATTCAATTCTGCAGTAGAGGAAGTGGGGAGAGGGATGTGGCATCTTAAAAAATTCTACATTGTCAGAGTATATTCCAACAAGTCGTCCCTAGAGCGTACTAGACGAGGAAATTGGGGATGATCATAATAGCGGAAAATCAACATTTTTCACCATAAAAAAGTGATTGCTGGGTAATCAGTGTAGTGTTGACATTATTTCCCATCAAACTAAGTTTCTAGAATGCCTACCTACGTATCCTGAAGATATCAAAGCTTTCTGCATTTCCTGAGGGGGTGGGGTGATCATAAAAGCGGAAAATCAACATTTTTCACCATAAAAAAGTGATTGTTGGGTACTCTTTGAAGTGGTGAGACAATATTTCCCATCAAACTATGTTTGTTGAAACTTGCCTACGTATCCTGAAGATATCAGAGTTTTCTGCAGTTCCTGAGGGGGTGGGGTGGTCATAACAGTGGAAAATCGACATTTGCACTATAAAAAAGTCATCAGAGTTTTCTGCAGTTCTTCAACGGGTTGGAGATGAAGAACTCGGATGAGAGATCACTATACTGAGTTCCCAGCAATCACTTTTTTTTATAGGAATAATATCGATTTTCCACTTTTATGACCACCCCAACCCTTGAAGAACTGCAGAAAACTCCTATATCTTTGGGATACGCAGGTAGGTATTCAACAAACATAGTTTGATAGGAAATTATGACTCAAAACTACAATGAGTACCCATCAATCACTTTTTTATAGTGAAAAATATCGATTTTCCACTTTTATGACCCCCATCCCCTCAGGAACTGCAGAAAACTCTGATATCTCCATGATACTTAGCTGAGTATTCAACAAACCTAGTTATAATTAGATGTTTTTTGCTTCCGTATACCTCAATCCCCGATCTCCTCATCTAGTACGCTGTAGGGACGACTTGTGGAGTATACTCTGACAATGTAGGATTGTTTTCTACTGAATTATGATGCCACAACCCCCCCTCCCCATCCACTTGGTCACACTTTCTCAACTGCAGAATGGAATTAAAGGTAAATAAGCAAAGTATTTTATATGCACGAATAGTTACAAGGGAGAGGGGGATAATAAATAACAAGTACGAAAGAAATGCGTGATAAATCCAGAGCTTTCCAACGAATGGAGAACGATTTTTGTCCTTTAAACACTAAAGAAGTTTTATTTCCCCAGCAACGGCTTGGTTGTACGTTAAAATCATAAGAAAACGCTTGCATATGAGTCTGCAACACATTGGGACATTTTATGTCTTTAGTTGCAGACTCGTATCATCAGAATTTAACAAGCGGTTGCAATCATGTTCACAATATCAATATTATTGAGAATGATCACCTGAGTGTACACAATTATTCATATAACCATGCTCATAACTCAGCTTGTTGGCCACGCACTTCGCAGTAGTTAACATAATACGGTTGGATAAATCGAGAGCTTTCGAACGAATGGTCAACGAATTTTGTGGGATGAAAAACGACGAAGTACCATTTCCCTAGCAACGACTCGGTTGTAAGCGGAAATCATCGGAATATATTCGTGAGTGATTTACGTGACGTTATTTTAGTTTATGTGCCATATTGCATCAAATGTCAAATGTCAAAAACCAAAACAAACTTGATCAATTACTTACTTACTTTATAAGCAGACATGCATGATGCATTAACAGACTGCTAGAAATCACTTCATGATTGTGTATAGCATCGCCTCCGTTTTTAAACAATTTTATTAACTGCGCTACAAACCCCCCTCACCCCCTCGAAGCGTGTGAATGAACCTGGTTGAGTGTACCCTAAATTATATCCTCATAATTTGCAGGCTGTACGATGTTTTTTTGACAAAGTTATGAGTGATTGCTACCTTCATTGCGGTCTACGTTAAGTTGGGAAAGTTGTATATAACTTTTCATCGGATATGGTACTTCTCCAAGCAACCTAAATACATAGCTTCATTGGCTTGCCACATGACACTTGCAAAACATGAGTGGTAACAGTAATGTAACGGCCCGAAAATATTTGATACCTCGACAGGAGTTCGAACTCGCGTAGTTACAACTGCGGGGAAATTTCCCCCAAGTTGCAACACTCCAACGATCTGAGCTATGAGGCCAGCGTGACCAAACCTCTTCGGCTGTGAGAGTTATATTCCTGGACCGTAACACTAAGCATGTATAATATTATGAACTAAGGTCTATAATTAACTATCCATATTGTTTACCTTGACTCGTGTCCATCACCAACAGAATCGAAGATCATGAACGGAAGATGATTCAATTGTCACTTCAGTGAGACGCAGCGACGTGTTGTTATCCCGTAGGTTGACCAATTTTACTTTAAGCACGACAAAACAACGTATAGGTACGCTAGAGGAGGAACAAATTTAGTTTCAGTGTATGAACTCGCGGTATTATTTTAGAATTTAGATGATTCAAATTTCAAACGAAGGTAGGAGTGTTCCGTTAAAACTTACTTCTTCTTCTTCTCTCTTCTTTCTGCTGGAACCATCTCCGAGAGATGTGTGTCTACTGGTGTGTGTTGTGTGGATGATCCCCTATTTTTTCATTTCATAGAAGAGATTTTTCCATTTCATGGATAGAGAGGGCATGTGTCTGTTAAACTGTGGGAGCTCATGAAGCCAGTTATCTCTAAGGGGCGGGACCTACAATCATATGGTCGAGAATTACCTCCAACACTGTTATATAAAACCTCATTTCATCGTTATCGTTATTTCATTGGCTACCTGGTTTCAGTCCCTAACATGGCGGAGTCTCAAGTGGCTTCTTCCCCCTTCACGACCTGTCCACTCTATCCTATTATTAGCTCTTTGCATGTTGGTATGGTTCATTCGTTTGTTGTGTCCTGACCCTTTGACATTTTATGTCTTTACTTTGGCACATAAACGAAAAAAGCGTTACTGTTGGTTTTTTGATGATTTCCGCTTACAACCGAGTCGTTGCTAGGGGAAATGGTACTTCGTAGTTTCTCATACCACACAAAATTCGTTGACCATTTGTTCGAAAGCTGTCATTTTATCCAACCATATTATGTTAACTACTGAGAAGTGCGTGGCCAACAAGCTGAGTTATGAGCATGGTTATATGAATAATTGTATACACACAGGTGATCATTCTCAATCTCTATCTCTGTTATTTATAAGAATGAAACTCCGTCTGTCTGTCTGTTTGTCGTGTCTATGCACGGCCAAACGGCTGAGTGGCGGGAGTATACGAGTGGTGGGATCTTCTTGGGATTTTCCTATAGGGTGTATAAGCGAATTTAAAATTTTCTAATCCCACCCGAACTATGGGCCGTAGGGCGGGAGGGGGGTCGAAGTTCGGGTTAATGCCCGCTTTTTCCACTTCCCCGCTTCCTCTACCCCTCTAAACGGCCGTCGAAAATTCCGGAAAAATACCGGTTTCGTAGGTTTTTCTACGAGGAAGACGTGGGCGCGATTGGATCGCGAAAAAAGTATCGGGAAATGCGTTAAAAAAAAAATGCAAGACTACGGACCCGTTTTCTCGAAAATTCCGACAAAAAACTTGGTTTTTTCCGATTAAAATATTCCCCATAAAGGTACGTTTTTCGGGACGGTTTTTGCGAGCGAAATAAAGGTTTGATTCCGCCGAATCTGAATCCGAAATCGGATATCGAAAAAAGTGACAGGAAGTCAGTCAAAATGCGAGGGGAAGGGAGGCGAAGCGATTAAAATGACAAGTTAATCGAGCCCGCTGCCGTTTCACAATGTTGCGAGCAGGCCTACGGACGCGCGCGTTGAATGATGGAACTTTCCCGTTCGACATTTCAACAGAATAAATACGGGTTTTTTCCTACACATATACAGCAATACCTAGCGAGCAACATCCCCAAATAAACTTTTTTGTGGTTCCACGTAGTTTTATAAGATTTATTTTGTTTGTAAGAATTTCCAACTGAAAAAAAAAAAAAAAAAAACGTCTGCCAAGTTGGGTGGGCAGTATAACTTCCTCAAGCTAGCGAAGCGAGCACCATCCCCTACATGTTTCAATTGCAATAAATTGCATGCATACAGCCACACCTTGCGAGCAAAGCGAGCAACTTAATGGGGGGGTCCAGGGTTTTTCCTACACATATACAGCCGTACCGAGCGAGCGAAGGGCCTCGGTCCCCTACAAATGTTTACCTACCCTTAGGGATCTACCGTTTGCGAGTGAAGCGAGCAACATTCCCTACATGTTTCAATTGTAATACATCACATGTATACAACCACACCATGTGAGCAAAGCGAGCAACTAATGGGGGGTCCAGGGTTTTTCCTACACATATACAGCCGTACCGAGCGAGAGAAGCGAGCAACATCCCCTGCACACATTAAACCTACCCTTATGGATTTACCGTTAGGGAGTGAAGCGAGCAACATTCCCTACATGCCACACTTTGCGAGCGAAGCGAGCAATCCATTCGGGGGTCGGGGCGAGCGAAGCGAGCCTGAGCGGCTAGTAATTGATAATGTGAACATGATTGCAACCGCTTGTTAATTTCTGAAGATTTCATTGAGCTGGTGTTTCCAGCTGGTGTTTTGAATTAAATATTCATAGCAGGTGATCCGAATATCGCAAGAACGGTTTGATTTGTGAAGGGGTGGTTAAATCATTTTAACAGATTATTTCTATACTTTACACTCTAGGAAGCTGTAATTTCGTATGTAGCCTCTTTAGGACATTTACTTGACATACCCAGGGTCCAGATCAGCTGAGTGGCTCATAGAGCTTGCATACAAGTCTGCAACACATACGAGTCCACAACTAAGACATAAAATGTCCCAATGTGTTACAGACTCGTATGCAATCGTTTCTGATGTTTATCGTTACTCCTCTCCGAGGACCGAGGGTTTCACCGACATTTCAAATGTGAGCTTCTTAAAATGAAAATTATGTTCCTAATCAGTTTTTAAGAAAATGCGCAAAAATTGAGGTGAATTTTCATTTTTTGTAATCACTTTTGCTCAATTAATTTATACTCATGTTATTGTCGTTAAGTAAACCTCCTTTACTTCATATTAGCTTTGTTCGCAGTGCCGGTTGGAAACGGTTACCAACCATTGGCGACCAGGTTTGTGATTGGTTTAGTGCGCATGCGTGACCAACACCTGATTTCAAACCGTTTGTAACCAAATCCGCACTGTGAACGGGTTTGACTGAAGTTAACCGTCGAATAGTCTCCAACAGTTGTAACCTGCTTGGTGGGCTTGCGCCATCCTTTGAATAGGTAAACATTTAATGTATGAATAAAGAACCTGAACCGTAAAGAGATGGCCTGCAAGACAACAAACAGGTTGATAAATGAAAAATATTCATTGGGAACAAACCTTCCAACAGGAATAAGAAATCCATGCTCAATCTTTTCTTGCCTCCAGCAAGACGATTTTGTGGGAGAATGGTGTTTATCTCATGGGAAGAATTTAAATCGATCTCGAAGTCGACCGTCGTTCTTAATTTTTAAGGTTAATAGCTTTACAAATAACTCTTCAGTTGAGATTGAGTAATAACATTTTACTGTTTGATTTTGTATTTTGTTGCTATTCAGACGAAGATTCCCATTCTACGTCGTTGTAACCAATGAGATTTTCCATATCACACAATTCAGAGTAGGAAACTTTCAATAAATAACCGTAGAAGTAAAACGAGGGTAAATGCAGAGATAGAACTTAGTGAACAGTGCACGTCATGCAGATGACCGACAGCTTTCTCATCTCGTTCGGCTGGCTTATTTTATCATCTCTCAGCTTGCTGAGCTCCCGCTACCCTCCATCTCACAGTGGAATGATCTGCAACATATTGGGACATTTTATGTCTTAGTTGTGGACTCGTATGTAAGCTCTATGAGCCACTCAACTGATCCGAACCCTGGGCATCCTCAAGTTAATGTCCTAAAGAGGCTAGATACGAAATTACAGCTTCCTAGAGTGTAAAGTATAGAAATTAAATATTAAAATGATTTAACCACCACTTCACAAATCAAACCGTTCTCGCAATATTCGGATCACCTGCTATGAATCAAATCATCGAAACACCAGCTCAATGAAATCATCAGAAATTAACAAGCGGTTGCAATCATGTTCACAGTATAAATTATTGAGAATGATCACCTGTGTGTAAACAATTATTCATATGAGCATGCTCATAACTCAGCTTGTTGGCCACGAACTTCGCAGTATTTAACATAATATGGTTGGATAAATCGAGAGCTTTGGAACAAATGGTCAACGAACTTTGTGGGATGAGAAACGATGAATTACCTACCATTTCTCTAGCAACAACTCGGTTGTAAGCGGAAATCATCAGAAAACCAACCATAACGCTTTTTTTAAACGCTTTTTTCGTTTATGTGCCAAATTAAAGACATAATATGTCAAATAAAGGGTCAGGACACAACAAAAGAATGAACCATACCAACATGAAATGAACTGAAAAAATATGGGCTCATTCACAAAACACACACCAGTAGACACACATCTCTCGGAGATGGTTGCAGCAGAAAGAAGAGAGAAGAAGAAGAAGAAGTAGTAAATTTCAACCTAACACTTCTTTCTTTGTTCGAATCATCTAACATTAAATAACTACCGCAAGTTCATACACAGTTCCTCCTCTAACTTACCTATACGTTGTTTTGTCGTGCTTAAAGTAAAATTGGTCAACCTACGGGATAACAACACGTCGCTGCGTCTCACTTAAGTGACAATTGAATCATCTTCCGTTCATGATCTTCGATTCTGTTGGTGATGGACACGAGTCAAGGTAAACAATATGGATAGTTGGAAATCACGAAGCATAAACATCTAATTATAACTAGGTTTGTTGAATACTCAGCTAAGTATCATGGAGATATCAGAGTTTTCTGCAGTTCCTGAGGGGATGGGGGTCATAAAAGTGGAAAATTATATTTTTCACTATAAAAAAGTGATTGCTGGGTACTCATTGTAGTTTTGAGTCATAATTTCCCATCAAACTATTGTTGTTTGAATACCTACCTGCGTATCCGAAAGATATAGGAGTTTTCTGCAGTTCTTCAAGGGTTGGGGTGGTCATAAAAGTGGAAAATCGATATATTCCTATAAAAAAAATTGATTGCTGGGAACTCAGTATAGTGATCTCTCATCCGAGTTCTTCATCTCCAACCCCTTGAAGAACTGCAGAAAACTCTGATGACTTTTTTATAGTGCAAATGTCGATTTTCCACTGTTATGACCACCCCACCCCCTCAGAAACTGCAGAAAACACTGATATCTTCAGGATACGTATTTAAGTTTCAACAAACAGTTTGATGGGAAATATTGTCTCACCACTCCAAAGAGTACCCAACAATCACTTTTTTATGGTGAAAAATGTTGATTTTCCGCTTTTATGATCACCCCACCCCCTCAGGAAATGCAGAAAGCTTTGATATCTTCAGGATACGTACATTCCAGAAACTTAGTTTGATGGGAAATAATGTCAACACTACACTGATTACCCAGCAATCACTTTTTTGTGGTGAAAAATGTTGATTTTCCGCTATTATGATCATCTCCAATTTCCTCGTCTAGTACGCTCTAGGGACGACTTGTTGGAATATACTCTGACAATGTAGAATTTTTTAAGATGCCACATCCCTCTCCCCACTTTCTCTACTGCAGAATTGAATAGAAGGCAAATGAGCAAAGTATTTAATATGTAGTAATTGTTACTATGGAGAGGAGGGTAATACAAAACGAAAATAAACTTGATCACGTACTTTATTGTGTAAATGCATTAGCAGACTGCTAGAAATCACTTCATGGTTGTGTATAGTATTGCCCCCGTTTTTGAACAATTTCATTAACTGCTGTACACAACCCCCCCTCTTCCTCCTCCAAACGTGTGATTGAACTCGGCTGAGTGTACCCTAAATATGTGGATGGCGTAGGATTTTTTTCTGGCGGAGTTAAGTATTTTATGTACTGCTTACCTTGTTACCCCCCCCCCCCCCCTCCTCCCGCCCCTTTCCCTCAACCCTTCATAACTTCTACTGCAGAAAACTCGTCTGAGTATATCCTCAAAATGTGCAGGCATTTTGACAATGTTATGAGTGATTGCTGAACTAACTTTATTCTGGTCTTAACTGTGTATTCAACTTCCTGATGATCTCACTATTGGTATTTTTCTATGAAAAAGTGCATTTTTAACGTTATTTGACTAATCCCAGAGCCATTCAGGTAATGAATGGAATGGAGGTAGCCACCCAAGTATCATATAATTTCTGCCCACATAATGAGTAGGTACATACTTGGGTACCTACCTACATTGACATATTTGAAGAATTTAAAAGAAAAACAGTACAGTTAGCCGAAGGAACTCCTAGTTCACTCTGAGGTAAAAGTCATCCATCAACAGTCCACAATATTCTGGAAGTTAGGTAAATCGGAGCTTCAGTGACTCTGGGTTTCACTACTTTTCCTGCCACAAATCCTTCGTGGCGTAAATATGGCGCTGTAGGGTGATGTGTGACAACGATACAAAATGACAGAGTGAGCCTTTTGACAGAGTTACTATCGGTCTGAATCTGTCTATATATTTGTCTGTCTCTCTGTTTTGCTCTACAGCCTGCAATTTTGGAGCTAACAACTTAATATTTGGTAGGCAGACTCCTTGGTCACCCGGAATATGCTGTCTGTTATTGTTCCTACAGTGACAGTGACAAGAATGTAACCGTTCCATTTTACCGGTGCAACCAATATTTTATTATTGTACGTAGCTGAGTACATAGGTAGGTCGAGCAGTAGTAATGGCTAGGAAGGTTATGCTATGCCTAGGTGTAGGTATGTATTGATAGCACATAATATTATTCAATGTAGGTCTCGAGAGCCCAATGAAATGAGTATGAGTTCACACCTCACAACCATTTTCAATAAAGTGATGAATGCTAAATGCTGGTCATCAGTAGGTTTATCTAATTATTTTCAATGATGTGCACATGGTACTAATTAGGTTTTTCAACTATGGTATGATAAAAGCAAGGCCTTGTTAATGGAACTGTATTGGTAAGATTGAGAGGGCTGTCACCATTTGGAACCGTGACAACGAGAGACAACAGTCCACAGTCCCGTTCCGCCAGTACAGTCACAACTCGACGGTAGGTGTACAACAGGCGCAACTCTCAATCTTCACATGGACCGCTGGCTCTGTTCGGTTACAAATCGTAAAGTTATATGGCCGTCGTTTATCCAGTGATAACAAGACCTCTGTGGTGTAATGTATAGCATATCGGATTATGAAGTGGTGGGTATTGAGTTCTAACCCGAGAGTTGGACATTTTTTTTTTAAATTTCTTGGGGGATTTAATGCACATTTATTCACTCGCGTGGGTGGGTAGGTCGTTTTGTGGGCAGTCAATGTTTTTTTGTTGTCGGACATTGGAAATAGAAGATTCATCGCAGCTTTCTAATCAGTCCAGACAGTGGTCTGTGTATAGTTCAGTGGAACAATACACATTATTCTGACCTATGTGTCCAACTAGAATTGTTACCAAGGGATTGACTACTTGATGTATGTATTTTTGAGATGCGAGCATCCATACCACCAAACTATACACATCAAAGGTGCGATCAACTGTGCATAATTGACTGTAGGCAATCCCCCTCCCCAGGGGCCCAGAAATAATCCGCTTACTAATTTGTCGACCACTTGCACAGTTGAACCCTGTCCAATATTTCTAGGAGTCCCTATTCATCTTTTCCCAATGACTAAACGAATCCAAAAAGAGTTGTCTAAACTACTCATCACAAAAAATAATCTGCTAGTGATAAGGGATAAGGGTGACCAGTGCTCCCTGTGGCGATGGAAGGTGGCCGTCCACTAGGTCGACAGAGTGGCGCGACACGACTCGACGCCAAAATCTGTGTCTAGAAATATAATGGAAAATGATGGTAGTCCGTCCACTAGGCCGACAGCTAGGGAAAATTATTCGCTCTCCAAACTTCTGGAGCGCGGTTCGGCTCACCGCCAAAACATTTAGCACCGCCCCATCGACCTAGTGGGCGAAGGTCGAAGCGAAAAATTTTCGCTTCCACAAACTTTTTGCAATTTGCGTTGCACAGGTCGACTTGAATATACGCAAGCCCCCCCCCCCCCCCCTCCCCTCACCTCATCGAGGGACCCCCTATGAATCTGTTTCTTATAAATTACCTATCAGGACCAAACTACTGAGATCAACCCCCACTCCCTCTCCATAAAAACCCCCCCATATTTCAAATTAAAAGTATTCTTGATAGGTAACTCAAAAGAACGTTCAGACTAATCGAATTTCATTCGTCCGAGCATCAGATCACCAGTTCGTTCGGTGATGACCAAATTATTCCATTTAACCACACCCTCCTCCCCCTCCCTTTTTTTTCTTACCACAAACACCTCCCTATGGTTGAGGCTAGAAAATATTTCAATAGCCTGTGATTGAGGTTGATGCAATCTAAACATATTCGCCCAATCAGATCCCCAGTTTTTTCAGCGAAATGAGGCGGGACTGGCGAAACGAAGGATCGAAAAATGAAATCCGCCCAATAGTGGATAAACCTCAAGATTTTGGCATCGCGTCGCGCCGCGCCTCGCCGCTCTGTTGACCTAGTGGACGGCCACCTTGAGAGTTGTGCCTGTTGTACACTTACCATCGAGTACCGTCACACCAGTAGCTGTATGGTTTTTGTTTCTGAATCGACACGATGTGGCGGCGATGTCATCGACTACGTCTTACGACCTGTTGAGATGACTTTCCGAGCAAAACCGCCATTTTATCTACATTTTTCAGTTTTTTTTTTTCAAAATATCTTAAAACCGGTACATACGAGGGTTGTCCAGAAAATAAGTTGCGTTTTGATCTGTAGGGTGGTAGGAGTGGCTTTTGCCAAATCTGGTAACACTGCTCGAAAGAGGAGAGGTGGGGGAATAGAATGAGAGGTGGGTGACCTCAGTTGGTCAGTTACCAACGTCAGGGCAGGTAGTTGAAATGGAGCCCTCCACGTCGTGTCCCGCCACCAAGATCCCTGTTCCCTCTCGAGTTGTTGTGCGCGGAGTGATTCAATTTCTTTATGCACAGGGTTTCAAATTCACGAACAGCTCATTTTGTTTATGGAGAAGGTGTAATGAGTGAGTCAATGTTGAGGAGATGGGTACGTGAATTTGAGGCGGCCAATCGTTGTTCCTTGTGTTGGGGCGTCAGCTCTCTAGGGACCCACCGAGCGCAAACTTTCCGAAAGTCAAGTTTTTCTGAGACGATCTCATGGATGATGGATCGTGAGATGTCTGGGAAACTCAGATGGAGTTCATCCAGGGTTGAACGACGATCTTTGCAAACTGCATTGTCGATTTCTGCGACAATTTCGTCCGTCACAACTGAGGGTCTGCCTCTCCCACTTTCATCCTCAAGTGAATGTCTTCCCGCCTTAAATTCACGTACCCATCTCCTCACCATTGACTCACTCATTACACCTTCTCCATAAACAAAATGAGCTGTTCGTGAATTTGAACTGATTTGAAACCCTGTGCATAAAGAAATTGAATCACTCCACGCACAACAACTCGAGAGGGAACGGGGATCGAGGTGGCGGGACGCGACGTGGAGGGCTCCATTTCAACTACCTGCCCTGACGTTGGTAACTGACCGACTGAGGTCACCCACCTCTTATCTATTCCCCCACCTCTCCTCTTTCGAGCGGTGTTACCAGATTTGGCAAAAGCCACTCCTACCACCCTACAGATCAAAACGCAACTTATTTTCTGGACAACCCTCGTATAAACAGCCAGCTTAAACGATTATGATGTTGATGGTCAATCAGTTCAGCCATTGGTAGGGGCAGATGGTAGGTAGAAAAGAATAATAAGCACCATATTCAGCCGAACTTATACCACAGCCACCCGATACCACAATGCATCCCAACCCAATTTGAAGAGAGATCCTATCAGCAGCAAAGAAGAAGATTCAAACGTATAGGTTTTATTGACTGCCTAGAATTAACGTTTTTATAATTTCTAGTCAAATTTGAGAAAGTGTTATATTAACTGTTGATTATTCAATTGTTATTTTCTTATAACGCACAGTTTATTAGGAGGTATGTCACTGGACAGTACCCTTCTTACAGGTTTCATTTTACCATTTCTGGTAAAAAGCTGTACCATTTATTATCAAAACGCAAAGCGTATTTCATAACTCAAAGAGTTGACAATAAAGTTGTAAAATAATAATAAAAATCAAAATTGAAGGAAGCTGGTAATTAAATCAACTACGTCAAAGTTATAAAATAACTTCCATATATTTACATTCTAAATACAAAATACTCTTACAGCCTGCTCACAGTCAAAACATATAATATCTGTTCGTGATAGGTGGGTTTCAGAAATGAAGGGTCCACGGGAAAAACAAGGAATGTCAATGTTTTTAAAATTTAAGCTAAGCACTCCTGTTGATACTTACTGGACCTCTCTCTATCTGTTCCCGTCAAAAAGAAAGATAGTCAGGATAAGATATTGGAGGACATATCTCAAAAATACGTGTTTATTGTATTCTTCCTGTACGTTTTAGGATGCTGAATCGAATCGATGTCATCTTTCTATTTTCTCCGCTCTAGCAAAGCGTAGACGTATCTTAGTACTGCTATTTCATTTCGACGAATGTATTATAACTAGGTTTTTGAAAATTTGGAATCTTTGAAATTTTGATATTAGTTGTGGCTGAATATTAGGAAATTGTGAATTATGAGCTTCTTGTGGATAAATTATCGTTAAAAACAATATTCTCTATTATCTACTTTCCTTTATCCTGATAAGGTATGTAATAGAAATGATGTAGTATCTAGAGTCGTAGTATTAGGTGAAGCAAATGTGGGCAGTGTTAAATGTGGGCAGATTTCTTCCCAACAGCTTTACCCAGTTTCGAGGGATGAAATTTAACAAATTCCGATACATCATCTACTAACACTAGTACACATAACTGTCCACAATGAAGTTTGCAATGAAAGTCCATCGATAAGAGATTATTTCAGTTTCTAACATTAACAGGACGCTCACAAGTTACCCACATGGGACATGATGTAATAAATGCGTTTTCTCCTCATTATGATAAAATGAAGCAAATCGGAAAGTACTTAATTAATTTTTTTTAAATCGAGTAATTACCAATACCTATAATATCTTGTTTATTTGTTCCTTGTTATTAAAATGTTTTAATGTTCACCTTGATGCTCTCCTATTTGTTCGTAATAAATGAAAATAAATTTGCAGATCCAGGAGCGACCATCAAGGAAGAGCTGGACGCTTTTGACTCATCAGGCAATATGGATCTGCCAACAAGCCCCACTTCAGGTAACTGGTCAGGTATTCATATGGCAAATGGCCAACTATGGTGATATCCACCTTATCTAATCCCATCAACATTAAAAATGATTTATTCTGAGCTGGGGGTCGGTTGAAAGTTATTATGATGTAGAAATCGCAAACGTTACTTTCCTAACATCCTTAACACGGTAAGGGAACCAGACTTTTTGCCTTAGCACTACCGATTTCATGATAACTGAAGTATTGTTGGTATCGAGTAATATCAAATAGTTAAGAGTTCTTTGCACCACACAGTGCCCTGTTCCTACCAATTTAAATGTGCATGAGACTAAATAAATTCCCCAAACCGTACTGAGGTAAATTGCGTGCATGAAGAGGAGAAATTATGGTTAAAAAACCAATAATCTTAACTCCCTGACAATTTTGACTAGGGTGTGGAAACGTCGAAGTATTTTTAGGCGTAGTATTAGGAAATCTGATTTGTAATAGGTATGTTGTGTAACACATCTAAGGGTGGGGTCACACAGAACCAGCTAATCTACCTTCCCACTGCTGCTGGTTGATGGTTTTGTGTTAGAAAGTCTACACGTGTTTAAACATTGTCGCCTTACTAGAAAATGGAATCAGATTGAGCCGAATTGGTGAAGTTCAGCCTGATCCTGCACGCCAAAGTCGCTTTTCGAGTTTGCAATTCACATTCGAGTTGATGACTTTTTCCCCTTCCAACACATAAACCCTTTGGGAGCAAAGACAGTTGGTGGTGAATTGCTTTGGATTGTCTCATTTGATTCATTGGACTGAGTTCTGTTTGAATAAGGGGGGGAGGGGGGGTACTTTCATTTCGAGAGTTTTCAAAATCTTGATTTCGCTAATTTTTCAACCCTTATGGGTTTATCACAATTAATGCTGAGATTACAGGCTCCACCCTGGTGAGTGTATGATTTTTAAGAAGAATTTAATATAACTTGGTCCAGTAGTTTCAGAGAAAAGCTTCAGAAGGGGGGTTGTAGAGGGACAGATTTTTTGTCTTTTAAATACAATTTCCAGAATCTATCTTCGAACAATGAGGAATAGGTATCCACACGTTTGTTTTACATTTCAACATGAAAGCAGGTGAAATTCTAAGAATACAGACACCAACCACACTATTCTACTCTAAGTAGTTTTCTTTCTATGATTTTCCAAAGTTGAGGTAAAAATCTTTGCCATGGCATCGTTCCCGTCTTGGCAGGAACCCCCTACCTAGCCTGACGTCATAGTTTGCCAAAACTTTGAGCAATAATGAAAATTAAACCACTCATTGTGGAAAAGTAAGGATGGTGTCATAATTCTCAGGATGATATCTACTTCCATTTAAGAATAGTAAACCCAACATTTTCTAACCAATGGGTACTCCTCATTTTAATTGAAGCTTTTTTCTATACGACGTAGCTTCAGAGGAACATCTTGAAAGGAAGCAGTTAATCTGATGTGTTCTTGATAATTTTGTTGGCATATTTCATTACCTGATACTTATCGAACCAGCTGATGAGTGTTTTATGTATATCTTTGTTTAGGTTTCCATCCGGATTTGCAGATCAAGATGGAGATATTCCACACCGACGAGGAGATTCAGACTGATCCCCTTTTTGCCGACGATCACTCGAAAGGTAACATCCTTCCCGAAGGAACTGCCAGAATACTGTGACATTAGATTTAGAAGGAGAACTTCTAATTAATCATTCTCAATGTTGTAATGGATATGGATAGTCCTCCTCGATTCTTGAAAGTGCTACCCCTTGGCATATTCCTGAGGTTATTCAACCTGCAGGATATCCGCTGGATGAAGCAGGTTAATTGCCTCTCCCCTTTGGAGAAGGGAACCACTACATTTCCATCACCTCCATCGTCTTAATGTTGATCAGAAATACATGACATTGCAACAAAAAAAAAACCTGCTTTGATGAATGAGAATCAAGGAGATTGAGGTTTAATGAATAAATGTTTTTGTCAACAATGAGATATGCAAACTATGGTAAACATATGTATGAACTTGAAATATATGTAACTTTCATAGCCCAGGATGACTCCCAACGCAATTCAGATAAGGTGATGCTTTCCAAAGGTTCCTGTCTTATTATTGACGACCCCTTCAGATGATCTGAGATCCCCATTGCTATGATAGCTCATGGAGAAATCCATCTTTATCCAGCAGTCTCCAAGTGCTTCATTATGATTTCAGCCGAGTAGTTAGGAAATGAGTAGTAGAGTTAGGAAAGCAGTTAGTCTCACATCTCACGCTGCTGATGATGGCAGATCTGCACCTTGCCATTGCTATCTAGCAGTCCCAATGATGCCGCCATGGAAATATCTTCATCGTAGGTTTAATTGTACGATTCGCTTCAGAGACCTCACTGCTGATCCAAGTAGCTTCTTACCCTGCTAAGTTAGGGTGAACTACTGGTGGGTACCAGTCGCCAAATTAAATTCATTTCAAAGTTAAGCTGTGAGGGTTCAATATGACAAAAGTTATCCACAGAATTCACCCTTCTGATCAGAGAAGTTAGGTGTTTAACTATGTGCTGAACATGCTCATGAGGTTCTTCATCTATTTAGCTGCTTGAGTGGCTTTTACCTTGAACTTTCAACCTAAATAAAAAACACTTTAAAAACGTTGAGATTATTAAAAGAGATTTAGTACAGAACAAATTTACTATTGATATGGGTAGTTGAAAATGACTTTATTTCTACAAGGTTTTTTGGAATCGAGGGAGATAATCTTTTGGGTTTTACCCCATCATTAGTCAAACTGAAACAAATTGAACGACATCAAACACCAGGAACACTTCTGTCACTTATATCTATATCGTACGTTCATAGAAAGATGAAGAATTCACATTTGTAATTTATGAACTAGAAATGACGGAGTTCACTGTAGAAATATTTATCTCTCTTGATTCCCAACAAGCTCTTAGGACTAAAGTCATTTCTCAACTAACCATATCAATAATGAAGTTCTTCAAAATAAGCCAAGAGAACAACAATATAGTTTTACTATTATTACTAGCGGAACTAATCCAATGGAGGGAAAAAAGGTGTGGGCTGCGCAGACAAGATTTTGTTTAATAAACACGTTTTTTCTGCATTACCCCCTCCATTTTCTCCTTTCCATCGTTAAATCCTAAATGTCTGAGCTAATTGCATAACAAGACTAACATTGATCCCTGTTTGTGTACTTGAAAGCCACTGAGCTTTACAACGAACTGTGATATTCTGATCTGTGAATTCATTTATTTATGTACATCTAGTCATACCTTTATTTAACTATGATATGGGTGATATTCTCGAGACTTGGACACTAGCGCATCCTTACATCGAGGCAAGGCGAAGTTGAAGTTATTTCACCTTGTTGTCATGGTGACGAGTAAACATATGCGAAAATGCGCCATTTGTAGCCACAGCTGGACAACTGCATAACATAGTCTCACCTAGTTCTTAATCAATATTTTCATTATTTGTAATATGCAAGGTGATAAATTGTATGCAAATTACATCAAGTTATTATCAGGTGTTGACCTCAAACGCTACGAACGCAAGATTTAATCTGTGGGGTAGAGATCCATGTGAAATGTGTGTTGGGGAGTTGACATACAAGTGACATACAAGTTATTCTCAAAGCCTAAACGAATGAAGTTCTTTAATTTTCTGACACTGATTAACTACTATAGTTAGTAGGCTCCTAGTCCAAATAAAAACTCGTTCACGTTAGATTGGTATTGTTGACAGCAATCTACGAGTACAATCTATTATTGCGCTGGCAGGCATGATTATTATAACATTTAGTCGAATTGAAACTTTGTATTGCTACAATATTATACTTTTTCAAAACAAAACTGTTGAAAAATGGCCTTATAACCACGAATTATGTTAACGTGAGACGGCAAACTTCTTGTGAGAAATAGGTTGGTTGAGTAGCGATTCATTGACGTAGGGCGGTCTCATGGCCGACTTTGGCTGAAACGCGAACCTACTCCAGGCGTGACGTCTACGAGAATATGGGCCATATAGTATTTATCATTATATATTTATCGATAATATTTATGTATTTGTAAGGATCATCTAGTCGTAGTTTAGTTCTTATTCAGGGGGTATTTTTATCCGCTGTAGGGGTTACAAAGTGGTCATCGCTGTATCCCTTGAGGCAGAGTGCGGCAATGCCTCGTTTTGCAGGTTATTATTATTATTATTTCTCCCCCTCCAATTTGCCAGTGGAGTCCGTGATGGCAATCCGTTTAGTGACGGACTACAAGCAATGCTCCCCTTAGAATCGTGTCCGTTACAGTGTCCTTCTGACACCCCCTTTTGATTGCCGTTAATGACCCTTGTGTTAATGTTTACTAAAAAGACTAACGTTGAGATCGAACAAAACATGGAAGAGCGTACTCATTCAACTATCAAACAGTCATAAGTTCCATGCATGCGCAATTACTAATATGCATTTTAATTATACACTATGTTCAATACCGTGCCAAATGGGACCTATTGTTTATATTGTCTTTATGTTCTAATAAATATCACTTGTCGACTACAAGTCTTGGTAGATTCAGATAAGTTTTAAACGAACTTTGAGTTGAACTGGTGTGAAGTCGTAGAAGAACTCTCCATAGTTCGAGAATGGAGTAAATTTTCCATCTCATTCATATTCGATGTATTTATTTATTTGAATAGATATGGGGAACGCTCAATTACAGTAGTAAATCAAGATTCAAGCATAATATAACAAATCAACAATAATAGGTATATAATAATTCAATTAATATAAATTCAGGATAACGATTTAGCAAATATAATTAATTGAGGTTATAGTAATAAATAAAAAAGTCCAGTCATGCAGCATGACCCCATGAGCGAATTTTTGAAGAAATCTTCGACATTTCAGTCGCTATTGATCGTGTAGAGAAATTTTAGTTTATGATTTTGATAGACAAACATGGAATCAAATTATTAAAAATAATTAGGAGGTACTCATACTTTATTATTATTAAACTAATCTTGTAGATTTAAAGACAAATGTAGGTAAATATTCACAGATTTCGAGGTCCAATGTGGTCAGTGTTGAGGCAGTTTAAATCTTGACAGTATCCTATCATAACATCATCAAATCTTGACATAAAATAAAACAAGCACCTACTACCTACGTTTCAAACAGCATGGTTCTAGGATTGGTTATACAGGGATACTTCCATAAGAGTATAATCTGAATTTGGACTATGTTTCATGCAAATATTACCGATTTTTACAACTAGCAAACGGCATTATTTCGATTTTTGACTGATTTTTCAACTTTGAAATTTTTGAAAACTTGATACATATTCTTATAGGAAATTTTACGGTGATTCCGAATATACCACATGTTAGTATGCTGAAAAAATTATTTCGCACAACAAATCGCAAAAAACAGGCTATTTTGAAATTTTTGACTACATTTTTGAAAATTTCAACCCGAAGATGTAATCCGATCATTCTGGCCAACGAACTTGAACTTTCGTTTTGTGTCCTTAACATTTTAAAATTTGTTTGAAGTTTCTAGCACAATTCTACGGACAGTTATCGTCTGGAATGACACATACATACATACATATATACATACATACATACATATATACATACATACATACATACATAAAAAAATGCGTTAAACTTGAGAATATGATTCAGAATAGCCTGAAACGGATTTCTGCATAACATTTTTTCAAAAATTCACATTCTACAAATTTTGAGGCGAGAGCAATAGCTTAATTTTCTTCAAAAATTCGCTAAAATAGGGCTCGAATATACATATTTAACAAATAAAACAGTTTAATACTGTAATAATCAATGAAACAACAAACAAAGGAAGGGACAAACTAGGAATTCATGTCTAGAGAAAAAGTAATCTTTCTGATAGAAAACAGACTTAGAAAAACAGATCAATATCATCAGACAAGGAGGCCAAATAATTCAAGTTCCTCTGTATTCTTGTAACAGGGCTATTTAAAAGTAGAATGTTATTCAATGTGTATAACGGAGTGTCCAATGAAATGATTATGAGTTCACATCTCTACCATTTTCAGTAAAGTGACGATTTCTAAAAGCTGGTCATCAGTAGGTTTATCTAACTATTTTCTATAAAATGCACATGGTAGGTACTACAGTTTACGCCGCTTATTATGGGCACGTTGGAACCAAGCCGAACCGGCTACAGTAAGCTAACTGCCACATAAAGCGAAATTGGTGGAATATGATGAAAATCACCCAAAAAAGTACACATACCTAGATAATACATTTAATATACACTTCGGGTTGATGTTGAATACCTCTCTACAGGTCTTGAAGGGCTGCCATCATTTCACGGGGCTGGATCGTTTCGGCAGATACTCAGAGGCTTGTAATAACCGCTGGACTGCTTATCATTCAATTGTGTTTGCTTTCTTCTTTTCTTGCTGGATGGCTGAATGAATTTCGTCCTCAATTAGCCTCTCGGACGCGGGTTTGTGTAGGTGATTGGCCATCCATTTGTCGTAAGCCTCATTGGAGAAATCGCTGGTGACGACTGGCCTCATGCTGATGCAGCTAAGTAAAGAGAGCCAAGCAAGCTTATTTTTTTGGTGATATCATTGGCATGTAAAAGGAGAAGGTCCCATTCTCAAGTCCTTCATCCAGGATGGCTAGCACACTTTTTCTTATCTCTGACTGATAGTGAGCCTTGAACGTGCGAATGACACCCTGATCACAAGGTTGAATCAGAGATGCAGTGTTAGCCAACTCTTGGTTAAACTGAGAATTGATGATGTGTATGTTTACAAGTGTTACCTCATAAATGTATACGTGTTTCTTGAGGATTTTGATAGTTTTTGATCTGTTGAGAAGACTTTCAGAGCACTCCGATCCGATGCAACCTCGATATTGGACGACATATTTCTAAAATACGTGTTTATGGTATTATTCCTGTTCTTTTTGGATGCTGAATCGAATCAATGTCATCTTTGTATTTTCTCCTTTCTAGCAAAGTCTAGGTGTATCTTACCACGACTGTTAAGTCATTTTGACTAGGTATTATAAATATATTTGTCAAACTCGAAATTTTGAAGAAGTTGTGGCAGAATATCAGTAAAAAAAGTAAAGTAAAGTAAACAACCATTCCAGTTTGGGGCTTTTCGTCCGACTGCCTCGGGCGTTGCGGACGTCATCAGCTGTCCTCCAATGAGGATCAGAATTCGTTCTGATGATTTCGCTTAAAGCTACTCATTGCCTCGCCCCCTTGAGTGGAGAGGGGTTCGCCGTACAGAAGCGAGAAAATTACTTGGACGTCTGACCCTTACCTGGGCGGTCACCCATCCCAGTACTCACCACGCTCGGCGTTGCTTAACTTCGCTAATCGCATGAGAAACGGTTCATTGCAACGCCTAACCCGTACGGCGGCAGAATATCAGTTAATTATGAATTATGTGCTTCATGTGGGTAAATTAAGGTTAAAAACTATAATCTTGATTATCTAAAGTCCCTTATCCTGATAAGGTAATAGAAATGATGAAGTAACTAGAGTCGTAGTATCAGGAGATGCGAGTTACTCTTAGTATTAAATGTGGGCAGATATCATCCCAACAGCTTCGCCCTGTTCCGTGGGATGTAATTTTCCAAATTCTGATACATCATCTACTAACTCTAGTACACATAACTGTCCAGGATGAAGTTGGCCATGAAAGTCCATCGATAAGAGATCATTTCAATTTCCAGCATCAACAGGAAGCTCATGTTACCCATATGGGACATGTGTAATAAATGGGTTTTTTTCCTCAGTATGATGAAATAAAGATAATCGGAAAGTAATTTATTAGTTTTTTCTATACCCATGTGATTGTATGTACTAACTCATCTTAAAAATGACTTGGAATGCATACTGTTTTATCATGGGTTCAGTTGATTCTCGTTTGGAGAAAATTGCATGTATGATGGTATGCTTTTTATTTTTCAGTAATTACCTATCTTCAATGGTAGTGACTAGCTCCCCAATGATTTTTAGTGTTCAAAACTTCCGCTATTGTGGCGCTTCAGTCGGTGCACTATTCGTCCAACTAATCTGAATTTTCACTTAGGAATTGACTACTTTATGTTATGTATTTTTGAGATGCGAGCTGGCGAGCATCCACACCACCAAACTGTACACATTATTCTGACCTATTTGTCCCACTAATCTATATTTTAGCAGCGGACATAAATTAATAAAAATTGAGGCGCTGTTTTAGCGGAAATTTTGAAAACTAAAAATCGTTGGAGAGCCAGTCACTGCCATCTTCAATTGATTTGATTCTGTAATATCTGTTTGGTTAGAAACTCGTTAATTAAATGTTTTAATGTTCACCTTGATGATCTCCTGTTCGTTCATATTAGATGAAAATAACTTTGCAGATCCAGGAGTGACCATCAAGGAAGAGCTTGACGCTTCTGATTCATCAGCCAACAAGGACCAGCCAGCAAGCCTCACTTCAGGTAACTAGTCAAATATTCGTCTGGAAATTACCCACAATGGTAATATCAATCTTCTGTAATCTCACTCACATTAAAAATAATTTATTCTTAGCTGGGGGTCGGTTGAAAATTATCATGTAGAAATTGCAAACATTACTTTCCTAACGTCCTTAGCACGTTAAGGGAACAAGACTTTTTGCCTTTACTCTACCTATTTCAGGATAACTGAAGTATTAATGGTATCGAGTAAACTCAATTAGTCACGAGTTTATTGCACCACACAGTGCCCTGTTCTTTACTAATTGAAAAATGCATGAGGCTAAATAAATTACCCCTAACCATCCCCTAACCTCTGTCTGCTCGAAGAGAATTATGGTTAAAAAACAATAGTCAGGTTTATCTTCACTCCCTGACAATCTTGACAAGGGTGTGGGAATGACGAAGTATTGGTAGGCGTAGTATCAGGAAATCAGATATGTAGTAGGTATGTTGGGTGACACAAGGGTGGGGCACACACAGAACCAGCTAATCTACCTTCCCACTGCTGCTAGTTAATAATTTTGTATTAGATAGGTCTTCTGCACAGATCACCAGCACGGGTCACAAAAAGGCGGAACAACCTCCCGTGCGGAAGTTGAGTTTTTATGACTTGTCACATTGTTACTTTTTTTAAATTGTTGAAAAAAAAAAAAAAAAATTCACAGCACTACACAACCTGTAATTTTCATTTGCCTTCAATTGAAGTTCAACATTAGTATGATAGTCATGCAGTACCAAAGTTAGAAGAAGGATAAAATCAATAAAAATCAAGAAAAACGAGCCAAAAATGAGGAAAACGGGCTTGGATTGGACTCCATTTTCCTGGCTCAAAAACATGCAATCCGCCAAGGGAGTGCTCAGAACTGCTATCTGATTTATACTGAAGGTAAAACCACTGGACGGGACAGAGGAATGCGGCAGCCCCTTCTACGGACCGATGAATAGGGCTCGGGTCCTGGAGGGAGTGGTGTATATTACCTGGTGTGAGTGGTAATATTACCACACCCGCACTGCAATATCAACTTACTGAAAATGGGATTAGATTGAGCCGATTCGGAGAAGTTCAGCCTGGTCCTGCATGATGAAGTCGCTTTTGGTTTATTATTTCCAATAATAAGCCTATGTGATCGTGTAGCTAAAAATTTTTATAACCCCCTCTCAAACTTTGTCACTTTACGTTTCAAGGTGCGTAGAATCCAAATTCGCCGTCCGCCGTCCGGGCCATAAAAGGCCTAAGAATTTACTTAAAAAACACGTTCTTTCGCACATAGACTCCATTTGGGGTCTAGTTGGTCCTAACGTTTAACCATCCCGATCGCTTTACTCGCATAGATGCTATGGGCCAAAAACGGGCGAAAAAATGTCTTTTTCGAGGCTTTTTTGTTAGACGTGTTAGACGCACGCCTGGCACGCTTGGCAGGGGGTCACGGTGGGTGGTGAGGGGGGTGAGCAGGGGGTGGAGTGAGAGGAGTCGCCGCGGCACCATGAGGTGGGTACAGCGTTCCTTCGAGGCATGAATATATGTTTTTTTCTAGGTCATATTTGTGTGTTAATACCAATGCTTTACTACGCATATTTAATAACATATCCTCTCGACTTTTCGTACGTACTTAGATAATGATACTATTACGGCAATATCTATTTGAATAGATAGGAGCTCAAATCGAGAAATATTAACATGCGCATATAATTATAGAAGTATAGGTTGTGGCAACTCGAAATAGGACACGCCGATTCTCGTGATTCTTATTTTGTTCCATCAAGAATTCGATTTAGTTTTGGAACGTATGCCGAAGTTTCAGATTTCATAGTGAAAAAAACTTAAACTGATCCTTCATGAGTTCATAGTTCCTAATACTGTTTTCTGAGTGTTAGCTATTAGGTACCAACGCTATAAAATGTCCATTAAACTTTGCTTAAAAAAAAAAAAAAAAAAAAAATTTATAGCGAGTTTTCTAAAGAAAAATCTAGTCTTCGATTTTTTTTTTTAGAAAAAAGTTGATTTAATCGAATCTTACATCGATTTGTATTCATCACTATTACAATGCGACCACCCTCTCCACGATCGGTCCCACAAAGTAAGCGAATTCTAAAAGGATGGAATTCCGTAAGTTAGGTTGTTAGAACGAGTGAACTTGAAACGGCTGCGTCCTAGAAACGAGATAGGTACTTACGTTTATTTCTTCCCGGAGGCGATATGATAGGTAGGTGCCTATACCTTCCTTGTGGATCCGCCCCCGCCCCTCGCTCCAATCACCCTACGCGATCCGCGAATATTACTTTTTGGCTTAGGAGAGCCTAGTGACGATGTTCATTACGATCAATCAAAGAATGTGAAAAAATAAAAATTAGGTAGGTAGGTCATTTCATAGTTGCTGGAAATTTTTCGTGAACAGTAGGTAGCATCCTAGAAACGGGATACGATTTATTCCCCCCCTGGCCATGATTGAGTTTAATACCTTCCGTGTGGATCTGCCAGTGTGCTCGCGTCCCGACCCCCCCCCCCCCCCTCCACCACTACGATCCGCGAACCTTCCTCCGCCATTCCTTGGAAAGATCTCAAACCGAACCAAACGCTTCCAGCTAAAAAGCAAGTTTTCCTGATTCCAATCAAATTTGGTTGTTGGCTGCTTTTTTCTAGGTCATATTTGTGTGTTAATACCAATGCTTTTCCTACGCATATTTAATAACATATCCTCTCGACTTTTCGTACGTACTTAGATAATGATATTATTAAGGCAATAACTATTTGAATAGATAGGAGCTCAAATCGAGAAATATAAACATGCGTATATAATTATAGAAGTATAGGTTGTGGCAACTCGAAATAGGACACGCCGACACGCCGATTCTCGTGATTCTTATTTTCTTCCATCAAGAATTCGATTTAGTTTTGGAACGTACGCCGGAGTTTCAAATTTCATAGTGAAAAAACTTAAACTGATCCTTCATGAGTTCATAGTTCCTAATATTGTTTTCTGAGTGTTAGCTATTAGGTACCAACGCTATAAAATGTCCATTAAACTTTGCTTAAAAAATAAAAAAATAAAAAAGTTTATTGCGAGTTTTCTAAAAAAAATCTAGTCTTCGATTTTTTAGAAAAAAGTTGATTTAATCGAATCTTACATCGATTTGTATTCATCACTATTACAATGCGACCACCCTCTCCACGATCGGTCCCACAAAGTAAGCGAATTCTAAAAGGATGGAATTCCGTAAGTTAGGTTGTTAGAACGAGTGAACTTGAAACGGCTGCGTCCTAGAAACGAGATTGGTACTTACGTTTATTTCTTCCCGGAGGCGATATGATAGGTAGGTGCCTATACCTTCCTTGTGGATCCGCCGCCGCCCCTCGCTCCGACCACCCTACGCGATCCGCGAATATTACTTTTTGGCTTAGGACAGCCTAGTGACGATGTTCATTACGATCAATCAAAGAATGTGAAAAATAAAAATTAGGTAGGTAGGTCATTTCATAGTTGCTGGAAATTTTCGTGAACAGTAGGTAGCATCCTAGAAACGGGATACGATTTATTCCCCCCCTGGCCATGATTGAGTTTAATACCTTCCGTGTGGATCTGCCCGTGTGCTCGCGTCCCGACCCCGCCCCCCCCCCCCCCCCCCCCCCCCCTCCGCCACTACACGATCCGCGAACCTTCCTCCGCCATTCCTTAGAAAGATCTCAAACCGAACCAAACGCTTCCAGTTAAATAGCAAGTTTTCCTGATTCCAATCAAATTTGGTTGTATGCTGCTTTTTTCTAGGTCATATTTGTGTGTTAATACCAATGCTTTTCCTACGCATATTTAATAACATATCCTCTCGACTTTTCGTACGTACTTAGATAATGATATTATTAAGGCAATAACTATTTGAATAGATAGGAGCTCAAATCGAGAAATATAAACATGCGTATATAATTATAGAAGTATAGGTTGTGGCAACTTGAAATAGGACACGCCGAGGAGTCTGGACGGGCCTTATGACGTACGCAAGCCAACTAAAACTACGATCAAACTCAATTGAAAAAATAATAAACCTTTGTGAAATAATTTGCAGCGTTTTTGAGTTTGCAATTCACATTCGAGTTGATGACTTTTTTCCCTATCACCACAAACTCTTTGGGAGCAAAATCATTTGGTGGCACATTGCTTCGCATTGTCTGATTCTATTCATTGGACTGAGTTCTGTTTGAGTTAGGGGTGGGGAGGGGGAGGGGGGGACTTTTATCACAAGAGTTTTCAAAATCGTGATTTCGTTAATATTTCAACCCTTTCGGGTTGATCACAATTAATGCTGAGATCACAGACACCCCCTCGGCGGGAGTATGATTTTTAAGCAGGATTTATTGAAACTCGGTCCAGTAGTTTCAGAGAAAAGCTTCAGAAGTGGGATGGTGGATAGATAGATTTTTTTTTTCCATTTTAATAGAATTGTTAGAATCTACGTATCTTAAAATGTAAACAAACTAGTTATAAGGGGGTGGGGTTAACTTTTTATTGGTCAGTTACAAACGTTAACCGTCTTCTGTTTGTTGATTTTCAATGAAAATATCTTTGCAGATCCAGGAGTGACAATCAAGGACGAGCTAGACACTTCTTACCCATCTGCATGCACATCACTTCAGCCCCACCTTCTTCTCTCTGCTATGGATGTGCCGACATGCTCCACTTCAGGTAACTGGTCAAATATTTGCCTGGAAATGGCCAACTATGGTGATATCCACCTTATCCAATCACGCCCAATAATTTATTCCGAGCTGGGGGACACATCTAAGGGTGGGGCTCACACAGAACCTGTTAATCTACCTTCCCACTTCTGCTAGTTAATAATTTTGTATTAGATATGTCTTCTGCGCAGATCACAGGTCTGCACGTATTTAAACATAGTCAACTTACTAGATAATGGAATGGCATTTTTTTGTTGGAAATGAGCTCTAGAATCGACTCTACTCGTTTGTGCCACCTTAAGTGTGTTCTTGTATATAAGTCAGATGGTGTCGTGACTCTTACAGGGTGGCCCCCAACTGGAAAAGTCAGGGAATTTTGCAAAAACCACCAAATGTCAAGGAATTTTTTAAATGAAAACTTTGTGTAATTATTCGCAGCGTTTTTAGGTATATTCTACCTCTCAAACAATCAAATTTCAACAGCGTACTTTATGTTAAGCGTATTCTTTCATAGGCGGGCTATACAAATGTCAAAAATAATTATCAAGAGTGGTGGTTAAACTGTTCAAAGAGTAACAACGCTACACGCAGATACATACTGTATGGATATGTCATTGACTCCCTTTTTTACTAAATCACCTAGTGTAAATCATAATTTAAGTGAGAAAAATCAAAGAAGTATTGAACTAGGGAGGAAACCCAGTAGAGTAGTGGGCTGATCCAGTGAGAGTTCCAACAACTTGTTTGTGTACATAAGCTAAGACTTCTCAGAAGCGTTGAGGAGAAATATGCCCATTGAAATTTGGAGTCATGTGTAATAAATGTAATAAATTCACAGCTCTCCAACGAACTATTTTTGTGGGGCGGGAAATCAGGTAGTTATATTATCTCTGGAAACAACAGGTTGAGGTGAAAAAAGCATGACATTTTTTTGCTGTCGGAGTCGGACGAAAATTCGGAACCACCTATCTCCGAGCTAAGAAATACCTTTGTCCAAAAAAAAAAAAAAAAAAAAAAAAAAAAAAACCAGCGCTTTGCGCTTTGGCGGGGACTCCGTCCCCATCGCCCCTTTTTCCATACTCCGTATGGAATTGAATAAAGACAGAATGTATTTTTGTGTTTTTAATGTCAATTTTACTTAATTATATTTGATTAATAACCCGGTAACTCATGGAAGCTTGTATCCATAAACTAACCAACGCATAATAATAATGTGTAAGAAATAACATGAACTCTAGTAATCCTATGCATAGCAACTGTTGTTAATTATAAGGGAAGGTTTGCTACATTGCTACAATGTCGTTTTTTCGTTACATAATTTTGTTTCGGTTTTTGACCGAAAAACACATTTTGTTAACTTTTTTTTTCCAACTGAAATTATTTAAATTTAAATTTGAACTCCAACAAATCGCTTCAGATCACAAATTGAGAGACCGTGAAATGCTAAATTTAGAGTCCTGCAGCTTTGATCGTAGGAGCGAATGGTCGTCATTATTGTATTACATTGAAGTAAAATAGTTTTGAAATACGAGCGCTTAGGTAATGTTACGATTTATTATGGCAATGTTGTAATGTTATGGCAAAAAACTTATTCTAAATAATGGTCTGCTATTCTAAAAATTATTCAAGATTAATAGCTTGTTCAGCAGTTTTTGTTGATTTTTTAGCTCATAATAATGAAATTCAAGGACTTTTAGCGAATTTTTGAAGAAAATTAAGCTATTGCTCTCGCCTCAAAATTTGTGGAATGTGAATTTTTGAAAAAAACTTATGCAGAAATCCGTTTCAGGCTATTCTGAATCATATTCTGAAGTTTAACGCATTTTTTTATGTATGTATATATGTATGTATGTATGTATGTATGTATATATGTATGTATGTATGTATGTATGTGTCATTCCAGACGATAACTGTCCGTAGAATTGTGCTAGAAACTTCAAACAAATTTTAAAATGTTCAGGACACAAAACGAAAGTTCAAGTTCGTTGGCCAGCATGATCGGATTACATCTTCGGGTTGAAATTTTCAAAAATGTAGTCAAAAATTTCAAAATATCCTGTTTTTTGCGATTTGTTGTGCGAAATAATTTTTTCAGCATACCAACATGTGGTATATTCGGAATCAGCGTAAAATTTCCTATAAGAATATGTATCAAGTTTCCAAAAATTTCAAAGTTGAAAAATCAGTCAAAAATCGAAATAATGCCGTTCGCCAGTTGTAAAAATCGGTAATATTTGAATGAAACATCTTCAAAAATTCGCTCATAGGGTCATGCTGCATGACTGGACTTTTTTTCGGTATAATTTTGTGCATACCTTTTTGAATGCTCCAATTTATAGTTGATAAACTTTATTTGAGTAATATTCCGCTAAAAATATAAATTTAACGATTTTTAAATGTTTTTGCTATTTTTGGTACTCTTTTAGCGAATTTTTGAAGAAAAAAGTTCCAGTCATGCAGCATGATCGTATGAGCGAATTTTCATAAATGGTCGAATTACATTTATGTTAAATTCTGTTGAAATTTGACCACTTTGGGGACAAATAAAAAGTTTATTATACATTTTATAGCAAACTAACTTTCTGTCAGTAATATTCCAACGAACAAACGATTTTGTGGATTTTTACAATTTTTTCAAGTGTTTCTATCGATTTTTAGCTTATTTTAATGAAATTTAAGTACATTTTTCAGTACAATTTTGTGCTTAAACTTTTAAATGTCCTAGCTCATGTTCGATTAATTTTTTTCGAGTAGCATTCTGCTAAAAAATAGAAATTTGTTAATTTTTAGCGGTTTTTTGCCTTTTTTAGTGATTTTTTAAGTACATGTTTTGAAATTTGACCAATTTAATGTGCTCAAAAAGTGTTGTCCGACGAACTCATTATTTCTTTTGAAATGCTTGATTTTTTGGCGAAAGAACGAAGTTTTTATCTCAATTCTATCGAGAGTTATCGTCTGGAATGACACATACATATATATATACATATATATATACATATATATATATATACATATAAAAAAGCGTTAAAATCCAGGAATCATTTCAGAATGCCTCAAAACAGATTTCGATGAAGAAATTTTATGAAAATTTTTATTTTAAAATTTTTGGAGCCATTGCAATAGCTTCATTTTCTAAGAAAATTCGCTAATTAAGCTATTGCTCTCGCCTCAAAATTTGTAGAATGTGAATTTTTGAAAAACTTTTATGCAATTTCAGGCTATTCTGAATCATATTCTGAAGTTTAACGCATTTTTTTATTGTATGTATGTATGTATGTATGTATGTATGTATACATGTATGTATGTATATATGTATGTGTCATTCCAGACGATAACTGTCCGTAGAATTGTGCTAGAAACTTCAAACAAATTTTAAAATGTTAAGGACACAAAACGAAAGTTCAAGTTCGTTGGCCAGCATGATCGGATTACATCTTCGGGTTGAAATTTTCAAATATGTAGTAAAAAATTTCAAAATAGCCTTTTTTTTGCGATATATTGTGCGAAATATTTTTTTCAGCATACTAACATGTGGTATATTCGGAATCAGCGTAAAATTTCCTATAGGAATATGTATGAAGTTTTCAAAAATTTCAAAGTTGAAAAATCAGTCAAAAATCGAAATAATGCTGTTGTAAAAATCGGTAATATTTGCATGAAACATTGTCCAAATTCAGATTGAACTACTGTTATGGAAGTATCCCTGTATAACCAATCCTAGAACCATGCTGTTTAAAACGTTGGTAGTAGGTGCTTGTTAAAATTAAAAAAAAAAAAAAAAAAAAAAAAGTAATCAACTGATGAGTTTACTCTGTGAAATATTCCGTCCTCCGATTCTCTCGGTCACGCTCTTTAATGTTTTACGCTCAACTGTTTTAGGACTTGATGTAGCTTTAATACTGACTGTGGCTTAGAACAAAGTATGAGTACCTCCTAATTATTTTTAATAATTTGATTCCATGTTTGTCTATCAAAATCATAAACTAAAATTTCTCTACACGATCAATAGCGACTGAAATGTCGAAGATTTCTTCACGAATTCGCTCATGGGGTCATGCTGCATGACTGGACTTTTGTTTCTAGATTTGACCGATTTAAAAGTGCTCGAATTGTGCTGTCAACGAACTAATTCTTTCTAATGAAATGTCTCGTTCATCATAAAATTCAGTATTTCTGACATTTTTTGCTTACTAGACTAAAACTGCGACCGAACAAAAAAAGAATCATCGTGGACTACCCCCAATTTTTAATGGATTCGGTGTAAGGATGGTCTGAAACTGATTTTTTATCTGGTTATCCGGATCGTTTATTTTTTCTCTTATGCTTGGGTTGTCCCATAACAAACCCTCTCAAACAATGAGGAATACCTTCATGTTTGTTTTAAATTGTAAAATGAAAGCGGGTGAAATTCTAAGAATACATACACCATCCGCATTATTCTACTAGAAGTAGTTTTCTTTCTATGATTATGCAATGTTTAGCGAAAAACCCAAGTCATGGCACCGGTCCCACCTGGGCAGGACCCCAATATCTAGCAAGACGTCACAGTTTTCCAAAACTTTGAGCAATAATGAAAATTAAACCACTCATCGTGGAAAAGTAAGGATGGTGTCATAATTCTCAGCATAAAATCTACTTTCATTTAAACATAGTAAACAAAATTTTTAGAAAAATGGGTACTCATTTTAATAGTGCGTGCCTCTGATAGACGAAGATTTTTTCTATACGACGTAGCTTCAGAGGAACATCCTAAAAGGAAGGGCAGCTAATTTGACGTGTTCTTGATAATTTTGCTGGCATATTTCACTACCTGATACTTATCGAACCAGCTGATGAGTGTTATATGTATATCTTTGTTTATGTCTCGATCCGAATTGGGGGATCAAGATGGAGCTAGTTCACACCGACGAGGAGATTGAGACTGATCCCCTTTCTGTCGACAGACACTCAGAAGGTAACAGCCTTCCTGAAGGATCAGCCAGAATACCGTGATATTTGATTTAGAAGAAGAACTTCTTATTTATCCATTTCAATGTTGTGATGGGTACGGGGAGTTCCTCTTTCTCGATTTTTGAAAATGCTACCCCTTGGCATATTCCTGAGGTTATTCAACCTGTAGGATATCCTCTGGGTGTAGCTGGTTAATCGCACCTCCCCTTTGAAGGAGGAACCACTACATTTCCATCACCTCCATTGTCTTAACGTTGATCAGAAATTCATGACATTACAAAAAAAAAAAAAAAACCTGTTCTGATAAAACCTTTATTGCAAAAAACCACAATCAAGTAGGTTGAGGCTTAATAAATGAATGTTTCTGTCAACAATGAGATATGCCAACTATGGTAAACGTATGTAATGTATGAACTTGAAATATGTGTAAACTCATCCATTGCTCAGGATTTCTCCCTACACAATTCAGATAAGGTGATGCTTTCCAAAGTTTCCTGTGTATTATTGACCCGACCCTTTCAGATGATCTGAGATTCCCATTGCTTACTCTGCTTATTGGAGAAATCCATCTTTACCCAGCAGTCTCCAAGTGCTTCATTATGATTTCAGCCGAGTAGTTTAAATAGGACAGCAGTTAGTCTCAGATCTCCCTCTGCTGAGAGGGCACTCTGCACCTTGCCATTGCTATCTAGCGGTCCCAATGAGGCCCGCTATGGAAATATCTCCATCATAGGTTTAATTGGACAAAGATTCGCTTTGGAGACCATGCTGTTGATCCAAGTAGCTTCTGACCCTGCAAAGTTCAGCTGTGAGGGTTGAATATTCAAAATTTCTGAGCTTCTTTGCACAACTAGACTAAAATTGAGATCGAACAAAAAATGGAAGAGCTATGATTTTTCAAAGTTTCGTACACTGGCTACATCAAAGCACCCCTCTGCCTGGGCGGGGCCCCCCTGTCAACCAGTGTGACGTCACCAGTGGGAACTTTGAAAAATCATAAAAGGAAAACTACTCAACGTAGGAGAGTGCGGATGTTATCACATTTCTAAAAATGCAACATATTTTTATTTAAAAATATAAAGTGAATACGTGGGTAACGTCCATTGTGTCTTTTGATTCTCGAAAAATACCATCCAATACCGTAATGCCAGCTGAAACATGAACTATTTTGACAAATAAATATTTCTGAAAACCATGAAACTTGAAGTTTTACCCGCCCAACAAACTCTGATGATTGTAAAATCTCACGAAAACTGTCTCAAGTAATGAGCTTTTGAACAGTTCGGTCAAAATTGCTATTTCGTTTCAATTTGATAGATACACTTTAGCAGGAATTTGAAAAAGTCAAGTTGCTCAGTTGTGGTAAGGGAGGTGAGAGAAGTGTTATCGTGCTAGCAATCATTTTTAGCTTGACTAATACAGTCCACACAACGTCCCTCTAGAGAAGGTGCGTGGTTAAAAAACCATAAAGCCGGTTATTTCCCACTCTTTCATTAAAAACCGGACATTTAGCTTCCAGAGCAATTTTCGCCCTGATGCCTTGATGACAACCCAGACTGTCCTGGCCAAAACCGGACACCAGGCAACCCTGCCCTAGGGGCATCTTTGGGTAGCTGTTGGAAAGTCGAAAGGTAACAGCCTTCCTCAAAGAACAGCCAGAATGCTGTAGTATTAGATTTAGAACGAGAACCTCTAATTTACACCAGTAGTTATTATTTTCAATGTTTCTTGATTAGCCATTCTTCATTTAAAGAAACCCAGCTTTCGTAAAACATTAATTGCAAAAGCCAAATTTACAGAGTTGTGTAAGGGTACGTCCATTGTGCACCCGCCTGTCACCTTATCGGGGAAGATGAGCGGGGAGGAAATGTGCTGAGAAATGTATGACATAGCATATCCACTTGCCTGCTTCAACCTGCTCAACTCGCTTCTACTCGCGTCCACCCAAATGAGTAAATAGAGAGTTTTTGCTTTTTACGGAGTCTGACGGTACGTGGCTGTAAGGCATCGTCAGCTGATCCGATGACAACCGAAAACCTTACGAACTAACACGAATCGGCTCCTGTTCCGAAAACAAATGAAGGTGGACCACAAACTCGAAACTCCATACGTCGCTGCCCCCACGGCTTCCGGTACCTTATACGCAAATGATAACCTTAGTGAATTTACTCTGATAAGAGCTTCCAAAGCCTGGATACTCGTCCAGCGTGAATCAACCTTTCAAACATAGAATATTTTGACCAAGAAATCAAAATCTAACAAAAAAAAAAAAAAAAAAAAAAAAAAAAAATCAAAATAGGTACGTTATTTCGATTTTTGACAACCTTGGAGAAATCTAATGGTAAAACAAACAATTATGGAATACCTCTTTCTCTGGACTTACCTTAGGAATTCACTTAAACTGTCGATGTCTTCCATAAATCATATAAAACAAAGTATTACAAATTGGTTTCAAACTGTGGGATAAATTCTGGCACTTGTAAATAAAATGTTAACGAAGAATACTAGTATAGTTATCGGGTTGAGATCCCTATCGGAAATTTTGATTTACAGCGATCCTGAGTAAATTATAAGTTGTTTTTGTTTCATTATTGAGCAGCTTCTGGAGATCAATTCAGAGTGTGCACGTCAGGAGAATATCAATTCACTAGTGACTATTGCAGAATTATTGTGTGGAAATAAGGGATAATGCCGGTAGTAAACGAAGTGAGAGAGTGAGGAGGACAAATTCACAACCATGAATCAGTGAGGATTGTGTATGCCATTGTAGTAATTTGGATTATACCCAATATCACGCCCAATAACCTCGCTCCTGTTCCAAACTACCTTCCCATCCACGCTCTCAGTTCTCTGGGTTTAGTCCGTGGTCACGAAGCCCAACCCTCATCGGGTAGCGAAGGAGGACGGGATATGGAAAATCAAGGTCAACACTGACGATGGGAGAGTCCAGGTCCCACTCATACCATATACTCTACAGCTCTGGTTGCTGGCAAATTGTGATGAACACCTTTGGGTCAGCCATCCCGGAATCGAGACTATGGAGAAGGTGGCCCAGAAATTTGGATACTGGATGAAAATGTCACGAGATATTAAAGACTTTGTGCAGGGATGTACCGCCTGTCAGCAAAGAAATACTCCCAACAATTTTGAACCCTTCGATCCAGAAATTCGAACTACCCGTGCGAGTGGGGCTAGTTGTGGGTATCGTTTTTTTGGGACCCCTTCCCGGGAAGAGTCAGGTGAAATATCTGTTCACCATCGTGAACAAGTTCACCAAGTATGCCAAGGTATATGTGAACCTCGACTCAAGGTACCTAACCACACACAGTGCGCCTGTAGTCCTGGTGTCTTTTGCTGACACTTCTTTTATGTCAAATGTTATCCGGGAACTATGCGATACCTGGAACATAAAGCAGATACACACACCTCATCGTACCACCCACAAAGCAATGGAGTGTGTGAGCGTCTTCATGGCACCCTAGCTAAAGGACCCTCTACACAATCGCCAATACCACGCAAGCCTAGACCACATTGCGCACTGCCGATTGTGTGAATGCAAAATGACCTTGAAAAAACTACCGATGTCAGGTCTGTGGGGAGCCATGCTGGCAATCGCCTCCAATGCGGGTTTTCTCGAAAAATCAAAGGGGACCACACTAGGCCACAGTCCCATCCCGCACTTGTTCGAACACACACATCCACTCAACGGGCGATCACTGACTTACCTACTTCACTCACAATTTATCAGTCCGTTTTGTGTTGAGAACAGTTTTCCTTTTGAGCGAATCTATTTCACGCAAGCGTTTTCTGTGTTGTAGACGTCAATACTATTTACATCCTCTACCTACTAGTTTTTGTTTTCATTTGTTTGTTGGTAGGTATCATATTTGATTTAGGTAGGTATGTCGTGATTATTTTACGTTCATTCTTTTTCCCGACATGTAGTAATGATTAATTACGATCTTGGCTGAACGAGGAATATATATATATATATATATATATATATATATATATATATATATATATATATATATATATATATATATATATATATATATATCGTAAACCGGGGTGACTTTGGTACGGTTTTTGATGTTTTTTGACTTTTTCAAACTTACTGAGCAGGATCGTCACTCTGATCGTATTCGTTTCAAAAACTACATCTATCAGCAAGCTTTTCTACGATTTCAAATATTTTTTTAGGTTGAGGATTAGTTGAGTAATTAATCCTCAAAGTTGTACTAGTCTCACCCCGTGTTTTGGGGTGAGAATGGTACACTGACTTTTTCAGGTCATATATCCTATCAAAAACGCTTTGTACCATTGTCACCTCTCCCAATCGAAGCAAGAACTTTTTAAAAAGGTGTTAGAGCTCATAAAAGTTGAAAAAATATAAAAAAATCTGAAAATGAAAAAAAAAAAAAAAAAAAGAAACTTTCAAATTAGGAATCGTAGCACACGAGTAGACATCTCATTGCATGCCTTCCCCTGTGAAAAAACCATTCTATCCACAATTTGGGATTATACATGGTCATAATGAATGAGCGGGAGTGTGAACAAGGTAAGTATAAAACTATTTTTATTTACAATCTGTTCAATATCTAGCTCCCATTGACTAGTAAAACAATGATTGCATCCCCAGGAACAAGTAAAACAAAGGGTTGCCACCCCAGAAACAAATAAAACAATGGGGCTACCCCAATTATACAATGAACCAATAAAACATTAAATCAATGGGTCGCTACTCCAGGAACAATTAAAACAATGGGTTGCTTCCCCAGGAACAATCAAAACAATGGGTTGCTACCCAAGGAACAATTAAAACAATGGTTTGCTACCCCAGTTACAAAAAATTGTTTGAAAATATTCAAATCAAATTGAAACCCGTTGAGAAAATGTCACACACCCGGTGTACCATTCTCACCACATGGAAGTCAGGTGTTTTAGTTTATCCAACAAAGAAAATCACTAAGTAACAATTTTTGAGCAGTTCTAACGCGAATCACTTCACAATAAGTTTATTTACGAATATAAATCACTTACAAAGCTTGAGGAGGTCCTCAGCCACCGCACCATGTACACCTTAGCAGGACTTGTAAACAAATCGTGTTATCAGCTGTAATCACTTTTGCCCGCCAAGCATATAAAAATCCATGGAAGAGGGTTTCGACGCATGGAAATGCTTTTACCATCCATCCTCAACAAGAATAAAATAACAGCTGGCCGATCGCGCCATTTTTAAGCCCGCCAACAGGATTTGAATTTGAAAAACGTCGTTGTACCATTCTCACCTCGTGTGTTCCCAAGTCACCCCGGTTTACGGTATATATATATATATATATATATATATATTGTTATAGTAAGTTACCAAGTTGTTGCTGACGTTGCGAGTTACCAAGTTTTTTGCAAGTTGCTAGTGACTTGAAATGTTTGTAATTGATCAAAAAATCGAGTCTCCATGTTGAAAAGGTGTTTCATTCACGCAGAATCTAACATTGGTGTCAGAAGTGGGATACGTCGGTGTAAGTGGTTTTCAGTGTTCAGGAGTTTTGAAGTGACTGTTTCTTTTGTGAATGCCAACGACGAGGAGGCAAGGGGAGGAAATGGCGGCATGGGAGCAACCATTTGAAGAACTTAGACTTCAATTTGCCGAAATGATGAATTTTACTTGAAATTAGGCAAAATTCGGCAGAGGCGGCTCAAGTAGCATCTAATGCCTATTCCGTGACATCTGAGGTCGTTCAGCAAGCACCTACGACTGCGTTAGCTCCACGCTGACCATTCATGGTTAATCTGGGATCCTATGATGGCAAAAGTAGTTGGGAGGACTACCTTTTCAAATTCGAAACTGTTAGTCGGGCAAATGGCTGGTCAGGGGAGGAGAAGGCAACGCAGCTGATAGCAGCGCTACAAGGGTCTGCCTTAGCAATTGTTGCTCACATAGGCACACATCAACCATTTGGTGACATAGTTGAGGCCTTGCAGAATCGTTACGGCTTGAGGGGACAAGAACATCTGTTTATGTACCAACTGCGGGGTCGAAGACAGATGCTAAACAAAGGGCTAGCTGAATTTGCAGCAGATCTAGAAATATTAGCTTGGAAGGCATTGCCAGGCACTGGATCGGCCACTGTGGATGCAATGGTGCTACAACAATTTTATGATGGCATCAGAAGTGTTGAATTGAGGAAACTTGAACTGGCTTACCCTACAACCACCCTGCGGGGCGCAGTTGGTTATGCAATACAAGCAGAGGCTAACCTACTGCGGGTTAGCGTTGGTGTTGTCAGTGCAACAGTCTGTCAGGTTGATATGGGTGAAGGGTGCAAGGTGGTCCAACATTTGGATGCTGCTGGAGGCACAGTTCCACCAACCATCAAACAGACCATAGAGACTCACAACCGAGTAAACTGCAATGGTCAGGATCAAAAGCCTTGGTTTACTTGCTGGTCCTGTGGGAAACAAGGGCACTATAGTTGGCAGTGCCCTCAGAAACCTAGAAACTGTCTATGTAATTAGCAGGATCAGGGAAACGGCAAGCCATCAGCTTAAAGGGTCATAAGCTGGTGTGTCAAAGTGAGGCCCAAAAAGTTCCTTTATGGGGGATTATAAGAGGTCTCACACCAACCCTTTGGGGGAAAGTTGAAGGGCAAAATTGTAGAGTGGTGATCGATACAGGAGCAGCAGTAACTGTAGTAAGGCAAGACATAGGGGAGAAACTTATCCAAAGGAGCACAACCAAGCATCTGCAAACAGCCACAGGAGAGCTCATCCAGGTGAAGGGAGTTGCAGAGGCCAATATCAGTCTAGGCGAACACATGAAGTTCAAGCATCCATTTGTGGTGGCCAGTATTCAGGAACCCTGTCTGCTAGGATGGGATTTCTTGGCTAGTCAGGGATGTGTACTTGACCTGGACAGGGGCTTGTTGAAAGTTGGGTCTCAAGAAATCGGATTCACTGACTACAGAACCAGAAAAGAGGAACTACATGCTGTGCAAGAGGGGCAGTTGAGTAGGATATTGGAGGAGCTAGTGGGACGCTCTTCAGCAGAACTTACACCCAGCCAGAAGGATAACAGCAGTTGTTACAGAGTTCCATGATGTGTTTACTGATGGGCAAATAATGTATGGAGCTGCAAAGGTCTCACCCCATAAAATTGACAGAGCTGGTCATAGGCCGATTCGGCAAGCACCTCGCAGACTAGCACCCGTGAAACGTCCAGAATTTGACAAGTTGGTGGATGAGATGCTTCATCCAGGGGTTATAGAACCTTCAGATAGTGCATGGGCTAGTCCCATTGTATTGGTGGCGAAAAAGGATGGCAGTACACGGTTTTGTGTTGACTATCGTAACTCGAATGAGGTCACACTAAAAGATGCCCACCCATTGCCGAAGACAGATGAGTTGCTTAAAGGGTTGAAGCATGGCAAGTAGTTCTCCACTTTGGATTTTCAATCTGGGTACTGGCAAATCCCGTTGGAGGCAGAAGATAAAGAGAAAACTGCCTTTTGTACCCCATCTGGACTCTGGCAGTTCAATGTAATGCCCTTTGGGCTAACAAATGCACCAGCTACCTTCCAGCGCACCATGACAAAGGTTCTATGGAAACTCTTGAAACAGGAAGGGGTGCTTGTTTACATTGATGATGTTCTGGTATTCACACTGACTTTTGAGCAACATGTAGGTCTCTTGCGTGAACTCTTCCAACTTTTAAGAGAAACCAATTTGAAGTTGAACACCAAGAAGACTACGTTGGTACAGACCACAGTGAGCTACCTTGGGCATGTCGTATCTCCTGAAGGCGTGCACACTGATCTTAAGAAATTGGTAGTGATTAAGGAGTGGCCCTCACCAACAACCAGCAGGGAAGTACGGGCGTTCACAGGATTCTGCGCATATTATAGGGATTTCATCCCCAATTTCGCCCAATGCATGAAACCATTGTATGAGGCTGAGAGTAGCAAACCATTTACCTGGTCCGACCAACAAGAGGAGGCTTTTAATAACATGAAAGAGGCAGTCATGTCACCTCCGGTACTTGGACATGTACAAGATGATGCCCCATTTATTATTGATGCTGATGCTAGCAACATTGCTATGGGTGCAACTTTGTTGCAGGTGCAAGAGGGCAAGGAGAAGGTCATCAGTTATTTCAGCAAGTGTTTGACAAAACCACAAAGAAATTACTGCGTAACTCGGAGGGAACTATTGAGCATTGTCAAGGCAGTACAGCACTTTTCCGAGTATGGAATTGCGAATGGGCTTCCACTAACAGTTCTCACTGACCATGCTTCATTGAAGTGGCTCCTGAGTTTCAAGAATCCTGATGGGCAAATGGCTAGATGGCTGGAAATACTAGCACCCTTTGCTCCTACTGTGGTCTATCACCAGGGAAAGGATCATAGCAATGCTGATGGACTGTCCCGTCGGTCATGCCTCAAGTCAGGAGATACACATCTATTCTAGGTAACCTCTCTTCAAATACATCCATTTCGACGTTTCTGGGCGTTTTCAGCACCACCGTTACCAATTGTGCCGTTCTCCAAATCAATTCAGCAGTCTGCCTTTGCCACGGATTCGACCTCCTGGTGGTACGACCATCTCGCGATTTGCGGTACACGAGTGAGGCCATCACCCATACCGTCGAAACGGTCAGACTTTTATTTCATTTTACTTTATAATCAGGGCATTCAAAATAGTTTTAACTATTCCCTTTTGGGATGATACTTTTCTACCACTAGAAGGAGCTCCTTATTTGTAAGTTCGATTTATATCTGAAGGCTAGCACTTTCAAATAGGTACAAATAATATGCCTAATACGATCACCAGAATAAAAAGTTTTGTTGCCTGAGGTAATTGGTATTTTCTATGAAAAACCCCGCCTCTGTGTATTCCAAAACAATGCGACACAGCGCTTTTAGCCGCATGGCTCATTCCTTCGACAGGAGAGAAGTCGTACACCTATGATAACCGCGACTATTGAGCGAGTGTGATTGGTAGTCTAAAAAATCACCTAGAAAAACATTAAGGTTTGATTTTATTATTCCCTGACATAATAACACTAATATTACTTATTACTCATGGCTTACTACTAAATTATCAGATGTCTATGGCAGATCAGATTCCATAAACTACTTCTTCTGTTCCCGTAGTATATTGAGAAATCTGACATTTCTTTGACAGAAGAGAAGCCCTATACCTGTAATAGAATGATGTGACTATAGAGCTAGTCAACTTGGTAGTCTAAAAAATCACCTTACAACACAAACAGGTTTGTTTCCTTTATTCCCCGATATAATACTTGCACTATTCCAGTGTATGATGTCTATTGTAGATCAGATTTCACAAACTAGATCATGTTTTTGCTGAATATTGTAGGAAATTTACGTTTCATTGACAGGTGAGAAGCCCTATGCCTGTGATAGCTGTGACTATAGAGCTAGTCACCTTGGTAGTCTGAAAAATCACCTAAAAACACATACATATTCGTTTTTGTCATTCCATAATATAATAATACTAACACTATCTCATTATCTTATGTCTATGTTAGATCAGATTCCAGAATCTACATCTTGTGTTTGTTGAGTGTAATGATTGATTCATTGTTTCATTGACAGGTGACAAGCCCTATGCCTGTAATAACTGTGACTACAGAGCTAGTCAACTTGGTAATCTAAAAAATCACCTAAAAACACATACAGGTTCGTTTTTGTTATTCCATCTTATAATAATACTAACATTACGCCATTATCTGATGTCTATGGTAGATCAGATTCCAGAAACTACCTCTTGTGTTTGCTGAATATTCTTGGAAATTTTACGTTTCTTTGACAGGTGAGAAGCCTTATGCCTGTGATAGCTGTGACTATAGAGCTAGTCGGCCTAGCCATCTGAAAGATCACCTAACAACACATACAGGTTTGTTCTCATTATTCCCTAATTTAATAACAGTAGCACTACTTCATTATCTTATGTCTATGGTAGATTATATTCCAGAAACTACTTCTTTTATTCTCTGAATATTCTTGGAAATTTTACGTTTCTTTGACAGGTGAGAAGCCTTATGCCTGTGATAGCTGTGACTATAGAGCTAGTCGGCCTAGCCATCTGAAAGATCACCTAACAACACATACAGGTTTGTTCTCATTATTCCCTAATTTAATAACAGTAACACTACTTCATTATCTTATGTCTATGGTAGATTATATTCCAGAAACTACTTCTTTTATTCTCTGAATATTCTTGGAAATTTTACGTTTCATTGACAGGTGAGAAGCCCTATGCCTGTGATAGCTGTGACTATAGAGCTAGTCAGCCTGGTAGTCTGAAACGTCACCTAACAACTCATACAGGTTCGTTTTTGTTATTCCATCATTTAATAACAGTAACACTACTTCATTATCTTATGTCTATGGTAGATTATATTCCAGAAACTACTTCTTTTATTCTCTGAATATTCTTGGAAATTTTACGTTTCTTTGACAGGTGAGAAGCCTTATGCCTGTGATAGCTGTGACTATAGAGCTAGTCGGCCTGGTCATCTGAAAAGTCACCTAAAAACACATACAGGTTTGTTTTTGATATTCCCTGATTTAATAACAGTAACACTACTTCATTATCTGATGTCTATGGTAGATCAGATTCCAGAACTTACATCTTGTGTTTGTTGAGTGTAATGATGAATTCATTGTTTCATTGACAGGTGAGAAGCCCTATGCCTGTGATAGCTGTGACTATAGAGCTAGTCAACTTGGTAATCTAAAAAATCACCATACAACACATACAGGTTTGTTTTCTTTATTCCATCATATAATATTACCAACACTATCTCATTATCTGATGTATATGGTAGATCAGATTCCAGAACCTACATCTTCTGTTTGTTGAGTGTAATGATAAATTAATTGTTTCATTGACAGGTGAGAAGCCTTATGCCTGTAATAGCTGTGACTATAGAGCTAGTCAGCCTGGTCTTCTGAAAAGTCACCTAAAAACACATACAGGTTTGTTTTTGATATTCCCTGATTTAATAACAGTAACACTACTTCATTATCTGATGTCTATGGTAGATCAGATTCCAGAACTTACATCTTGCATTGTTTCATTGACAGGTGAGAAGCCCTATGCCTGTGATAGCTGTGACTATAGAGCTAGTCAGCCTGGTCATCTGAAACGTCACCTAAAAACACATACAGGTTCATTTTTGTTATTCCCTGATTTAATAACAGTAACACTACTTCATTATCTGATGTCTATGGTAGATCAGATTCCAGAACCTACATCTTCTATTTGTTGACTGTAATGATAAATTCATTGTTTCATTGACAGGTGAGAAGCCCTATGCCTGTGATAGCTGTGACTATAGAACAAGTCAGCCTAGTAGTCTGAAACGTCACCTAACAACACATACAGGTTCGTTTTTTCCATCAAATAATAATACTAACACTATCTCATTATCTGGTGTCTATGGTAGATTATATTCCAGAAACTACTTCTTTTGTTCTCTGAATATTCTTGGTAATTTCACGTTTCTTTGACAGGTGAGAAGCCCTATGCCTGTGATAGCTGTGACTATAGAGCTAGTCGCCTTTTTAGTCTGAAAAGTCACCTGAAAACACATACAGGTTCGTTTTTGTTATTTCCATAAAATAATAATACTAACACTATCTCATTATCTGGTGTCTATGGTAGATTATATTCCAGAAACTACTTCTTCTGTTCTCTAAATATATTGATAATTTCACGTTTCTTTGACAGGTGAGAAGCCCTATGCCTGTGATAGCTGTGACTATAGAGCTAGTCGCCTTTTTAGTCTGAAAAGTCACCTGAAAACACATACAGGTTCGTTTTTGTTTTTCCATCAAATAATAATACTAAGACTATCTCATTATCTGGTGTCTATGGTAGATTATATTCCAGAAACTACTTCTTTTGTTCTCTGAATATTCTTGGAAATTTCACGTTTCTTTGACAGGTGAGAAGCCCTATGCCTGTGATAGCTGTGACTATAGAGCTAGTGACCTTCGTAGTCTGAAACGTCACCTAAGAACACATACAGGTTCGTTTTTGTTTTTCCATCAAATAATAATACTAACACTATCTCATTATCTGGTGTCTATGGTAGATTATATTCCAGAAACTACTTCTTTTGTTCTCTGAATATTCTTGGAAATTTCACGTTTCTTTGACAGGTGAGAAGCCGTATGCCTGTGATAGCTGTGACTATAGAGCTAGTGAGCCTGGTCATCTGAAACGTCACCTAAGAACACATACAGGTTTGTTTTTGTTATTCCCTGATATAATAACACTAACACTACTTCATTATCTGATGTCTACTGTAGCTCATATTCCAGAAACTAATTCTTTGTTTCACTGAATATATATGAAATGTATAGAAAGGAGGTAGGTTAAGGAAAATGAGTAATTCAGGTAGATCTGTACCTGCTGTTCCTTGAGGAAAAATACCTGGGGAACCCCAAGATGTGCAGCTCCATGGCCAGAAGATGATTTTGCTGTATTCGTCGTGAATACGTCGTTTCTTGCGATTAACTCCAAAAGGTGGGGATGTCACACTTATAAAGGAAGCAGGAATTTGAAATTATTCGAAATGCCGTGGATTGGAAAACACTAGTAGGTATAGTGGCGGTTGGTGGGAAGCAGGCGAGACGGTAATGGCGGTGTCGCATGTGAAACTGGGAGAGGAGCTCAAGAGGGGAGGTGAGCAGTGTTGCCCTGACAAGCCGCCCAGGGTGAAACTATGTTTTGCAAAGGCTATATTTAGTTATGCAACAAGAAAAATAACCTTTCTCGAAGTAAAGAACATTCATTTGTACATGAATAGAAATAAAAATGCTCTGGAGTTGAAAAGGAGTAAAAGAAAAAAAAAAAAAAAAAATTGTAAAATACGTTGATGTTAAGATTACTTGAGTGGTGGTAGTGGGACCATAGTGTGAACTGGTCGCACATACTCGCCTGAAGAGGTTTTCACTTTGGCTACACGGGTAATGTTATCCTTTCCAGGGTACACTTCGAGGATCTTCCCGAGAGGCCAATGTAGATAAGGTGTTAGAAGCTTGCGGATGAAGACTACATCCCCAGGCCTAAGGTTTTCTTTGGAGTCAGTCCATTTTTCACAAGGAATGAGAGTGGGCAGGTATTCCGTTTTCCATCTCCCCCAAAAAGATTGGGTGGCATGCTGAATCAACTGGTGACGATTTAGGCGGTTCAGAGGAACGTCAAGAGAATCAGCTTCTGGAACTGCAAGAAGTGGGACACCCACCAGAAAATGTTCAGGTGACAAATAATCAGCTGCTTCAAGGGGATCCGAAGACACACTACCAAGTGGTCTACTGTTGAGGACAGCTTCCACACATATTAATAAGGTGTTAAGTTCTTCAAATGTCATTACTTGTGTTCCGAGCACTCGATGTGATGTTTGGCGGACTTGATGGAGGCTTCAGCAAGACCATTGAAATGAGCAGCAGTTGGAGGTCCGAATTTCCACTCAAAGTGCTGATTTGCGAGATGATTTGAAATGCCGTCATGAGAAGCTGAGAGCATGTTGTAAACTTCTTCAAGTTTACGTGTCGTACCTTGAAAGTTAGTTCCGTTGTCGCTGTAGATAGAGCGACAAATACCACGACGGGAGACAAATCGATCCATGATTCTGCAGACAAGTCATGGGCAAGCTCAAGGTGAACAGCCTTGACTTCAAGACAAACGAATACAGCCATGTAACACTTAGAACTAGGAGCGTTATAAGGACAACTGAATATTCACGGGAAAACTTGGAACACAGTTTTAACTGGATCCTGAACACAATTTATTTTATTGTAAGAAAATAACAAGGTTAAAGTGGGAGCACGGGTAACTCTGAGAAAAACATATGACAGAATGAAATACACTTTTCCTCTTTGTCCGCAGGACGTCAGCGAGGGCGCTGCTTGCAATGCAGTGGTTACAAGATATGAAATTACTCAGCGCAATTGAGATTAACATTTTACAATATTACGGGAGCTCAGATCACTTTATCGATCAGGGATATTCAGGATTAATATTGGGAAACATAATCTTTCATTGCTCCGTTCAGAAGTATAAAGGGGGTGACGATTGATTCGACGCTACACTAGCGCTAACTTGGTGGTTCAGGGAACTAAGAGCCAGTTTATCAATCACATTTATCCAATGGATAAGGGGGATTTATCTAAGGTATAGCATCCTCCAGATAACATGATATGGGGTGTTTATCCATCCCTAGTTAAACCTTATCTGGCGTTTTAATTTATCTGGTCCCTGGACGGCTGGATAACTATTATAACTGGAGGTTAATGAGATATCTAGAGCTTTCTGACCTCAAACAAGTTTATTTATTTACAAAAATCTTATTTGAATCTCAAGTTTGATTGTCTTTATTTTTGTACCTTCCAATGGATATATTTTGGCATTCGTCTTCAAACAGCAGCAACGGCGAAGATTCTATCGTAGCATAATTCGTTGAATGGAATAGAAGACCGTATATAGTAAGACTCCGTGTAGATCACCAACTAAAATGGGACGAGTGCGTATTTTATTGAGGTTTCGGTTGGAAAAAGATACCGTTCTTTACTTTATAACACAGATCGAAGATGAAATTAAGTCCACAACTTACTGATCACAATAATTCATTCATAATAATTCAGGTTGCAACATCGCAACTCATACATGTTTCTCTCTCAAGAAATAAGCAAATAGCAAAAATGTGGTGGTGTCTTTTGTCTCGTTATTTGTCGAGCTAAAACTGTCGATGATGACACTGTTGTTTTGTGGACGTCAGACGGTTTTTCTAATAGTCGATCCATGAAAAAAATGTAGCTCCTCCTCTACTCTGGGGTAGCTCCATGTGCAAATCGCCCCTATTTTGTCGCCTGCGGACACCAATGAGGATGCTAACGGCGCTATCTGCCAGACAGAATTTATCTGAACGATAATTTTATCCGCTAGGTATTTCGGCATTGATAAACGACTCACATTTTTATCTGGAGTATAGTGCTATACTCGGTATAGCTATCCTGCAGTTAATGTAGATAATTGATAAACCGGCCCCAAGTTCCTTGGGAAGTCCTCTTTCCTTCTAGGCGGGAATTACAAATTTGGGAACGGCCAAACATACTCCCCCCCAATTCCAGCGGAATTCTAGCATGGGATCTCAACAATCAAGTGGTAAGGGGCACAATTTCGTAACAGGTCTTTCGAGAATACTGGAACTAGTGCGCACCTTAGCGACACGGGAAACTTCATCTATGCCAGGGATCAATTCAACTATAATGCCTTTTGGCCACGAGAGAGGGGGAACGTTGTCCTGCATTATCAAGACATCACCAATCTTGGCTTTTTTGAAGGGAGTGTTCCATTTTTGTTTGGACTCCAAGTCTAGCAAGTACTCAGTTCTCCATTTTTTCCAGAACTGTTCGACCACAGAATTTACAAACCTCCACTTTGGAGTGAGGCGGGAGCTGAACTCAGCGACTGAGGATTCGGGAAGGGCGGTGAGCGGCGGCTGAATTAGGAAATGACCAGGGGTCAGCACTAGAAAATCGTCAGGTGATTCTGACTGGTGAACTAGAGGACAGCTATTGAGAATTGCTTCGATGCGGGATACTATAGTGGTAAACGTTTGCAAGTTGGGAGTATGGGATTGTAACGTGAGGGTAACCAACCATTTGGCTGACTTGACGGCGGCTTCCCACAAACCCCCGAAGTGAGGAGCTCTGGGTGGAATGAATTTCCACTCGACTCCCCTTGCAGCTATCCGCACTTGTAAAGTGTTAGCGATACCGGAATCCATAGCCTTTCGAATTTCTGAGAATAGGCGGGCAGCACCGGCGAGTGCCATTATCTGACCAGATGGTGGTGGGTACACCTCGACGTGCCATAAATCTTTCCAGACATTGAAGGAAACCATCGGTTGTAAGGTCCATTACTGTTTCCAAATGCACCGCCTTTGTATCAAAACAAACAAATACGGCCAAGTACACCTGCAGTGAGCGGGATCCTCTCTTTCCTAATAGGGTGATTTCGAAAGGACCGGCATAATCAATACCAACTGTTTGAAACAGAAACGCTCGTTCAACACGTCCTTCGGGCAGCTGACCCATTGACGTCTCATACGGCACAGGTTTTATGGTGAAGCATCCGACACAACCCTTTAGACAACGGGATACTACGGAACGACCATTGATGATCCATAAGCGGGAACGGAGGTATGCCAGCGTGGCGCGGGGACCTACATGTAGACAAGCTTCGTGTGCCTGCCTAATTACTAGTTCAGTTAATTTATCTTCGGAAGGTAACAAGGCGGGATGTTGAGTTTGATACTCCAGGGCACTCAGGGCTAATCTGTCTCCCACTCTGAGGAAATTATCGGAAGCAAGAAATACTGAAAGTTGCGCAACAAATTTTGGCTAATTCTCCCCCTTTCCGCGGGACCTCAGGGATTTGAATACTTGTGGAAAGTGCCTCTGTTGTGCCCGACGAATTGACCGCCTCTCCGCTGAACTAAGTTCAGCTGTAGTTAGGGGACCTGTGTGTTTCTTAAACGCCCGGCAATTGTGCGCAAAATGCAAGACCCAACCTAATACTCTTCTTAGGTGGCAGTAGGAACTAAAGCGAGATTCTATAACGAGGGGTACATCCTCCGTTTTGGTGACTACGTTTACAGCATGGGAAGCTCTGATTCCTGAGCTTACATCTGGGGATGCTCTTCCTGGGTACTCTTCCAATGGGCCAATCTGACCTCGGAGAACTCAGCCATTCTGGACCACTCCACCATAGGGAGTCATTTACTAGTTGGGATGGTAGAGATCCACGCGACACCACGTCAGCGGGATTATCCTGAGAGCGCACATGAAACCATGAATCGTGCGAAACGTGATTTAAGACCTTCGCTACTCTATACCCCACGAAGACCTTCCAAATAGGTGCGGGATCAGCGGTTGTATAAGACAGAGCTATAATACTGTCAGAACAGGTGACAACATGCTCGTCTGTGACTGACGGGAAATTAGGGCGTACTTTAGTGATAGTTTTTCCTAATAATTCAGCAGCAAGCAATTCTAAATGGGGAATCGTTTCTAATTTTAAGGGGGCTATTCTAGCCTTGGCCATGATTAATCGGGAAAAATATTGGCCATTCACGACACTAACTACAGCGTAAGCCCTTTCTGAGGCATCAGCAAATCCTACTATCCATTGTGGAACATTTGAACTGGGAACGTGACGAGGGATCCTAAGGAGCTGTAACAAGTCCAATGGTTCGGACAATTTTTGCCACTCCTTCATGAGGTGGTCGGAAATCGGATCATCCCAGTCGCATTTTGAGCGACAAACCTCTAGCTGTATAGATCTTGTGAATACTGCCACGGGAATCACCCAACCTACGGGATCATAGATTTTACCTATTTGACTGGCCAGCTCTCTTTTTGTACGAATTACTGGTGTAACGGGTACTTTGAAAAAGAAGGAATCAGATCTGGGTTCCCAAGCGACACCCAGCATTTTCAGAGGCTTCTCATCCTCCCCGGTCATATCTACACAGACTGACATGTTCTTCGGGAATCCCTTCTAGTAGGGCGAGATCACTAGAAGCCCATTTTCTGAGCTCTAAACTAGCGGAAGCCAAGAGTGCTTGAAGTTCATTTCGAACTCTGAGAGCTTCCTTTATAGAATCTCCAACACCGTGTACGTCATCAATGTAAGTGTTATGGAGCAGCACCTTGGATGCTAATGGAAAGTCATCAGCGGAGGTCTCAGCCAAATGTTTTATTACACAATTGGCTAGAAACGGAGCACATGCTGTGCCGTACGTAACCGTTGAGAGAGCAAAATCTTTAACAGGATCTTGAGGAGAATCCCTCCAAACTATACGGAGCATGCCCTGATCCTGAGGGGGGGTGTCTTATTTGTCGAAACATCTGTCTAATGTCGGCTATGAATGCAAATTTAAATAGACGGAAGCGAGTTAATATTGTAGATATTTCGGGGAGAAGACTGGGACCTACATGTAATATCTCATTGAGGGATCTCCCGTTTGAGGAGCGCTGCGAGGCGTCAAAAACTACTCTTATTTTTTCTGGGGGGTCACCTTCTCTATGAACGGCATGATGCGGGATATAATAGTGGGATTGACCTACTTTTGGAGGCTGAACGAATCTCATGTCACCCTGATTGAGGTAATCTGACATAAACTCTTTGTAAGCGGATGCTAACTGATTATCAGCTCTAAATTTACTTTCTACACTGTATAGACGTCGGAGGGCAATGTTACGGGAGTCGCCCAAAGATGCCTTATCTTGCGAAAACGGGAGTGCTACTTCATACCTTCCCAACAAATCTCGGGAAACGGAATTTAAGAAAATTTTCTCGGCTTCTTGCTCAGCGGGAGTGTAATGGGAAGCTTCTTCTACTGACTCAATTTCGAACATATGACAGAGTAGTTCATTAGTTTGAAAGTCTGTTGAACTATTAAACTGACTCCATGTGCGGAAGCTTGACAACTAATACGTTCAGGAATGACACTCGTTCCCTGGGGGGTGTGCAACCTATTGACAACGGCAAACAATGATATGGATTCCGGTAGTCCAACAACGGGGGGCACCACCGAATACAAATTGCGTATGAGGGCAGGGGCGGAGCGCAAAATTGGTTCCTCGGGATCAGCTGTTAGTGGAACCAAGTCAGTGGGAACTGGGTTCACAGCTAATGGGGCGCCTCCGCCTTGGTGCGGTGTGCTTTCACTCTCAATGAGTGCAGGTGACTCGAGACAATTCTCGTCCTCTTCCTGAGTCACACTCTTACTCCTCACATGCTCATCGAATCGAACCCTCTTTTCATTGAGGAAGGGAAAGCGATAGTTTCACTCATAACTATTGGGAAAATTCCTCGGAATGTTACCTAATGCTACCCACCCTACGCGGGTTCCTATGAAATGAGGCCCCTGACCCTTGGGTGCTACCATTTCCGGGAGCATGAGAGCTGCAAAGAGGCCGGAGCTAAACAACATATCAATATTAGCCTGTCTACAAAACTCGGGATCGGCAAACTGAGAACTCAACTTTCCCCACGACCTTTTTCATATTAAAGGATCGACTCGGAATAGGTATGCTTAGCTTCTCGATCACTTGTGCTCCTACAGTTAAGGAGGTGCCATCCTTAAGATGCAACACTAATGAGGTCGTGAACCTTAATGATTCCCTAGCTTCACCAACCCCAACGATTTCGGTATTGCAGGGATCCAGAGGGAGTTTGGCCTTTCGGGCTGCTTCTAAGGAAATGATATTAGTTTCTGCACCAGAGTCTAATAGTACTCGGATGCGTCGTATTCGGGAGCTACATGGTGGGGATATATGAACTAGAGCTGTGGGTACAAGGCTAAGGGCATTAATTTTGATGGCGCTTCTTGCGTGATCACTAATCGAGGGAACCTTTAAAATGGATTTAGCGGGAGAGCGGGATTTACTTTGATTGGTGGAAATACAATTAGTGGGAATACAATCATGAACGGAACAATGAAAACCATGATTAAACTCACCAATTGCAGCGGGATGGTGGACGAAATTGCGGTATACATTTTCGCCACGCCTAGAAGAGGCGTGGCCTAAACCTCAGTAATTAGCATTATTTTGTCGCTGCATGATCTGAACTCGCGACTTGAGACACTATCGACACTTGCTTCACTCACTGCACCCGGATCACTGACTTCACTTGATTGACTTCTGTAATTTGGCGGAATCCTGCGGCTGTCGGGACGTCCTCTCCGGACCACCTGGTTTATTGGGCGGGAATGTCGAGCCCTTTTCGAAACTTGGGCTGCCCCGGGTTCTGGTGTTAATGACTGGATCACATATCAGGTAGTGATGACGTTTGCCACACTCACTACACGTTCTTTTCGATGTGCATTTCATCACTGGGTGAAAGGGAGAAAGGCAATTTATGCAAAGGCTCTTGCGCCTTATCACCTCCCTCCTCTCCTCCAACGATTGTCGTTTGAAACGATGGCAGAGATAGAGGAAATGTTCCTGAGAACAGAACAAGCAAGGGTACGGAAGTACTCAGCGGGAGGGTCCTGGATTGGCGGAGGCTTCGGAGGCGTAAACGGTTGAAGCGGGAGTGGGGAAGCGGGTGGCGGAATCTGGCGGTACAGGCTGCAATTGTACAACTCTCAACTCCTCCTCCAGAAATTCCAACAATTGCACGTGCGTTGGGATGAAGTTCTCGTCCTTGACTCGTTCCTGATTGAATTTCTGCTGCAGAGTGGGGTCTATTTTCGAAAAGAGGGCCTCAAGCAACAGGAAGCCGACCAGGTCAGGAGCCTCCACTGAGATAATTGATTCTATCCAAGCTTTGGCGGAAGACAAGTATTGTTCGAACGTGCTAGCATCCATACGACTCAATTTCGGGATCGTGGTTCTCCGGGCGAAGGTAGCTCTGGCTATTCTATACCTTCCGGAGTTCACCGAACCTAAGTACTTGTAGAATTGCTCATAGTTGGCAGTTTTGTGTGCGTTGCCCTTGAGCCATTGTTCCGCTTGAGAAACTAACTTTCCTTTGAGGGCTTCGAATTTAACGGGATCTGGAAGATGTGGTACGTTATGTACTGCGGAGTTGAAACTTCGGATAAAATGAGCAAACTTGGTAATATCCCCATCGTAAGACGGAACGGATGGGAGCAGAAGATTCATGACCTTTACAGCTTCATAGGGAGATTTAACATCATGAAATGAGAACTCACTCTTTGTGCGTGCGGCCGCATCGGCTCTTTCTTTCGCTGCCACGTTGACAACCTTCTATAATGTGCGGAATCCATGTTAATCTGAGCTCTTCTTCAATTTCAGAACCATTGACTTGTTCCAAAAATTCTTCCCCTTCCTTCTGACGGTCAGAAGATATTAGAACTGCGGAGTGAGGTGCCTGATTGTAGCTATTTAGGTTCTCGGATAGTATCATAAGCCATGATGATATCCTGCGGTATAAAAATTTATCTTTTTTTGGTAATTTATCCACTCTGGCGAGGTCCATATGAAAGGTCTTTGACTTCGCGTCCACCGTTGTAAGATTTTCTCTTCACGATAAGGACATCCAGGCGATGGTTGGCGGGATCTACTCCTTGACTTTGGCATTCTGAGTGTACCTTTTTAACTGGATGCAAATCTCAAAAGGATATACAACAAGATACACTTCACTGTGAGATCTCAAACCGAATAGAGAATGCGGTCCTTGTTCAATATGGCGAGCGTGGCGTGCTTCGATGAGAACGGGATCCTGTTTCACGAACTGGAACTAAGCTCAGCTTCGAGATACCTAATTCCCGGGTTTTGGCACCAATGAATATTCACGGGAAAACTCCAGTTTACGTGTCGCACCTTGAAAGTTAGTTCCGTTGTCGCTGTAGATAGAGCGACAAATACCAGGACAGTAGACAAATCGATCCAAGACACGCAAGAATGATTCTGCAGACAAGTCATGGGCAAGCTCAAGATGAACAGCCTTGACTTCAAGACAAACGAATACAGCCATATAACACTTGGATCTAGGAGTGTTTTGGCGAAGACTCTCACGAATAATATATGGACCACTGAATATTTACGGGAAAACTTAGAACACAGTTTTAACGAGATCCTGAACACAATTTATTTTATTGTAAGAAAATAACAAGGTTAAAGCGGGAGCACGGGTAACTCGGAGAAAAACATATGCCAGAATGAAATACACTTTCCCTCTTTGTCCGCAGGACGTCAGCGAGGGCGCTGCTTGCAATGCAGTGTTTACAAGATATGAAATTACTCAGCGCAATTGAGATTAACTGTATTACTTTTCACAATATTACGGGAGCCCAGATCACTTTATCGATCAGGGATATTCGGGATTAATATTGGGAAACATAATCTTTCATTGCTCCGTTCAGAAGTATAAAGGGGTTGACGATTGATTCGACGCTACACTAGCGCTAACTCGGTGGTTCAGGGAACTAAGTTCCTTGGGAAGTCCACTTTCCTTCTAGGCGGGAATTACAAATTTAGGAACGGCTAAACAACCACCATAGTCAATGCTAACATCCAGGAAGGCTCGTTGACCTTCAATACGTGTTGCAGGAAGCTCTGACATCTTAGGTGTTACAGCTTCAGCGTGAGGGAGATAACATCGAAGACATCTATGGATCCTCGAGCGTAAAAGTTTGATTAGAGATGGTATCCAATATTGCCTGTTTAGAAGAGCTGCTGTAACACGAGGCACACCGTGCAGTGTTATGGTATGAAAATAATCGCATAATAAGCTGGCATAATGAGATTTATGTGGAATAATAAGCGGGTGTTTGGTTGAGAAGAACCCCCAACCCTCAACAGTTCATCCTTGTCAAGGAAGGGACTGAGGTGATGTAGTGTGGAATCTACAGTATCGCCTTTCCCAATGGAGGCTATTTCAGCTTTGAAATGAATCCGTTGTGTCAAGCGGATCAGTAACAAATTCGATTCGCAAATTTCTTTGGTTGTAAGAGGCCCAATGGTACGATTGTCATGTTTACAACACCAATTAAAGATAAATCACAAGATATATGCAAAAACTCTCTGGGCGCGTGAGAGTGATGCATATTTTTGGAGTATATCAAGCAGATATTGGAGGTTAGTCGAAATGTGAAGGCTGATGGCTTGCGGTTTCAACTCCTGGAGGTATTCAGAAGAGGTCCACCACAGCTGACAATTTACCAGATCATCTCCCAACATTCCCCGTGAACCTGGGTCAGCGGGATTTTTCGATGAAGAAACGTGATGCCACTGTTGAGGTGAAGTGACAGTGAGGATATCCATGACTCTATTGGCAACAAAGGTTTTCAACTTGTGAGGTGGGGTTCGAAGCCATGATATAACAATAGTAGAATCTGTGTACAATTGGATTGAGGTGATGGAGGATCTCTGTATGAAGGAATGAACTGAAACAACAAGTTGGGAGAGGAATGAGCTCTATATGGCCCATATTCTCGTGACGTCACGCCTGGAGTAGGTTCGCGTTTCAGCCAAAGTCGGCCATGATACCGCCCTACGTCAATGAATCGCTACTCAACCAACCTATTTCTCACAAGAAGTTTGCCGTCTCACGTCAACATAATTCGTGGTTATAAGGCCATTTTTCAACAGTTTTGTTTTGAAAAAGTATAATATCGTAGCAACACAAAGTTTCAATTCGACTAAATGTTATAATAATCATGCCTGCCAGCGCAATAATTGATTGTAGATTGCTGTCAACAATACCAATCTAACGTGAACGAGTTTTTATTTGGACTAGGAGCCTACTAACTATAGTAGTTAATCAGTGTCAGAAAACTAAAGAACTTCATTCGTTTAGGCTTTGAGAATAATTAACCTGAAAAATAGTAAAGAAAAGATTATTGAAAATTCCTCAGGTGTCTGTACTGCTGTGTAAGCCATTGCTCAGGTAGCTTCATCAGCGTTCTATTATAAGTTCGTAGTACTATGCTTAACTGAGGAAGCTTTACTTGTTATATTGAATGAATAAAAGGAGAGATTTGATAGTTTGTCAAAATAAACAAGGCAGGTTGTTGCTACACCAAGAAACGAAACTACTTAGGTAGTTACGTCCTACCAGATTTGCTGTTGGTTTAAAGTGCCTAAACAAAGTAGGTGGGTCGTTGCTTTGCCTACGAATACAACCGCTGATTAGCAAGTTTGTCAAATATCGAATCAGGGAATATGCAACATGAATTAAAAACCAGCTGCAAGGAAAAAACCTTGAAATGCATTCCTCTGAAGGTAAGATTTCATAAAGACGGCACTGCAGTGCAGTTATTGCGCGAGTTTTGCAGTTACGCAAATTTTATGGACAAAAAAAGTAATTAGGTACCTACTTTCGTTTTGATCAATGAAGTACCTACATGAACAAGTAATAATATACGGAAAGTATGTAGGTATACCTTACCTCTAGGTACTTACCTTTCCACATGTGATACATCTTACTATTCCCGCCTAACAGAGCTCTCATAACACATCCTTTCACAAGACCACTTTCACAATACCTACTCTAAAGATTTTTAGTTTCAATTGATTCAAAGAACAGTTCTAAAACTAGATAGGTAATCCACACCATTTTTGCGGCTGATGTCTGGATCATCTAGAACACTTCTATGTCAACTCCCCAACACGTATATTCGTAGCGTTTGAGGTCAACACTTGATAATAACTTGATGTAATTTGCGTACAATTTATCACCTTGCATATTACAAATAATGAAAATATTGACTCGGAACTACGTGAGACTATGTTATGCTGTTGTCCAGCTGTGACTACAAATGGGGCATTTTCGCATATGTTTACTTGTCACCATGACAACAAGGTGAAATAACTTCGATTTCGCTTGCCTGGATGTAAGGATGAGCTAGTGTCGCAAGTCTCGAGAATATCACCCATAGCTCAAGGCGGGGAATACTGAGCGTTTTCAGTGGTGAAACTCGACTCTTCGCCTTCAGTAAGTGTGATGTAACTACCTTATCAATACAAGTAGTAACAAAGGGAATGATAGAAAGACGAATATTCAACTATTGAAAAATCAACTCTCACCTCAAATTTGGTGTCGAAGGACCATTGAAATGTATAGAAAGGAGGTAGGTTAAGGAAAATGAGTAATTTAGGTAGATCTGTACCTGCTGTTCCTCGAGGAAAAATACCTGGGGTACCCCAAGATGTGCAGCTCCGTGGCCAGAAGATGATTTTGCTGTATTTGTCGTGAAAACGTCGTTTCTTGCGATCAACTCCAAAAGGTGGGGATGTCACACTTGTAAAGGAAGCGGGAATTCGAAATTATTCGAAATGCCGTGGATTGGAAAACACTAGTAGGTATAGTGGCGGTTGGTGGGAAGCAGGCGAGACGGTAATGGCGGTTTCGCATGTGAAACTGGGAGAGGAGCTCAAGAGGGGAGGTGAGCAGTGTTGCCCTGACAGGGAAGGTGAGCAGTGTTGCCATGACAATATTGAAAATCTGACGTTTCTTTGACAGGTGAGAAGCCCTATGCCTGTGATAGCTGTGACTACAGAGCTAGTCAGCCTGTTCATCTGAGAAGTCACCTAAAAACACATGCAGGTTTGATTTTGTTATTTCCCGGTATCATAACATTAACTTTACATCATGATGATCTGTCTGATCTGTAGAACAGAAGCTACCTGTTGAGTTCGCTGAATGTAGTGAACATTTAGAAAACCCGTGATTTGCGAGAGAGGGGGGGGGGGGGGGTGAACTAAGGGTTTTCAAGAAAATAAGTAGCTACGAGAAACTTTCGATCTGAATTGAACCAAATAATGTTCGGCTTCCTTCAGGCCTGTTCCCTGTATAAGGCTTCTTACTTATAGTTTAGCTTTCGGTGTGTTTCAGTTAAACAATTTTTGTTTACCTCAAAATCAATGGCACAAATAGATTCTCCAGGAAAAAAACTCTTTAAGTAAAGTATTTTGGATCTGTAAAACAACGAAAATTGAAAGGTTTAAATGTTGAAAATTAGGATCCCGGAAACTTTTGAATTGTGAAAAATGCTTTCATTTTGTTGTTTACATATGGGTAAATTATGGGTTACATTTTTCGATGCAGGTATATAGAATGAACGGAAGGTAGTCATTTATCGCGTTATTCAGAACTAACTACCGGTGAAGAAGGAAGGTGACACAGGTAAGTTGTGTGCTGCTAAACAAGCGATCAGGACGGTGTTTTCGTGTTGTATGAACGGCTAGACAATCCAAGAGGTCATCATCAGTAACAAACACTGGGTTTCCACAACTTAGTCCCGATTGATTTTAGTTCGTACCATTTTGACACGCACTGTTCTCCAGGCCAAGGTTTTTAATTACCGTAGAAACTATTTTTTAGCTGTAGAAAGTATTTATTTGACGATAAATATATTTATCCAACATTCAGTGTTTTGTTCAGCGTTCTAGGTTTTTTCTACTGTGCAATATATTTTCTAACGGTGCATGTTTTTTCCAACCTTGGTTTCAAAAAAATATTCCGTGCTTTCATTCTATTTTGGCTTAACATTATATATTCCACGTAAATAATAGTCCCCTTTGACATGTTTTCTCTTTCAAATTCCCTCTTTTTATATAAATCAATTGCGCTAGTGTAGTTCGGTAGAGTGGCAAATTAATCACGCATGATTCCTTCGATCTTGTACAGAGTGGATGATCAGGCGGTGCCAAAGCATTTTCCCGCAGCATTTGCGAAATACAACCGACGTCCATCATACAAGAGAACGGTAATATTTTCATTTTTCTGAAGAGGGGTAGAGAAGGCGCTCGGTATCCAGAATGGGACATTATTCTAATAATCGTTTTTTGTGTAATATTTATAGCATTGTAAGCCGTGGCGTATCCACCACTCCAGGCAGGAAGGCAATATAGTAATATAGATGAAACCAAGGCATCATAATCCATTCGTAGGCCTACGAATAATAAGCCTATGTGATCGTGTAGCAAACAATTTTTATAACCCCCCCTCAAACTTTGTCACTTTACGTTTCAAGGTACGTAGAATCCAAATTTGAAATGTCCGTCCGCCGTTCGCTGTCCGCCGTCCGGGCCATAAAAGGCCTAAGAATTGACTTAAAAAACCCGTTCTTTCGCACATAGACTCCATTTGAGGTCTAGTTGGTCCTAACGTTTAACCATCCCGATCGCTTTACTCGCATAGATGCTATGGGCCAAAAACGGGCAAAAAAGTGTCTTTTTCTACGCGCGCACGCCTGGCACGCTTGGCAGGGGCTCACGGTGGGTGGTGAGGGGAGGTGAGCAGGGGAGTGGAGTGAGAGGAGGCGCCGGCGTTCCTTCGAGGCATGAATATACGTTTTTTTCAAGGTCATATTTGTGTGTTAATAAAAAAGCTTTTCCTACGCATATTTAATAACATATCCTCTCGACTTTTCGTACGTACTTAGATAATGATATTATTAAGGCAATAACTATTTGAATAGATAGGAGCTCAAATCGAGAAATATAAACATACGTATATAATTATAGAAGTATAGGTTGTGGCAACTCGAAATAGGACACGCCGAGGAGTCTGGCCGGCCTTATGACGTACGCAAGCCAACTAAAACTACTATCATACTCAATTGAAAAAATAATAGAAATAATTTGTAGCGTTTTTCTTTTTGATGTCGATTCCGGGCCCCGGGGATAACGTACCAAGTACCCCCCCCCCCCCCCCTCAATTCGGGTCTGCTTACACCCCCGTGGTGGTGGTTGTACATTCCGAAGAATCTCAGACACCATCCCAAACAACCCACAACGACTTATGGGATAACAGATACCGGACAGGTACACTTCGAGGCACTGAAGTCATTGAGGTCGTTGAAGATACCCCCATATGACCTTTGTTAAGGCTTACTTTCAACAGCCATTTTCAGAGCCAACAAAACATTATTTTTTTGGTGTTACATCATGGTTTCTTTTGTGTGCAGATAAGCTACCAAGGACAGCACGCAGACCCTCGCCTGCTGGCCAGAGCTGAATATATTTTTCAAGTCTCCTACTGAAAAAGCTACGGGGAGATGGGATAATGAGGCAGTACGAACCAAGACATCACCTTCACAACGATCCTGGGGTTGTCTACATGTAGTGTCCATCATCATCAGCAGCTATTAATAACTAATTCCTCTAATTGTACATTATCCACTCACCTATAAAAGGCGAGCCAATTATTAAATAAACATTCAGTTCGGTTTATCTAATCGAATTCTTCATGCCATCCTCGCACACTACAAGCACATATTTAGAAATTTGACTGGTTTATTGTACTCAAAAAGTGCTGGCCAACCAACTCTTCCTTTCGTTTAGAAAGCTTGATTTTTTTTTTTTTTTTTTTTTAAATCAATGTGTGTGTGTGTGTGTGTGTGCGTGCGTGCGTGTGTGTGTGTGTGTGTGTGTGTGTGTCATTCCAGCCGATAACTCTTCTTAGGATTGAGATAAACATCCCGTTCTTGCGCCAAAAAAAAGCAACCTTTCCAAACAAAAGAATAAGTTCGTTGGCTAGCATTTTTTCAGCACACATTTCAAAACTAGCTCAAAAAATCCCAAGAAATTGGTAAAACGCTTAAAAATTGTTAAATTTAGACTATTTTGCCGAATTTTTGCCAATAGAGGTTTATTAACGATGAACTAGAACATTAAAAAATGTGACTGTCCAAGGGAAAAGTGAGCTTAACTTGCCAGAGGTGAAATCTGAGTTTATATGTACAGGGCGTCCCCGGAACCCCCCCCCCCCCCCGCTAAAATCGTTAATAATCGGTCCAAAAAAATATATTTTTTCTTCTTTTTTTTTTCAATCAATGTTTTATTGTAAGGATCTCAAAAAGTTAAAAAATTGACATCAAATTTGATTAATATTTACCAAAAAAACATCGGTCTTGTCGGGATAAATACTGCAAACAAACTAATAATGTAATTTAAAAGAAAACTTTTTTTCAATCGCTAAATATTATTTAGAAAGAATTTTTTACCATAAAATTGGTAGGTAGCTGAAAATTCCTTTTTACTAAAAGTGCTGAATTTTCAAAAATATTTAACGTACAGTATGAGAAATTACGAAAATTCGCTCGTACGATCATGCTGCATGATTGGAAATTTCCAAAATTAAACGTAGTGTTTAATTCTGTTGGATTCAATTTGAAAAATGATAAATTTAAGGGCCTTCTTAAGTCAATGCTATTTTGTATGATCATCGAGGTTCCTTTCTTCCGCCACCACTGGAGCTAAATTCAGGATTTTATTTATTTATTTTTTTTAATTCTGAGCAGTGACTCTCTAATCAGACTTTTTTGTTTACTCTTTTCATTCAGTAACTGAATTTATATGACAAAAACTCCCACACCCTCTTTTTAGCGAATTTTTGAAGAAAATTAAGCTATTGCTCTCGCCTCAAAATTTGTAGAATGTGAATTTTTGAAAAAATTTTATGCAGAAATCCGTTTCAGGCTATTCTGAATCATATTCTGAAGTTTAACGCATTTTTTTATGTATGTATGTATGTATATATGTATGTATCATTCCAGACGATAACTGTCCGTAGAATTGTGCTAGAAACTTCCAACAAATTTTAAAATGTTAAGGACACAAAACGAAAGTTCAAGTTCGTTGGCCAGCACGATCGGGTTACATCTTCGAGTTGAAATTTTCAAAAATGTAGTCAAAAATTTCAAAATAGCCTGTTTTTTGCGATTTGTTGTGCGAAATAATTTTTTCAGCATACTAACATGTGGTATATTCGGAATCAGCGTAAAATTTCCTATAAGAATATGTATCAAGTTTTCAAAAATTTCAAAGTTGAAAATCAGTCAAAAATCGAAATAATGCCGTTCGCTAGTTGTAAAAATCGGTAATATTTGCATGAAACATTATCCAAATTCAGATTGAACTACTCTTATGGAAGTATCCCTGTATAACCAATCCTAGAACCATGCTGTTTAAAACGTAGGTAGGAGGTGCCTAAAAAAAAAAAAATCACAACTGATGAGTTTACTCTGTGCATGTGTTAATAATTTGATTCCATGTTAGTCTATTAAAATCATAAACTGAAATTTCTCAACACGATCAATAGCGACTGAAATGTCGAAGATTTCTTCAAAAATTCGCTCATGGGGTCATGCTGCATGACTGGACTTTTTGAATTTGCACTCACTTGTTTTGAGGTTAGAAAAAATGGATTTTGTGGTTGAAAGAATGTCAATTTGTTCTGCAACTGTTCCTCTAGATTTAAAAAAATCAACTCGATAAGCGAAACTCAACCACAGAAAATATTCCTAAAGTGAGCGAAAACGTAGTTTTGAGAAAATGACAGGAGAAGTTGCCACCTACCTCGAGTCTCAGAACTAGACATAGCCCACACTGTGGCATGGAGCTGATGTCCAGTTGTGTTTTACCCTCTGCTTTAGATCAACTTGTGTATGAAAATATGTAAAGATAAAGGATAAGTTGGTGAGGTACAGGTTGAGGTGCAAATTAAGGGTACAAATGGTGGTAGATAATGAACATCTCATGTAAGAGAGAGTGTTGATACTAACAGATTCTAAATCATTGGTGGAAACACTACTAGCCCTGGGACACAGTGATGCTCCTCCAATTCACCTGCTGCAAATGTATAAAACATAACTACTGGCAAAAGATAGAACAAAGGAACTGAAAATTCAATGAATCCCGTCTCATGTGGGAATTGATCACAACGAATAAGTCGATTCCCTTGTCACCACAACCATACACCATGGCATCATTGCCAACACAACTCAAACTAACCACAGAGACTGCTTCATACAGATGAAAGAGGGAAGCAAGCAGACATGGGCAGAGGAATACGTGGGAGAGACAGAGGCAGTCCAAAATGAGAGCGACTAACCAACCAACCAGGTTGTGGTAATTGCACATGAACCTATGAGGGGAAGAGGACATGACCCCTTGCCGAGTCAATCGGCGTAGTGATGGGAGAAACGAATGATTTCAATAATCGAATACCGAGTATTCGAATGATTTCGATAATCGAATGATCATTCGAATGGGGAGGAAAAACTGCCATTTTGAACCGAATGCGAAACAACCAATAGGATATCAGTATTGGAATCCGAATGAACGTAATATTCGAATGAAATAGCAAGTAGGAACCGGAGCGGAGCTGAAACTTCTTGATTTGTAACAGCTACTTCTTATCTCGAATCACTAATAGGTACCTACCGACTATCACTATCACGTTGTTTACTTTTTTGGCGTTCGATTTGCCGCACCTACCCTGGAAAGAGATAAATAAATTCGTCCGGCTCACCGGACGATTCGATAACCCCACTACCCAGGGAGGCAGAAAGAGTGCAAATAATTTGGATTCTATCTAGGTAGGTAAGTACCTACCTTGAAACAAGAAATTACGAAGGATGGTTTGCAGTGCCGTTTTTCGACCCGATCACAAAAGCTCATTATTTGAAGGAATAATAAACCAAAACCCGAGCAAACACGGGAAGTAGAAACAAAAAAAATATTCAAGAATAGATTGAGTTGGTAAGTAAAAAATACGATTTGATATTCGTTGCACGAATCACACAATATGTTTCATTTAAAAATGGAATACAAAACTAGGTAGGCAGGTATACGGACATAAGTAGGTATTTGAATGCAATGCATACAGCCAAAGACATTGTAATAGTAAACTAGACCCACTCGTAGCGCTAGTGTCGCATTGCAAATTGAACGGTCTGTAGTCGGCCATATTGGGGGCAACATCGTTTATTTATGTACAATGAAGATTGTATTATAGTTCATCTACTCATGAAATTTCTTTGATAATGCACAATGGTTAAAGTGTGTGCGGCATTTAACTGCATAAATCGCCAAGCTGAATACTGCACACTCTCATTTCACAAGTAAGTATAGACTTTCACGATTTCCTAAAGATTATTTTGGTCCGTTGTAGGCTTCTTGAGGTGGTAACGCAGTACCTATTGTAGTTGATAATAATTTTCTTTTTACTAACTTATCAATATGCATGAGCTACAAAGCTTCAAATTAATCTAAATTTTGTTTTGTTTTTTCCACAGATTTTCTTTGAACAAAAATTTGAGAAAATTGTATGAAATTATTTTTTGTATTGACATTGTATTGTACTATTGTATTGTATTGTATTGACAAAATTGTTTGTAAAATGAAAATAATATAATAACATAGAAAGTGCCATGAAGTAGTTATTCATTTATTCAATTGTTCAGCTCCTCTGATCATACTCCTTGCCCCATCCAGGTGAACCCATGGTGTTTGTAAAACTGTGTCTTATGTACAAGATATTGTCTCAATATTGAAATGGAGAGCGATTCTTCTGTTACTTTGGAAGAATGGTTCTGAGATAATTGCTTTTGAATGATGGAAGGATCTTTCACTTTAAAATACCTAACTAACTTATGCCCTAAGGCCCTAACTATTATAAGTACGGTATGAAAAGTACAATATCGCCACTACACAAAACTACATGAAATCATATTGGTTGGTAATGCATACATTACACGGATGTCCCTATGAATGGATTTAATATATATATTTGGTGAGAGTTAAAATAAGAGAAAAAAAAAAAGTTCAGTCATGCAGCATGACCCCATGAGCGAATTTTTGAAGAAATCTTTGACATCAGTTGTGATTACTTTTTTTTTTTTTTTTATAACAAGCAATTTTTACTTACGTTTTAAACAGCATGGTTCTAGGATTGGTTATACAGGGATACTTCCATAAGAGTAGTTTAATCTGAATTTGGACAATGTTTCATGCAAATATTACCGATTTTTACAACTAGCGAACGGCATTATTTCGATTTTTGACTGATTTTTCAACTTTGAAATTTTTGAAAACTTGATACATGTTCTTATAGGAAATTTTACGCTGATTCCGAATATACCACATGTTAGTATGCTGAAAAAATTATTTCGCACAACAAATCGCAAAAAACTGGCTATTTTGAGATTTTTGACTACATTTTTGAAAATTTCAACCCGAAGATGTAATCCGATCTTGCTGGCCAACGAACTTGAACTTTTGTTTTGTGTCCTTAACATTTTAAAATTTGTTTGAAGTTTCTAGGACAATTCTACGGACAGTTATAGTCTGGAATGACACACACACACATATATACATACATAAAAAAAGTCCAGTCATGCAGCATGACCCCATGAGCGAATTTTTGAAGATGTTTCATGCAAATATTACCGATTTTTACAACTAGCGAACGGCATTATTTCGATTTTTGACTGATTTTTCAACTTTGAAATTTTTGAGACCTTGATACATATTCTTATAGGAAATTTTACGCTGATTCCGAATATACCACATGTTAGTATGCTGAAAAAATTATTTCGCACAACAAATCGCAAAAAACAGGCTATTTTGAAATTTTTGACTACATTTTTGAAAATTTCAAACCGAAGATGTAATCCGATCATGCTGGCCAACGAACTTGAACTTTCGTTTTGTGTCCTGAACATTTTAAAATTTGTTTGAAGTTTCTAGCACAATTCTACGGACAGTTATCGTCTGGAATGACACATACATACATACATACATATATACATACATATATACATACATATATACATACATACATATATACATACATAAAAAAAATGCGTTAAACTTCAGAATATGATTCAGAATAGCCTGAAACGGATTTCTGCATAATTTTTTTTCAAAAATTCACATTCTACAAATTTTGAGGCGAGAGCAATAGCTTAATTTTCTTCAAAAATTCGCTAAAAAAAGTCCAGTCATGCAGCATGACTCCATGAGCGAATTTTTGAAGAAATCTTCGACATTTCAGTAGCTATTGATCGTGTAGAGAAATTTTAGTTTATGATTTTGATAGACAAACATGGAATCAAATCATTAAAAATAATTAGGAGGTACTCATACTTTATTATTATTAAACTAATCTTGTAGATTTAAAGACAATCTGAATTTGGACAATGTTTCATGCAAATATTACCGATTTTTACAACTAACGAACGGCATTATTTCGATTTTTGACTGATTTTTCAACTTTGAAATTTTTGAAAACTTGATACATATTCTTATAGGAAATTTTACGCTGATTCCGAATATACCACATGTTAGTATGCTGAAAAAATTATTTCGCTCAACAAATCGCAAAAAACAGGCTATTTTGAAATTTTTGACTACATTTTTGAACATTTCAGCCCGAAGATGTAATCCGATCATGCTGGCCAACGAACTTGAACTTTCGTTTTGTGTCCTTAACATTTTAAAATTTGTTTGAAGTTTCTAGCACAATTCTATGGACAGTTATCGTCTGGAATGACACATACATACATACATATATACATACATACATATGTGGTGAAAACCACCCCCTCTTTTCAACAGCCCTTTTCAGGGCTACCAAAAAGAGGTAGACATGGCACACAAATGCTTATAAGACGTCGAGTTATAACTCCGTCAAACAAAATATTTCACCAGAGAGAAAATACGAAATTCTCTCTCAAAAGTGAAATATTAGCAAATAACATACAAGGCGACCTCCCTAAACACTTACTGGGCGAGAGAGACGCGACAAGTATCTCGAAACAAGTCGCCTTGAATGAGAAAACTCAAACAGACAATCAAATGTCCTCTAAAACTAACAAGGACAGTTCTAGCAAGCCTACTCGCCAATCAGAAACAATGATTGCACGAGAGACAATAGGCGAACCAACCAGGAGGCGGCAAGCAACCACCTCTGGTCCAGCAGCCACCCCGGGGACCCCGTCTCAGCAACGGACGCAGGGAAGACACCCCCGGGGATCCCGTCTAAACAACGGACGCAGGGAAGCCACCCGAGGACCCCGTCTAAACAACGGTCGCAGGGAAGACACCTCAAGGTCCTTGTCCCCGCAACGGACGCACGGAAGCCACCTCCGGGGACCCCGTCGCAGCGACGGACGCGGGGAAGCCACCCCCGAAGGACCAACTCAGCTATCATACTCGCAGATTCTGAGAAAACAATGTGCGAGCCAATAAGAAAACACAGTTGAACTAATGAAATTAAGCGGACCAATCAGGGGGCGGCAGGAGGCGGCCACCTCCCTATAATTACCCCGCTCGGAGCCCTCCGAAATTCATTCCACTCACCGCTCTCGACGACTACACTCTACAGTACGAAGATTCTACACGCTCTACGCTGACGACCCTTCTGCTCACGAGTTCCTCTCAGAACGGCTTTCTACTGCTTTCTACAAGGCATATCTTCTCTCCTCACAGATCTCGCATTGGCATCTACGAGTCCAGTGATTATTTATCCTGCTCATTGCCCAACGTAGTTCTTCTGTCAGGACGCCACCCGGTACATCTATTGATATTCTCATTAGATCGTACGCCCGCTGGGACATTCCGAGACGTGTCGCCCGGGTTTCGTAGCACTAAGCTTGTCACCGACCGCTGGGGCACGCCGATAAGTTACTCAGCTCATCCGCTCTAATTTATCGTCCAAGGAAGCCTTTTTCAAGGCTACAAGGTAGGACCCTGACATCCGAGCAAAGGAAAGAAGCTCTGTCAAGCGAGTCCACCTTCCAAATCCTGCATCCTATACGGAGAGGTATTGAAAACGAGTTAACAAACTCGGGTACATCGATGGAGCGCCGCCCGTCCTACTTCCTCATGCAAGAGGAAGCAGAACACGGCGCGGCCGGGAGCCCTAGCCCACGCAGCGCTCCCTACCCGCTACTCGACTCGTCCGCTGTTCCTAGCGACGGACAAGGGCTCGATTCTCGCGAAGAGATCGCCTTACTACCTAACGTATTCATGAAGGAAACGTTAGGTCAAGCCTCACACACACAAAAGTTCGAGGATACCTTTCAGACCCGCTCTGAAGTCAATCATCATGATTCGACAAAGATATCTGAATATCCACGATATTCTACGCAAGGCTACCCGGCCGATCCGAGTGTCAAACACACTCCCAACGTGCTTAAAACAAAGGATACTTTTCAGTACCTCAACCAAGCCCAGTATACTCCCCCTACAGATATAAATCTTAGGCTGGAATATTACACAACGGCTCAGCACCAAACAGAACGAACCCAGCACCCACTAAGCGAGCCCAGTGCTCCACGCGGCTGCTACACGAACTATCCTCAAGTTCCTCCCGCCAAGCAAGCTGACCTTGGCGATTTCGCTCACATTCCTTACAGAAATACCACAGGGACTAACCCGCATAACCAGAATATAAATGTCCCACTTGGTCTACCTACACCAAGTCAAACATATATAAATCCACTACAACATACATACATAAATAATTGCGTTAAACTTCAGAATATTATTCAGAATAGCCTGAAACGGATTTCTGCATAAAATTTTTTCAAAAATTCACATTCTACAAATTTTGAGGCGAGAGCAATAGCTTCATTTTCTAAGAAAATTCGCTAAAATGCGTTAAACTTCAGAATATGATTCAGAATAGCCTGAAACGGATTTCTGCATAAAATTTTTTGAGACCAAACTAGGCTAAGTACCTTCAAAAACTCAGTATTTCATATTCGTTGCCCTTTCAGAGTAGAATCGCGCCCGTTTTGGCTCACTTAAAAAATTAAGTGATGGGTCATTTCTTCATGAAATTTCACGTAGAATTCAAATCCGCAATGAAATGTGGGGCTTCCAATATGAAATAACGAAGTTTATGTCAATTACGCACGTTTGTGCAATGCGGAAATTTCTCATTTTTGAGAGCCTTAAAAAAATAATAATAATAAAAGTCCAGTCATGCTGCATGACCCCATGAGCGATTTTTTGAAGAAATCTTCGACATTTCAGTCGCCATTGATCGTGTTGAGAAATTTTAGTTTATGATTTTGATAGACAAACATGGAATCAAATTATTAACACATGCACAGAGTAAACTCATCAGTTGTGATTACATTTTTTTTTTTTTTTTTTTTTTTTTTTTAAGCACCTACTACCTACGTTTTAAATAGCATGGTTCTAAAATTAGTTATACAGGGATACTTCCATAAGAGTAGTTCAATCTGAATTTGGACAATGTTTCATGCAAATATTACAGATTTTTACAACTAGCGAACGGCATTATTTCGATTTTTGACTGATTTTTCAACTTTGAAATTTTTGAAAACTTGATACATATTCTTATAGGAAATTTTACGCTGATTCCGAATATACCACATGTTAGTATGCTGAAAAAATTATTTCGCACAACAAATCGCAAAAAAAAAGGCTATTTTGAAATTTTTGACTACATTTTTGAAAATTTCAACCCGAAGATGTAATCCGATCATGCTGGCCAACGAACTTGAACTTTCGTTTTGTGTCCTTAGCATTTTAAAATTTGTTTGAAGTTTCTAGCACAATTCTACGGACAGTTATCGTCTGGAATGACACATACATACATACATACATATATACATACATACATTAAAAAATGCGTTAAACTTCAGAATATGATTCAGAATAGCCTGAAACGGATTTCTGCATAACATTTTTTCAAAAATTCACATTCTACAAATTTTGAGGCCAGAGCAAAAGCATCAACGATTTTAACATGTGGGGGAGGGGATGTTTTAAGGGACGCCCAGTATATGAAAAATCGTTTTAGAATGTCATAAAAAGATTTCAACTAAGCATTCTTGAAAATTTTGATTTTAAATTTTTGGAGCCACTAAAATAGCTTCATTTTTCACAAAACTTTTCTAAAAAGGTAGTTAGGTACAGATACAATAATACCCAAATGACACAAGATTTGCAGAGAGGAACTGCCTAGTTCAATTTCTGCCGCCACGCTTCGCAATTATCGTTGAGAATCAACGAAGAAGAAGTTGGTCACACAAGGCAAAGGCATCTAATGGAGATCTCCCACCAACACCCTTCAGAAAAGACACGTCAATCTGATAATCGCATTGATAACTGAGAGTATAAATTTCCCGTCTTCCTGCCACACCTAGTTGTTCTATTCAGTGCTTCTTACTTTACTAGTTGTAATCGCGAAACGATAATAATTAACATTCATTGTTGTTTTCGGTTCATCTTTATTTCGTACGCGAACGAATGATGTCGGTTGTTAACCATTTCGGTTTGCCTGAAGAGGTGTTTGAAATCATTTTGCAACATTTAGATACGGAAGATGTTCTATCTTGCTCGTTAGTTTGCCTTGGTTGGCGCAATGCCGTCAATAGCGACCGCATCTGGGAAAAGCTGTGCAAGAAAAACATATCGGAGGAGAGATTGAAGTTACGGACTGAACGCAAGAGAGTGGGATCATCTTATGAAGTGTTCGAAACCGAGAATCTGCCTATGCTTTGCAAGTGGAGAAGGAGATACATGGATGACGTCGATCTCAAAAGAAATTGGAAACGTGGATGCTGCCGGGAAGACTTTATTAGCAATAATTCAACTCCCTTCGACGAGGTGAAGACTGATTATGAACTGTTATTGGTGCCTAATTGGTCCGGTTCATCACTATACACCGTGTTCAACATAGTGGACCAGCCGATCATAACAGGTGAAATACATCTCGCGCTGAGACACAACGAACCACCACTCGTCAAATTTTCCAACAACATCCTGGTGATTGTTCAGCGCACGTTGCTGCAGGTTTATGTTAAAAACGAAGATAAAAACCTGAAGCTGAAGTTTCTAGCTTTGTATGACAGGGACCATTCGGAGACCATCCCCGATAGCCCAGACCTGACAAACTGGTATGAGCGAATTGCCCCTGGGAACTTATATAGCCAAGTATGTGACCACAATGGTAAGTATTTTGTCGCCTTGCATTCACGTTGGGATGATGATCATGTGCTGCAGTACTCACCACTCCACATATGGGATCTAGAATTCCAAACCAAAATCCAAGAAGTGGCTTTGCCTATGCAGATGCCCGGAGAACAATTAACAAGTGCCTCTTTCTATTTAAGTGTTGATACGATATATATAACTTTGAGACATCTGAGTAGCACCTTCATTCGTTCTTATCATATAGAGAAATCTAGTTACAGTGAAACTGTTCTGCAACTAGAAGGGCGTTTGGAAAGTAGACTACTCACGGGAACAGTGGCTATTATGGAGTCGGAGGAAAAATTGCTTTTATTCGACTTGAGAGACGGTCGAATGTTGGACACGTTGACAACTAGGCGCTTTTTAATGGGCAGGGGAGTACAGGCCTTTGGGAATCTCATTACTTACCCAGAAGACGTAGCTGCCGGAGGTCCCCCCACAGTGACTGTCTATGATACAGAGAAGCTGCGTCTGGTGGACGAATTCCAAGTTGAGTGTGGTAAGTATGGATATGTCAATAGGATTCACATCGTCATGGACGACATTATGCTCATCAGTTCACGTCAGCAGCTCCTCATTCGAGACATGAAGACAAAAGAAATCCTGCGAACTCTCGAATGCTCTGATTTCCTTCCCCCGGACCCTTCCTGCTCCAAGTTGGTTGTGCGAAAACCGGATAAGGAACTCGTAGTTCTCCGCTTCTGGTAGGAGGGTCATTCTCATTTCATTTGCCGCTTTGGGTCGTTTGAGAACCTCAGAAACATGAAATATGAAAGTGCTCAAAAATGAGGTCAGATCGGCAAATACTACTCATTGTACATTGCAGATTTGTGTTCCATAGATGAACAGTGAGTTTTTCATTGATGTTGTATTTTATATATTTTTTACCCATCCTTGGTCACACTCCTGAGAGGTAACACTCATGAGAATTTCTATTAAAAATGGCGTCACACGGGATGATGAAGTGGCAAAACTCGAGGATGGCTACTGTTTGAAACCTGTCACCTAGCAGTATGGTTCTTGATATCGGATTATTTTGTTCAAACACTAACAACACTCGTAATTAGTGTAACACTCATGATTGAAAATAAAAATACTCCTCATGTTTTTAGACTTCTTTCACTGTAAAAACTGCTGCAACTCCAAGTACTCCACTGCAGTCTCACATTTTCAACTGGACAATATAACCTTCACATATGACTGTTTCCCACCATTTTCCATTGGTCTTCTTGACTGCAAAAATGGTAACACTCCTGTGGTCCCATTGAGAACAGATATGGGGGACTGACAGAAAAACTAGTTTTTCACGGGTTGGAAAAAATCTTTAAAATGTAAATCCTTACTCTAAATAAAGAGGAACCAACCTACTGCAGCTAGTAACCCTGGCCAGTTCTAGATTGTCATTGTTTCGTAACTACCTAACTTCTACGTACATGTTAGGTAGGAGGGGACGGTAACACTCATGAGTTACCAGGATTTCAGGTTTCATTCGTCATCACTGTGTATTGGTTAAAGGGGATTTTGGGCAGTCAAATTATTTCTTCGTTGATCTCCCAACTTATACTACCCTTTTTCCCCCAAAATCGCTAGTTTTGGTCAAGAATTGTGAGAATTCGTCGTCAGGGACATGAAAGCGGCAAATGAAATGAGAATGACCCAGGAGGTAATTATGTACCAGAAACATCTACCAATTGTCTTCATTTGTTTAAGTTGTACTTAATTTTTTATTTTTTAATACGCAGTGCTTACTGTGATCATCACAAGCAACATTATCCGATATTTACTCATTCAATATAAATATTATGGTGAGTTTGTTGAGAATTTTATAAATTCCCTTAATACCCACAAACTTCGAAATATTTGCCTTTTTCAACAATTTACTGTAAATTCCAAAATCTTCTATCCTTAAATTTGAAAAATAAAAAAATCTGGTGCGAGGCTTCACACTTCTTTCTCTACTTGTATTCATCACATATGGATGCTATTATGATGGGTCGTATCTATTGGGAAAATAACCAAGAAAGTGCTGAAAAGTTCCAGTCATGCAGCATGATCGAATTTTCGTAAATTATCGGGTGCTCTTCCAATATGCGCCCCCCTATCACGCTTCTGTTCCAATATGCGCCTCCCTATCACGCTTCTGTTCCAATATGCGCCCCCCTATCACGCTTCTGTTCCAATATGCGCCCCCCTATCACGCTTCTGTTCCAATATGCGCCTCCCTATCATTAGCAACCAATAATACGTTACTACTCTTGATAAACGTACCTGTAATATGATTTTGGACATTGAATCCTGCAAGATGATGCTGTCGTAGAAGTTAGGTAGGTAAAAATCATGCCCTGTACAAGTCTTTCATGTCTCTCAAAAATGCTTCGAACAGGTCTTCATTACGGTGGGCCAACTTCCAACAATAATGGTCGAGGTGAGATTGAAACAGTGCAGGGGATGTTCCTCGCATGGTCTTCAAAATCTTATTTTTGGCATCCAACCACGAACGCTCGATGGCCTGAGTGTGTGCCCCAGTCGACGGATCTACATAATTTTGCTGGTGGTTCACTGTTCGATGTTTGAAGCCGAGACTACTCAGGCTCCTGTATGCCGCCCATTCGTCGGAATGTATGACGGAGCCAGGCTGGCACTCTCTCTGTATTATAGGGATGAGGGTGTTTTTGTCGCGCCTTTCGACGCAGAAGTACCTACAGTCGGTCCCCTTTTTTAAACCAAAAACCCTACAATGAAAACTACGAGGAGGCGCAGTTGCTCGGGGGGGCGCATATTGGAAGAGCACCAATTATCGTACTACATAATGTTACATTGTTTTGAAAATTAAGGACTTTGAGGGATAAGAAATTGTGAACTACCAATTTTATGGTCAAAAACCCGTTCTAAATAATATTCTGCGATTCCAAAAGAGATTTAGGATTTTTTTGGAGTTTTTATAGATTTTTTTAGCACATTTTAATGAAATTGAAGTACATTTTTCTGCATAATTTTGCACATATATTTTTTGATGTTCTATTTTATAGTTAATAAACTTTATTTGAGCAATATTCTGCTAAAAAAATGTAAAGTCGTTGATTTTTAGCCGTTGTTTGCTATTTTAGCGAATTTTTGAAGAAAATTAAGCTATTGCTCTCGCCTCAAAATTTGTAGAATGTGAATTTTTGAAAAAAAATTATGCAGAAATCCGTTTCAGGCTATTCTGAATCATATTCTGAAGTTTAACGCATTTTTTTATGTATGTATATATGTATGTATGTATATATGTATGTATGTATATATGTATGTATGTATGTGTCATTCCAGACGATAACTGTCCGTAGAATTGTGCTAGAAACTTCAAACAAATTTTAAAATGTTAAGGGCACAAAACGAAAGTTCAAGTTCGTTGGCCAGCTTGATCGGATTACATCTTCGGGTTGAAATTTTCAAAAATGTAGTCAAAAATTTCAAAATAGCCTGTTTTTTGCGATTTGTCGTGCGAAATAATTTTTTCAGCATACTAACATGTGGTATGTTCGGAATCAGCGTAAAATTCCCTATAAGAATATGTATCAAGTTTTCAAAAATTTCAAAGTTGAAAAATCAGTCAAAAATCGAAATAATGCCGTTCGCTGGTTGTAAAAATCGGTAATATTCTTCAAAAATTCGCTCATGGGGTCATGCTGCATGACTGGACTTTTTTAGTGATTTTTTTAGCACTTTTTTGAAATTTGAGTTAATTTAATGTGCTGAAAAAATGCTGACCAACGAACTCGTCCTTTCTTTTGGAATTTTTATCTCTTTTCATACGGCCCGTAACCACTTGGAGGTACGCAGTTAGGGAGAAATTTGGAACACTGGCGAAGTAAGAAAATATGAGTTGTGTTCACAATAACTTGAGAGACTGAACCTTTTCTGGGGAAAAACAAGCACGTGACCTACAACACCTGTTGAAAACCAATACAAGAGTAGCAATATATCCCAGCCTGATTTTTGGGGACAGAAATGTGCAACAATACCTTCCAACATTGAAGTTTGAGTGACGTCAGAGGTCTATATTTCACCCAAAATACGCGTGTATATGTAACAAACCTACGACTTGGAACTCATGGATGTGTGCAGATTGGTTAATATTCAGTATTTTTTTCTTTTTTTAATAAATTTTTATTGGCTCAAGATCACACTTTTACGCCATATTGGGTAATACATTTTTCATTAATACCAGTGGCGTAGATTGAGGAGGGGCAGGGTGGGCAGAGCCCCTCCATAAATTATAGAGGATGCAGAATTTTGTTGTATGGATAAAACCATTAATAACATTAATAATTTTAAGCTTCTAATTTCAGTACCTACCTAACACCTTCAATTAAAGAATGTAATTAGTAAAACACATCTACTATTAATAGGTATACGTTTCTGGTAGCCTAGCGACTGGAGACGCTCTTAGAAATGAAGAAATTTTTATTAGGTTCGTTTCTGTAGGGGCAAATTGGCGTGGATATTGTACAGCCCCACGGAGAGTAGTAAAATCACCTAGTCAAGGAAACGGAAATGTGGATCCTACAAACTGAAATCAAGTCGTTCCCCACTACTTTCTTGGGCGAGCCCATATGCGATTTTTCCCTAGAAAAATATCCATTGTTCAGTATCCACCAATTCCCCTTTGAACTTCCCCTACTTTTCACTGCCTACTTGATCAAGCTTGGTTGTTCGTTTCAAAACAGTTTTCCGCTGTATTACTTATACCATTAATTTACGAATAAAATCCCAGTTAAATTGAAGCAAGAATACAATAAATAGAAGCCTGCAGTGGTGATTGAAATAGTTTAATAGAAAAGATTAAAATAATCCAGTGTAGCAGTATTTCTATTCTAACCTAACATATTGCTGGTTTGAGTTTGTTTACTTTTTTATGTTTCTTGATCTTCTCGGTTTCATGCCTCGTATTTCATTTCGCTCACTTATATAATACAATTGTGTGATATTGTCCAGAAAAGGTTAATTTCACGCGGAAGTAACAATTGAGGATAAACCTGTAAGACAGCAAGTCCAAATAAATAGGTATATGAATTTGCATGCAGTAAATCTAGAATAATAGTATAATAAAATAAACCTAGTGCTCCTCAGTTCATTGGTAGGTACCTATTCGTATTCATCGTAGTTTTTCACGTTCTGATTAGTTATTTGGATAATATTTTTTCTAAGTAGTATTATGCTTTAATAATCCATAGGTAGGTTTATGAATATGAAAACGTCCGTGATTTCACATCATTACAAAAATCCATTGAGCACCTACCTACTTATATGAACGTTAGACAGTTTATTAACAGTCTTCGTATACTCAGCAACAAACACTAGAAATTAAATACTAAAACTATAAAATAAAATGAAATCCTGGACTGTTGCCCCTCCATGAGAAATGACTCAGCTACGCCACTGATTAATACATATTTTTAGTTATCTGATAATACTAAATATTTTTATAGGTCACAGTTGATTGTACTAAGGTACAACAGCTAAAGTTCTTTGCTGACGTGATTTGCTCTGCTGACGTCAGAATAAAATCTAAATTGAATGGAGCTGGGATTTTATCGCTTATATTGTCCATAAGAAGTTGTCGTTCTCGAGAAAATATGGGGCACTCCAATATTTTCTGTTGTGCAGTGTCTTCCTCGCCACTGTGATCGCAGCCGCTAGTTACATTTCCTATCCCGAATCGTTGAAAATAGGAATCACAGAGGATGCGTCAACTTCGTAATCTGGAAATAGTTTTAGCGAATTTTTGAAGAAAATTAAGCTATTGCCCTCGCCTCAAAATTTGTAGGATGCAGTACGTTTTGCTACACGATCACATAGGCTTATTATTGGAAATAATAAACCAAAATGCGTTAAACTTCAGAATATGATTCAGAATAGCCTGAAACGGATTTCTGCATAAAATTTTTTCAAAAAATCACATTCTACAAATTTTGAGGCGAGAGCAATTATTGCTTAATTTTCTTCAAAAATTCGCTAAAACAACTGTAACAAGGGGGAAAAAATGTGTAAATGTAGACAAGTATTTGAAAGATAACAAACATTATATTTATTATATTATGCACATGTAGTTAGGGAGAAGGACAATCTAAAAAATAATTAACTAATCCAGAGTATCCAAAGCAGCCAGACGTCAGAGGAGATGTTGTTGCATGAGAGAAAACTAGCTGGAAAACTCTGAATACATTAGAAAGTTTGGGAAATTTAGTTAACCTGAATGCGGTGTCTTAAGCATGTCTATACATAAAAATTGAACGTAACAAGTACCTGAAATGTTAAAAAAAATATCTAAATTCAATTTAATTAATTTCTTTAAAATTTAAAGTTTTCTAAATTCAATTTGGAGAAAATATGATGTCGTGTAACTCTATAATTATTACAACTCTAGTGTTGTTTATCCGTTGCTTAGTGATAGATAATAAAAGTAAAATATGGAAATACACGTCATTCTTACGATGACTGCTGCTTGAAATGTCAGAGTATTTTATTCTTAGCATTAAACATAAATACATTACAGTTACCCTAACATGGAGATTTTTTCGATATAGCACTATTCTTGAAATGTATCGTGATTAGAATTTCGTGAATGATCAACTTCAGGGGTCGTAAGTCACATTCGAATGAACGAAAATCAGGTTTTACTTCCTCCAACAACTAGGTAACTCGTAAAAATTGGTGAAATAATTCATTTTAAAAGGTAAGTCGACTCTGGTATATTTCTGTTGAAGTTAGGATGTGAAGGTACACGATACGATTTTCAGATATTCAATTGGGACCCAACAATAATAACTAAAAGAGTTCGAAAATGTGTAAAAACTGATCGCCATTTTCTCAAAACTGCCAATTTCGAGTTACCTAGTCGTTGTTCTAAGCCCACGAATTGGTATATTGATATATTCATCACAGCAACTCGGGCTTGGGCGGTTCCCTCAACAGTGTGAATTCTCTCAACTCACAATCCAAAATTCATTATTTACATTATCCACAGAGCGCTAGAGGGCCATATGAAAAATGCTCAAAGATTCACAAGACAAAACTACAAGAAAAAGACTTATTTCTGTTCTAGAACCAAAAATTTCAACCATGTATCATGTTTTCTCCTCGATTGCAATCATGTTCACAATATCAATTATTGAGAATGATCACCTGTGTGTAAACAATTATTTATATAACCATGCTCATAACTCAGTTTGTTGGACACGCACTTCGCAGTAGTTAACATAATATTGTTGGATAAATCGAGAGCTTTCGAACGAATGGTCAACGAATTTTGTGGGATGAAAAACGACGAAGTACCATTTCTCTAGCAACGACTCGGTTGTAGGCGGAAATCACTGTAACACTATATGTTTCGTGCGCGGAAAAAAATTGACTCGCAAAGTTGACGCGCAAAAATTGCTAGGACCCCAGGGCTAAAACATGATACATGTTAACATATTTTAACCTGGTTTGTAGAAAAGGGGGAAGCGGGATGTGAAACTGTATTAAGCAGTATTCATGTACAGTGATCATTTTAGAAAATATCTTCTCTTAAAATTATAAGAACATTATACGCATAACAATATATTTTCAAGTACCGTTTGTATCATAGAGTAGATAGATTTTTAGACATGAGCGAATCACCAAGACCTTCCCCAACAACACGGGCCAAGCCCATCGTTGGGAAAGAAATCGGAAGTGAGTAGCTTAAGTTGTTTAATTTGTACCATATTTATAAAATGCGTTTGTAAGAAGAAGAAGAAGAAGAAAACATGTTTATTTAACAAGAGAAAAACACAGAAATTTGGCACATAGGTAATAAATCAAAAAACATGGTACAGCAATGGGCTTGATGCCCGTCTGCCGGGATGACCCGAGCCGCCCATCTTATATGCCTATAATTATATTACATTACGTATGCAATGTCTATTAAATTACATGCCTATTATATTGTTAGGTAAATTAGTTTATTGTAGCATCAGTCTTTCTTGTCGTTCAGCTTGTTGTTGTTGTTCTTGTAGCAATCAACTTTCGTTCTGAAGTTTCACCAGTTGAATTCCGCCACCAGGTATCTACGGTATCTCCACGAGTGAAATGCATATTGTGCAACTGCTAACCACTGTTCCCTGCTATCCAATAAGTGTACCATTCGTCCCATGTTCAACAAACTTTCTCCCAGGAAGCGTATTCTAAATTCCCGAAGCACAGGGCAGGTCCCAAAGAAGTGGAGAATATCCTCGTTCTCATTCAAGTTGCACATTGAACACAGCCTTCTTGGGGCATCTGACCGTGAATAAAGCCCATCATTCAGTGCAAGCAATCCACCCCTCAGCCTCAAGATCCATCGGCGAACCCATAAAGGATGATCCTCCCTCGACAGCAAGCTCGCCGGTTGGACCTCCTGGCTCAGCAGAGGGTACAGCGGATTCCTTGATAACCCGGCGCGTGCCGTCATGTCTTCCGTCCAACTGCGGCTAACCGCCTCCACCAGCAAGTCCAGCTGCCCCGGCCATTCATTCAGTCTTTCCACGTCCCCATGGAATTCACATCCATGCCGCTGAGCCAATCCAGAGAGCATTCGAGACCAAGACACCCCAGACCTGACGACTTCGCGTGCAACCATTCCAGGGTACCTGCCCAGTGGCATCCTCAAGGCCTTAATAATATACCGGCAGGCTAAAGACAAGGTATGCACGAAAATAGGATGCGCACCAGATTCCAAGTATATAAGATAGTTTGGAGCATTCCGTGGTAGACCAAATACCAACTTAACGAAGTATCTCAGCACTTGCTCAAGAGTGTTTGACATCACATAGCCCGTCACCTGGGCACCATAACACAAGATCGCCCTTGCAACCGCATTAAAAATCTTGTACTTAGTCGAGGGAGAGATGGATGGTCGGCAAAAAAGAGTCCTATATACACTATTAATAGCTAACTTGGCAGCTACAGCTCTCTCCGTGAAATGCCTGCTGAATGAGAGTCTTGTTGTAAGGGTGACTCCAAGGTACCTGTACGAGTTCACAGTTTCAACAGGGTCACCACTGAACATGAATTTTTCCCCTAATCCAAGCCTGCCTCCTCGACGAAAGACCATGATTTTCGACTTGTTGAGATTTACAGTTAACCCCCATTGGTCAGTGTACTCCTGCAGGCCATAAATATTCCTTCGAAGGTCATACCGAGATTCAGCCAGAATCACAATATCATCTGCATACATCAGGACCTTAATGACGGAATCACCCACCCCAACTCCACATGGCAAGGATCCCACGAGGTCGTTTATATATAAGGCGAAAAGTTGAGGGCTCAGTAAGCAACCCTGCCTCACCCCACATTCGATTGGAAATGGCTGGGAGAGCCCATCCCTTCCCCACACTGCTCCTTTGCCACTGTCATACATTGACCACAAAGCTGCTATGAAGCGCTGGCCAACCTGTGCAGCATTAAGCTTCTGGAATAGTAAGTTGTGGCGGACCCCATCAAAAGCAGACCTGAAGTCCACAAAAAAGGCATATAGCTTTCTGTTAGAGCCCGAGTCCAGCCGAAGATGGACAAGATTAGTCAGTGTGAAAATGGCATCGATGGTACTGTAGCCTTTACGAAACCCGCACTGACACTCATTCAATGTGCTTGCTGAATCGAAGTGGCCTTCCAACCTCACAAGAAGCAGTGCACAATAAAGCTTTGCACAGCAATTGATGAATGAAAGCCCACGGTAGTCACCAACTGCATTCAAATTGCCCTTTTTAAACAGTGGATAGACAATCGACTCTGCGAAGCTCGCCGGCACAGTATTCTGTTCATAGGCTCGATTGAAGAGAGCAATGAGATCCAGCAGAAACGAATCAGGTGCGTGCTTGTAAAATTCATAAGCAATTCGGTCAGGCCAGGTGCCTTGTTGTCCTTGGCTTTTGCCAATACTAGTTTTAGTTCCCCCAGAGTGAAAGGCTGGTCCATCATCTCATTAACCACAAGCGGTCCCCGGTATTCGTACTCAATACTCACCCTCCCAGCCAGACTCCACTGTGCCCTGAAATGCTGCACCCACTCCAACATAGGGATTTGCCCGATCCTCCTCCGCCGACTAGGTCTCAGAGACCTCACCAAATTCCAAAATTCAGTACTATCCCGCACGTTAGAGAACCTCAAGCCCAGACTCCCATAATACTCCCTCGATTTCTCTTCACAGGTCTTCTTATATCTTGAATTCTGCTCCAAATAGGCAACTCTTGACATTGTAGAATTTGAAAGTCTGAACAAATTCAGAAGTGCAAATGATCTTTTTCTCTCTCTGGCACACTCCCAGTCCCACCATGGCTCCCTCCCCTCAGGATGCTCATATGTCCTCATACCCACAAGAGTAGCCGCTCGGACTACCCGCTCCACCAACTGGGACACAGCAGCTTCCAGCGGCAACGATTCATCCAACGGCTTCATCGACAGCAGACTGAGTTGATTCCTATATGCATCCCTCCTCGAATCTCTCCAAGCCTGCTTCGGAAGGAGTGGCAGAACATCCTCCATCTGTGTGGAGCAGCAATACAGCTTCATCTCCAAGGGCATATGGTCAGAGAACGATCGACAACCAACCGAAAAGGACTCCATCATCAACATCACACCGGGACTGATACAGCATAAGTCTATAACGGAGGCACCACTCGAACCGATATACGTCCACTCGCCAGCTGGATCACCAGAGCAACGTCCATTGACAATTATCAAAGAGAAATCATCACAAAGCTGTAAAAAACTGTCCCCCCTTCCATTAGATTTACTATCTTTGGACTTTCTTGCCTCTACGAATCTTTCCCCATCTACTTCAAATTCAGTCGGTAGCAGCTGCTTCGCCGCGGTTCTTGCATTTGTGTCTCCGATTACAATGTACTCTTGATCTTCATGTTTGATGTTCTGCAGGAATTCATATAGCCTATTGAAGTCTTCCTCCCACGTGTTGCAATTAAGGTACACCGGGACGATGTTGATCGTAAGCCCCCCACACATTCCCACAAAATAGGGTTGAGCAGTTCCAGATTCAAAACGAAAAGTTCCCGCTACTTGACTTGTATTTTTTATTCCCAACAACAATCCACCTGAAGCCCTCCCACGACTCGCTCTCCTAGTACCCTGTATCCATTTCAGATTATAATCAGGAAAATACTTCGCAAATTTATCATTATCTCCCTCCAAAACATGTGTCTCCAATAAGCAGAATAATTCAAACTCTCTAACATAATCAAAAAAGCTCTTATATAACAATTTATTTTTCAATCCACATATATTATACACTAAAATATTAACATAGAAATTGTCCATAGATAATTTGGGCGCTTCATTAGACATGCCGGATCTTTGCGACTCAGACCTCAACCGACAGACGGCCTCATCTCAGGAACCAAGTTGGGGTGCAGGGTGCCTCACTGATGTATCCTTCCTAAGCGATGCAATTCTCTGAGCCATGTCCACTCCAACGATTTCATTTAGTTTTGGAATTCCATCGGCTTCACCGTAAGTGATCCCGATTGAGTCCGACCATGAAAACTTCTCTCCTCCAATAACCATCGTGTCCGATCGAACTAGGACTCTCAAAGATCCATTGGCCCTCATAACTTCCTTCCGGGCGAGAAAAAGCTTCCTCCTTACAGATCTGACATCATCTGGATAATCGCGATCAACTCCGAAACCAGTATCCTTCAAGCGCCTCGTTTTAGCAAAGATCTTTCCTATGAAGGATCCTCTTAGGAATTTAACTTTAAGAGGGCCCCCGGGGGCATCACTCAAACGTACAACATCGCCAATCATGGGGTCCTCAGATATTCCCAATTCATTCTTGAGGAATGATGATATCATCTCGTGAAGGTTCGATTCCCTATCATGCCTAAGCCCGGTAAAGATCAAATTGTCACTACGATGTCGATAATCAATCTGCTTCATTTTGTCCTTCACAACAGATAACTCTTTTCTCAATATGGTTACTTCCTCCTTAAGTTTTGTATTTTCCTCCACGATTGTGGCGATAGTTTGGTTAATTATTGTCATATCTTCTTTAGATGGAATTTCGTTTTTGAGTTTTTCAATTTTGCTATCCATCACCTCACTAAATCGATTTATCAAGTCTAATTTATCCTCCTCGTTCAACATCTTGTTTGGGTTTGGTAAATTGAACCTCTTTGAAGGAGTATCAGACTCCGAATCACTCGTACGTTCCTTCCTCTTAGCAAGTAGATTCCTATTTGAGTTGACAGGTGAGAAAAATTCGTCAAGGGAGGACTGTGACATAATCTATGTCACACGACGATCCGCGCAGGCAGATATGGGCAAGAACAGAATGCTCCGACCAATCTAACCCGGGCGCAAAGCCGAAACTGATACGTGTGACAGCTGTCAGATAATATTCGAATCGGTCAACACAATCACTGACCTTGGCGGAAGCGAAGAGGGGACCCAGAGCGGCAAGGAGAGGGGGCCCGCCGCAAGCGAAGCGAATGACCGATCCACGCGGCACCGACGATTGCGAGAAAAAGAAACTCCGGAACTTCCAAGTCAAATCATACCAGATTCCGATCAAAAAAGGAAATAATACTCCGAAAAGTAGATGGACAATGCATTCATGTTTCACCTCTGCAAAAATTGTACAGAAACACGCCGCACAAACCAGTCAATCTAACAGTAGAACACAGAGTGACAAAAAACGCGTGCGATCGGAACGGCGGCCCGGAGACAACATATTTATAAAATTAGAGAAATTTAAGGGTTGAGAATTATAGAAGTGATTAGGGAAGGAAATTTAAGGAGATCGACGTTTTCAAGTTGTTAATAAAGTTTCCAAGATTAAGGGCGGAATTCGTAGACGGGAATTGAGTTTGAGTGGGCCCCTAAGTGTATCGATAAGGGAATTCATGCACTCTTTGCGATTCATATATAGCATTTCCAAGCCAAATGAAACCTTTTTCAAGTCAAATGAAACCTTTTCCAAGTCAAATGAAACCTTTTGCAAGTCAAATGAAACCTTTTCCAAACCAAATGAAACCTTTTCCATATCAAATGAAACCTTTTCCAAACCAAATGAAACCTTTTCCAAACCAAATGAAACTTTTTCCAAATCAAATGAAACTTTTTCCAAACCAAATGAAACCTATTGAGAAAAAAGTCCAGTCATGCAGCATGACCCCATGAGTGAATTTTGGAAGAAATCTTCGACATTTCAGTCGCTACATAAGAGTAGTTCAGTCTGAATTTGGACAATGTTTCATGCAAATATTACCGATTTTTACAGCTAGCGAACGGCATTATTTCGATTTTTGACTGATTTTTCAACTTTGAAATTTTTGAAAACTTGATACATATTCTTATAGGAAATTTTACGCTGATTCCGAATATACCACATGTTAGTATGCTGAAAAAATTATTTCGCACAACAAATCGCAAAAAACAGGCTATTTTGAAAATTTCAACCCGAAGATGTAATCCGATCATGCTGGCCAACGAACTTGAACTTTCGTTTTGTGTCCTTAACATTTTAAAATTTGTTTGAAGTTTCTAGCACAATTCTACGGACAGTTATCGTCTGGAATGACACATGTATACATACATACATAAAAAAAATGCGTTAAACTTCAGAATATGATTCAGAATAGCCTGAAACGGATTTCTGCATAAAATTTTTTCAAAAATTCACATTCTACAAATTTTGAGGCGAGAACAATAGTTAATTTTCTTCAAAAATTCGCTAATGAGTGAACTGAGGTACCTAAATAGGTAGGTACCCTGCAAGTTGCAGGTAGATGCAATTGTACCTATCATAGAAAGACGTTGACAAAATGAAAATTCGATGAATTTCAGGCAAAGGAAAACCGAAGTGGATCTCACCTTAGTAGAATAGGAAACAAGTAAGTTCGAGAAATTTCTGACTGTTGAATGTGAGTGGGCACCTACCTATCTAGGTACCTCAGTTCACTCATTTTCTCAATAGGTTTCATTTGGTTTGGAAAAAGTTTCATTTGATTTGGAAAAGGTTTCATTTAGTTTGGAAAAGGTTTCATTTGGTTTGGAAAAGGTTTCATTTGATATGGAAAAGGTTTCATTTGGTTTGGAAAAGGTTTCATTTGACTTGGAAAAGGTTTCATTTGACTTGGAAAAGGTTTCATTTGGCTTGGAAATGCTATACGTGATTTGAGGGCATCCCTGAGGGTACACTGAGTGTGCCACCCAAATGCACACTCAACGGGATTCATAAACAAAAAATGGCGTTGAGGTGAGTTTCAGCCTCAGCTCAACGGTATAAAATCCTGAGTGACGGCAGGAGGTCACTTAAGTGCGTCAACTGATAACTTTTATTATTATTTTCATGTAGGTATAGGAACTGGTAATATAGTAGAACATACATCGTTTATTTAGTTTAGAGTTTATTCAAAAACTTCATAAGAGTAGGTAGGCTGTCCCTAAGAAGGTTGGAATTGAAAGTTGTATTTTGGAATGTTTTTGCTTCTCAATTAGTCTTTCTACATATTTAATAATATAATATATTTAATAATATATTCGTTATTAGAATAACGAAATGGCTGATTGTGGTGAAAACCACCCCCTCTTGTCAACAGCCCTTTTCAGGGCTACCAAAAAGAGGTAGACACGACACACAAATATTTATAAGACGTCGAGTTATAACTCCGTCAAACAAAATATTTCACCAGAGAGAAAATACGAAATTCTCTCTCAAAAGTGAAATATTAACTAATAACATACAAGGCGACCTCCCTAAACACTTACTGGGCGAGAGAGACGCGACAAGTATCTCGAACCAAGTCGCCTTGAATGAGAAAACTCAAACAGAAAATCAAACGTCCTCTAAAACTAACAAGGACAATTCTAACAAGCCTACTCGCCAATCAGAAACACTGATTACACGAGAGACAATAGGCGAACCAACCAGGAGGCGGCAAGCAACCACCTCTGGTCCAGCAGCCACCCCGGGGACCCCGTCTGAACAACGGACGCAGGGAAACCACCCGAGGACCCCGTCTAAACGACGGACGCAGGGAAGACACCTCAAGGTCGTCGTCTCCGCAACGGACGCTTGTAAGCCACCTCTGGGGACCCCGTCGCAGCGACGGACGTGGGGAAACCACCCCGGAGGACCAACTCAGCTATCATACTCGCAGATACTGAGAAAACAATGTGCGAGCCAATGAGATTACACAGTTGAATTAACGAAATTAAGCGGACCAATCAGGAGGCGGCAGGAGGCGGCCACCTCCCTATAATTACCCCGCTCGGAGCCCTCCGAAATTCATTCCACTCACCGCTCTCGACGACTACACTCTGAAGTACGAAGATTCTACACGCTCTACGCTGACGATCCTTCTGCTCCCGAGTTCATCTCAGAACGGCTTCCTACTGCTTTCTACAAGGCATACCTTCTCTCCACACAGATCTCGCATTGGCATCTACGAGTCCAGTGATTATTCATCCTGCTCATTGCCCAACGTAGTTCTTCTGTCAGGACGCCACCCGGTACATCTATTGATATTCTCATTAGATCGTACGCCCGCTGGGACGTTCCGAGACGTGTCGCCCGGGTTTCGTAGCACTAGGCTCGTCACCGACCGCTGTGGACACGCCGATAAATTACTCAGTTCATCCGCTCTAATTTATCGTCCAAGGAAGTCTTTTTCAAGACTACGAGGTAGGACCCTGACATCCGAGCAAAGGAAAGAAGCTCTGTCAAGCGAGTCCACCTTCCAAACCCTCTATTTCTATACGTAGAGGTATCGAAAACGAGTTAATAAACTCGGATATTTCGATGGAGCGCCGCCCGTCCTACTTCCTCATGCAAGGGGAGGCGGAACACGGCGCGGCCGGGCCCCTTAGCCCACGCAGCGCTCCCTACCCGCTGCTCGACTCGTCCGCTGTTCCTAGCGACGGCCCAAGGCTCGATCCTCGCGAAGAGATCGCCTTCTCACCTAACGTATTCATGAAGGAAACGTTAGATCAAACCTCACACACACAAAAGTTCGAGGATACCTTTCAGACCCGCTCTGAAGTCAATCATCACGATTCGACAAAGATTTCCGAATATCCACGATATTCTACACAAGGCTACCCGGCCGATCCGAGTGTCAAATACACTCCAAATGTGCTAAAAACAAAGGATACTTTTCAGTACCTCAACCAAGCCCAACATATTCCTCCTACAGATATAAATCTTAGGCCGGAATATTACACAACGGCTCAGCACCAAACCGATCGAACCCAGCACCCACTATGCGAGCCCAGTGCTCCACGCGGCTGCGACACGAACTACCCCTCAGTTCCTTCCGCCAAGCAAGCTGACCTCGGCGATTTCGCTCACATTCCTTACAGGAATACCTCAGGTACTAACCCGCATAACCAGAATATAAATGTCCCACTTGGTCTACCTACACCAAGTAAAACATATATAAATCCACTACAAATGGTGACCCCGCCTTTGAACAGGCTTAACACGGAGCATTTCGTTCCCTCTTATGAAGCTAGTGGATTTCAGGGAACCACTGCGGGCGTACGACCCCCGCCGGGCCTATACGCCCCACATCTCACTCAACAACCCTCTACACAAAGTGGCTTTCGAGCACTTTTGGAGGAAATGGGAGATTATCAAAGACCAATCTTCCAAAAGAAGAATATCGATCGTGCACTCGCCGAGTTCGATCAATACTGCGTGCGAAAACACCTGAGAAAGCAGAACGAATGCTTCTCAGCTATATACAAGTGGGTACCGGAAGAAATGCGGGAAGCTATCGACTCAGCTTACCTCACGGCACCCCACGCACCTTATGAAGAGGCCAAACAGCGCCTACAACGAGAATACGGGTTGTCCTTACAGGACAGGCTCCTCGCACTCGAGGACCCCGCATCTCTCGCCAAAAAACCCAGCACCAAGTACCATGAAATGTACTCTAAGGCTGTTGGGTACTTCTCAGAGGCTCTGATCACTCAAAAGTGGATCGAAACTCTGCCTATCGAAGCCCGAGGCATGGTCGCAGCACAGCCTACCACGACCGCCCGGCTCGACCTAGCTGATACGCTACACGCGTACAAAACAGAGAACCCCTCTCTCAACATACGAGGAGTAGAATCTACTCCGAAACCCACGAAGACTGGTTTCAAAAAGGCCCTCTCACAAAAAGCTGAGTTCGAACCCCAGCAAGTAGAGAGTAAGCCTCACAAACCAACGGCCTACGTCTGCCGGAACCACGCCCGTTTCGGTAGCGAAACTCGCAAGTGTGCAGACCCAGAACACTGCACTTGGAAGGCAAATACTGCCTCCAAACCTAGCAAAAAGGCAGCGCCTATAAGCCAACCTAAAACCTGGTTTTCAAGCGAAAATACTCAGAGATCGGTACAAGAAAGTACCGTTCCAACCTCCGACGCAGAGAGTTCGGAAAACGAATAACTGCCAGTGTATCTGAGCCTATACACCGGCAGACTAATGAGTATAAAAGGCTTTTTTTCAAGTGCAAACTAAATGGCACTGAATTTCTCATTGACACGGGAGCAGAAGTGAACATTCTGCCCCACAATGTCACCAAAAAATTGGGCTTAAAAATTCGTAAGTCCAACGTCAAGCTCACAGCAGCTAACGGAGCCCCTATAGACACACTAGGGCGTGCTGACACGACAATTAACATCGGCCTCGGAGACATGACCACCGATTTTATGATCACGAAAGTTGATCTAGCGATCCTCGGTATACCATTCCTCGAGTCTTGGGATATCGGAATACGGGTCAAACACAAATACATCTATAAAGATAAAATAAAAAGCTATGCCGATCAAAAAATCGCTGCAGTCATGAACAAAAAATTCACTGACGAACAAATAGCAGCTACTATCCCTCATCGTGACAACAGTCCTCAACCAGAGGACGTACAACTCACGGAGGACGAAAACATACGCTCTATCATTGAAAAATACAATGATAAAATGAGCAAACTTCAAGGAAAGTGGAAAAACAACGGGGTTTACCACCGTATAACCACGGAAGGAACACCAGTACACTTCCGTGCAAGACCCATGGCAGGCGAAAAACGGGCTCAAGTCAAAAGTACTTTTGACAAAATGCTCTCCGAGGGCATAATTGCACCATCAGATTCCGAATGGGCATCCCCGTTACACTGTGTGCCAAAAAAAGACGGGTCATGGAGGATCACCGGCGACTACCGTTTCCTGAACGCGAAGACGAAGAAAGACGCCTACCCTCCTCCTCACATTCGCTCTTTCCAAGCGAATTTACATAATACACAAATCTATTCAACAATAGATTTAAAATCGGCATATTACCATATTCCGATGCACCCAGATGACGCTCATAAAACAGCAATTATTACACCTTTCGGTCTTTATGAGTTTAAAAAAATGAGCATGGGTTTGGCCGGAGCGGCTCAAACATGGCAAAGATACATGGACAGCATCATGCGAAAATTTGATTTCGCATTTGTATACCTAGATGACATATTGGTGGCTTCTAAAAATTATAAAGAACACATGAACCACCTCAAACAAATTTTCGACAAGCTAGGAGAACACGGACTTCGAGTAGGTTTTGATAAATGCATTTTTTCAAAACCTACCGTCGATTTCCTAGGTTTCACTATCTCGAAAGAAGGGATAATTCCTAAACGAGATAAAATAGAAGCCATAGAACAATTTCCTAGGCCAATAGACGTACGAAGCCTACGCAGATTCCTAGGTATGTGTGGTTTTTACCGAGCTTGCTCAAGTAAATTCGCTCACACAGCACAACCTCTGTATGACTCCATTCAGTCAAACAAAAAAAATGACAAAACACCTATCGAATGGACATCAGAGAGAGAAAAAGCTTTCAACAGCTTAAAACAAGCAATGATAAAAGCTACATTGCATAATATTGCTCATCCACACCCTACAGCAGAGTGGAGAATAGTCTGCGACGCATCCGATACACACATCGGAGCGGCACTGGAGCAGGAAATTACAGACAAACACGGCTCGAAATCTTACCAACCATTGGGATTTTTCAGTAAAGAAATTCCGGAACAATGGAAGAATAAAGCCTCATTCGACAAAGAGATGTTCGCCGTTTACCAAGCTTGCATTCACTGGCACAATGACTTGGACGGCCGATCTTTTCATATTTGTTCAGATCACAAGCCTCTGCTAGGCACGATGCTTAAGAAAAATGCACATTTTTCTAAAATGAGATTGAGATGGCTAACATACATCTCTCAAATGACAAGTGACATTCGACATATACCCGGAGAGAACAACGTCGTCGCCGACGCACTCTCCAGACCCTTCGATCCAGTTGAAATTCAAACAAAATCGATTTCAACCCAAACTGACGAGGGTCCACCCATAGCCGAAATTTCGCAAATTACGGCTGCAATAGAGTGCAATCTTCTACTGCACATCTCAAATGCACAAATTCGTTCTCCTCCTAACGCAGAGGACAAATTGAAACTCACACGAGTTGAATTCCCTCAAGGAGAGATTTGGTGTAACCTAGACCTAGGACACCCAAGACCTTATATTCCAAACGAAATAAGGCACGAAATAATCAGCCAAATTCACAATTTGGGACACCCAGGCATACACTCTACAGTGTATAAAGTAAAACAAAGATATTTTTGGCACGGACTTCGTGCAGATGTCTCCAACTGGGTCCGAGCATGCGAGACTTGCCAACGAGCAAAAATCACTCGCTCCGTGAAGCTCCCTTACTCCGAATTTGAAACGGCTAACAAATTCTCACATGTACACGTTGACATTACCGGACCCTTACCTTTAGCTAAAGGAGGGAAACGTTACATTCTAATGATGGTCGATAGAGCAACGGGTTGGCTAGAGGCAGTCCCTCTTAACAACATCGAAACATCCACGATCACAAACGCCTTTATCAATATTTGGGTAGCTTCAAAAGGCGTACCTAAATACATCACAAGTGACCAGGGCACACAATTCGAATCAGATCTATTTAATTCCATTATGGAACGTCTCGGAGTAAAACATACTCACACGTTACCATACAAACCGTCAACAAACGGAATGGTAGAACGCAGAAATAGATCTTTGAAAGAGGCTCTCAAAGCTCAGAACGAAAATTGGCTCGACGCACTTCCCAAAGTTCTACTCGCCATGCGTACGGCAGTAGACCCGGCGACCGAAACTACGCCTTTCCAAAAAGTTTACGGAATTGACGTACCACTCCCAGGAGACATTTTCGTAACTTCTACGAACCTTTCGGAACCTCTTTTCTTCCGGCCTACGCATATTAAACATAATAATACGAAATATGCCGTAAACATGCCCAAAAATTTGGATACATGTACTCATGTCTATATCAGAGTGCCCACACAGCTCACCTCTCTGCAATGTCCTTACACGGGACCATTCAAAGTGGTTAAAAGAGATAAGTTTTCGGTTACAGTGCAAATTGGCGAACATACTAAGAAAGTTCCCAAACAGCAAATCAAGCCAGCTTATACTCTACACTCGGAAGAAGCTGTATCGCAAGGACAATCTGTGTCACAAAATCAGACAGGAAGTAAGGAGAAAACTCCCCGAAAATCTGCCAGAAGGCACGTCCCCTCTACCAAATTCGACGAGAGGTGGGTAACGGCGCTCGAATCACCCCAACCGGCGTCGTCGTTATTAACACGACGTCTTGGGAGGGCCCCTGTGGTGAAATCCACCCCCTCTTGTCAACAGCCCTTTTCAGGGCTACCAAAAAGAGGTAGATACAACACAAAAATATTTACAAGACGTCGAATTATAACTCCGTCAAACAAAATATTTCACCAGAGAGAAAATACTAAATTCTCTCCCAAAAGTGAAATATTAAAGAATAACACACAAGGCGACCTCCCCAAACATTTACTGGGCGAGAGAGATGCGACAAACATCTCGAAACAAGTCGCCTTGAATGAGAAACCTCAAACAGGAAAACTCAAGGTCGTTCAGCCACCCCCGGGGACCCCGTCACAGCGACGGACGCAGGGAAACCACCTCGAAAGACCAACTCAGCTATCATATGCACAGATACTGAGAAAACACTGTGCGAACCAATGAGATTGCACAGTCGAATTTATGAAATTAAGCGGACCAACCAGGAGGCGGCAGGAGGCGGCCACCTCCCTATAAATACCCCGCTGGGAGCCCTCCGAATACCATTCCACTCTCCGCTCTCGACGACGACACACTCTGAAGTACGAAGAATTCTACACGCTCTACGCTGACGAACCTTCTGCCTTACGAAGTCATCTCAAGAACGGCTTCCTACTGCTTTCTACAAGCCAGACCTTCTCTCCACACAGATCTCGCATTGGCATCTACGAGTCCAGTGATTATTCATCCTGCTCATTGCCCAACGTAGTTCATCTGTCAGGACGCCACCCGGTACAGCTATCGATATTCTCTTTAGCTCGTACGCCCGAGGGACGTTCCGAGCCGTGTCGCCCGGGTTACGTAGCATTAAGCGCGTAACCGACCGCTGTGGGCACGCCGGTAAATTACTCAGCTCCTCCGCTCTAATTTACCGTCTAAGGAAGCCTTTTTCAAGGCTACGAGGTAGGACCCTGACATCCGAGCATTGGAAAGACGCTCTGTCAAGCGAGTCCACCTCCAAAACCCTCTATTTTTCACACATAGAGGCATCGAAACGAGCTAAAACTCGATCATTTCGATGGAACGTCGGCCTTCCTACTTCCCCTTGCAAGGGGAGGTGGACGACGGCGAAGCCGGGCCGAGTAGCCCACATAGTGCGCCCTACCGGCCACACGGCGAATCCGCTGAACCCAGCGACAGCGCAAGGCGCGACCCTCACGTCCGGATCGCCTTCTCGCCCGACGTATTCGTTCGAGAAACTTTCGAACAAGCCTCTCCTATACACAGGATCGAGGAAACCTTTCAGACTCGCTCTGAAGCCGATCATTACGATTCGACCAAGCTGTCCGAATACCCACGATATTCGACGCAGGCTTACCCGGCCGATCCGAGTGTCAAATACACTCCAAATGCACAAAAAGCGAAGGATACTTTTCAGTACCTCAACCAAGCTCAACATATTCCCCTTTCAGATATAAATCTAAGGCCGGAATATTACAAAACGGCTCAGTACCAAACTGATCGAACCCAGCACTTGCTACGCGAGCCCAGCGCTCCACGCGGCTGCGACACGAACTATCTCCCCTTTCAGTCCGCCAAACCAGTTGACCTTGGCGGCTCCGCCCGCATTCCTCGCGGGAATGACCCGGAGACCAACCCGCATAACCGGGATATAAATGTCCGACTTGGCCTACCTACGCCAAGCAAAACATATATAAATCCACTACAGAACTTATAAAGTCAGATTTGTCGTATTTATTAGAGATATATCAAACATTACATTGGCACAGTCGGAAAAGTCCGTTGTTTAAATGTATCATGGAAGCTACTAATATACCGCCGTTAGATTTAGATGGTGACGTTACCACTTTGGCTGCTCGCTGGACTCGGTGGAAACGAGCGGTTTCTTTGTACATCGTAGCGAAAGGAGTCACTGATGCAAACCGTAAGCAAGCTCTTTATTTACATTTTGGCGGCGAAAGTTTACAGGAATTGTTTTATTCCTTGCCTGAACATGACACGGTACCAAAAGACTCTTCAGCAGATGTACATACATTAGCGTTGTTGGACAAACATTTTTTACCTAGAAGTAATACCTTATTTGAACGGCATGTCCTTCGCGGAGTTTACCAAGAAAGCAGTGAGACTTGTGATTCATTTATTTCTCGGCTACGACATCAAGTTTCTCGCTGTGACCTTAAGGATATGTCTAAGAAAGATCTTGAAAATATGTTCCTTTGTGACCAGTTTGTGACTGGTTGTTGCTCTTCCAAACTACGAAAACGTATTTTAGAGAAATCAACTATCACTGTAGACGAAATTTCCGACATGGGCCGTGCTATTGAATTGGTTGAGTTACAGACCAAAACTTATGGGAAAGACGGTGATCATGACAACCCTACTTCGATTAATAGGGTTTCAAATCGTCAAACGGCCCAGGGTTCGTCTTCGGTTGTGAAAGGGAGGGGTGTAAATGTTAGGAAAAGCCAATTAAAGGCTGGTAGAAGATGTTATCGCTGTGATGGGTTATCCCATCTTGCTAATGATATGGATTGTCCCGCAAGAGAAAAAAAATGTGATAAGTGTCTTCTGATCGGCCATTATAGTAAATGTTGTAAAACTAAAAAAGTTTATCAAGTAGAGTCGATCGGCAGGAGCTCAAAAACAGAATTATCTCACCTTTCTGAAGACATTGGAACATATGATTCCGATTCCGACTATACATTCCTGGTTGAAAAAAATGTTGACACATCGGGGAAGATAACTTGTTCAGTCGGAGGTGTTCCTCTAACATTTATAATTGATTCAGGAGCCTCCTGTGACGTCTTAAATCGTGATACATGGGAATTTTTGCTTAAAAATAACATTAATCTCTTACAAACAATTAAGTCGAGTAATAAACAGTTATACTCATATGGACGCTCAGAGCCATTGAAAATTGTGGGTGAATTTCAGACGGAGATTGCTTATGACAACAGTAAGGTAGTTTCAAACATAGTGGTGATCAAGGGTCGGGGACCTCCACTTTTAGGAAAAACGTCAGCAATAAAGTTGGGAGTGCTTCAGGTTGGGCAAATTATAAATCACGTAAAAAGCGATTGTAAAATAGGAAAGATAAAAAACTTCAAATTGGAGCTTCCTATTGACCCAGATGTTCCTCCTATAATTCAACCTCTACGCAGGATCCCACTTGCTTTGAAGAAGAAAACTGCTGAGCGGATTACTGAATTAGAACGTAATGATATTATTGAAAAAGTAAACGGTCCTTCTAGGTGGGTTTCTCCCATAGTTCCTATTCCTAAAGGTAATGATGTTCGATTGTGTGTTGATATGAGACTGGCAAATAAAGCTGTATTGAAAGCTAGTCACCCTCTTCCAACAATGGATGATTTACTCCCTGAAATAGGTAAAAGTCAGTTTTTTTCTAAACTAGATATCAAAATGGCTTTTCACCATGTAGAATTGCATCCTAACTCTAGGGAAATAACCACTTTTAATTCACACCTTGGATTGTACCGTTTTAAAAGATTAATGTTTGGACTTAATCGAGCTCCCCAAGATTTTCAACAGTTAATGGAAAACCTCTTGAGTGAGTGTGAAGGGACATTTGTTTTTATAGATGATATCTTGATATTTGGAGAAACCAAAGAGGAACATGATGCTAGATTACGCAAAGTTCAACATGTTCTAAAAAATAATGGCATTGTCCTCAATGACAAAAAGTGTGAAATTAGGAAAAGTTCAGTGACCTTTTTAGGTCATGTCTTATCTGCAAATGGCATCAAACCAACGTTAGATAGGGTAGACGCTCTGAAAAATTGCCGCCCGCCAAGGAACCTTCCTGAGCTTCGGGGTTTTCTTGGTCTCCTTAACTATGTAAGCAGATTCATACCAGCTGTTTCAGAACTAACAGAGCCGCTTCGTAGGCTGACGCACAAAGAAGAGACATTAGCTTTGTTCCATCCACCTAACCGCGGTCGACCGTGGTCGACCGACTCATGCGCAGTAACGTCAACCGCTGTTCCAAGTGTTCCATCCCAACAATCAGCTCAACACAGGGGTTGAACCGCTGTTCCATCGTTGCAGCGTGGTCGACCGCGGGTCGACCGCGGTCGAACCAAAACCGACCGCCCGATGGAGTGCGGTTCATTCCGGTTGTTATAGGAAACCTCACGCAATTGAAACCTACTCATAACCTTCCTCATTTGAAATTCGATCTCGGTGGGTGGACACCTCAACCTACTTGTGGAAAATGGCTTCAAGATTTAAAAATAAAGATTTATTTGAATCCCAAACAGTATTGATTTATATTTTTCCTGGTTTCTTCCCAAAATAATTATTTCATATGTTTTTCTTCTAAGATAAAACACTTGCGAATTTACCGTCAATGCGTGTAGGCCTATTCTGGGAAATTCTTTATTCTCTATTTTATTCTGAGAAATTAATTTCTCTATTCTCTATTTTATTCTGAGAAATTCATTTAGGTAAGAGTCTGTTTCATTGTTTCAGTTCTATTCATTAATTTTCTTGCATTTGTTCGTGGAACGTTTTGTTTTCCTATCACTTTTCTACGGACAGTTCCTGATATTAAATACTACTCGTTGTACGACGTGTGCCTAGTTCGTTGGTCTTGTACTCTTTGTTCGTGTGTGAAGTTGAGAACTTAAAAATGAATACCGGCCAGAAATAGAAAATGAGAATATAAAATCACTACAATGACACAATGAGTTGTTGAAAATGAGAATAGAAAATCACTACGAGTTGTTGTTTACATTCGACTGTTGTCAAGGCGATGAAAATGTTTCCAATGGAGTGGAGTCACACGAAATGACTGGTGTAACGCTATTTTACCTCACTTGCGGTTGAGCGTTCCATCCATGGTTGGATCGTGGTTACGGTCGTCCAACCGCGATCATAGAGGCTGTGGACCGCGTGCTGACCGTTGGTTAACCGCGGTGAGGTGGATGGAACAAACCTATTTATTTATCACCAGGCTGCATTTGATCGAATTAAGAAACTACATACTGCGGATACATCTTTGGGGTTTTTCGACCCAAAAGATGAGACCATAGTTATGGCAGATGCGGGACCACATGGGCTTGGAGCTGTACTGCTCCAGTTGGATAAGGAAGGGACTCCTAGAATAATCTGCTATGTCAGCCGCAGCCTGTCTGATGTTGAAGGTAGATATTCTCAGACGGAAAAAGAAGCTTTAGCTCTTGTGTGGGCATGTGAGCGATTGAAAATATATCTGATTGGTAAACAGTTCAAATTATACACTGATCACAAGCCACTTGAGGTTATTTTTGGATCTAAATCAAAACCATGCGCTCGAATTGAAAGGTGGCTTCTTAGACTTCAGTTAAATAGACTATGTTGTAAAATATGTTAATGGAAAGAATAATATTGCTGATCCACTATCTAGACTGGGAAAGAAGACTACATATCCTAGAGGAAATGCAGTCACTGAAGATTACCTTCTACATTTGTCAATAGCCATGGCACCTAGAGCTATTCCATTGAAAGAAATCATCGAAGAAACTAAGAAGGACACTGTGCTGCAGAAAGTAATAGAATCCATGAAGTCTGGATCATGGAAAAATAAGACAGATGTAGACCTCTTACCATTTGCAGCTATGAACTCTCAACTTTCTGAATCTAATGGATTAATATTGAAAGGGACAAGACTGATTATTCCCAAAACCCTTCAGTACCGAACACTCAAGTTGGCTCATGAGGGTCATCCTGGGATAGTGGAAATGAAAAATCGTCTGAGATCTAAGGTATGGTGGCCAGGTATCGATAAGGCTGCAGAGCGAGTTGTCAAGCAATGCATTGGTTGCCAAATAACCAGCCGCTCTGAGAAACCAGAACTGCTGAAGCCCACTAAACTGCCTGAGAACCCTTGGGAGCGAATCGCAATGGATGTTCTGGGTCCATTTCCCAATTGATTATTGTTTCTCGTAATTGTCGATTACTACAGCAGGTTTTGTGAAGTAGTAAAATTAAAGGATCTTACTTCTAAAGTCATAATAAAAGAAATTGATAGAATATTCGCTAGGTTTGGATACCCAGAAGTCTTAACTACGGATAATGCATCAAACTTTGTAAGCACAGAGATAGAAGGATATTTCTTAGATTGTGGAATCATGCATCACAAAGTTACACCCTTACACCCACAGGCTAACGGTACTGTAGAGAGGTTGAATCCTGGGATCACGAAAAGATTGCAGATTGCAAACGCATTCAATCTAGATTGGGAATTCGAATTGAACAAGTACCTGCTTATGTATCGAATTCACGTTCATCAGACCACTGGGGCAACACCCGCTGAACTTTTTTTTTCTCGCTCACTCAGAGATAAAGTGCCAAGTGTTGCATCTAGAAATTCTATGAAAGTGACTGATGAAGTAAGAGAACGTGGCCTCATCAAAAAAACTAAGCAAAAATTTTATGGTGATTGCCGTAGGCAGTCTTCTTCAGAAAACCAGATGGTTCCAGGTGATAAAGTCCTGATCCACTACCCTAAGTTGAACAAATTATCTACAAATTTCTCACCATCCCCAGGAACAGTAATGGGCAAAAATGGAAATGCTGTCACGGTGAAGACTTATGATGGGAGAACAATCACTAGGAATTCGACGTTTTTCAAGCCTTTCCTAGATGATGCTCCAAGGAACTCTGAGGACAACTCACATGCAACAAAAATGGAGGTGCAAAAGGGAGGAGACATGGATTCAATGTCAGCCTTGCCACAAGAATCCGATATACAAACCCCGTCACCTAAAATGGGTATTAAGAGTAAAGATTCGACAAACGAACCCACATCACCACTGAAACTTCGAAGGAGTGCAAGAATCAAAAAGATGCCACCACACCTTTCAGATTACGAAATTAACGTCAACAATGACCATGACTGACATTTAATTTTATAAGCTGTGTTCCATGGTGGTTTTATTGAATTTACTTATTTATTTATTAGAACCCCGCACGTTTCAAGTTTTCAAGTCATACTTGAAGGTTCAATTGATTGTAAAAAAAAAAAAAAAAAAAAGAAAGTGATGTAGTGTTCAAGTGTACTCCGTTTAATTATGTATCCATGGAGTTTGATAAATGTTTAAGTTGATCAGTTACTCTAGAGACGAGAAATATATAGTTGAATATCTGAGTGAAAAAGTATATTTTTATCAGAGATATATCAAACATTACAAGAACTTATGACAAAATCTGTATGTATTTGTAAGTGTGTCGTCTCACAGAACTGGGCCGTCTAGCTCGGAAGACTCAGCTATCACGGACAGAAGACTTCTCACCTGATAACAAAACGTCATATTTTAATTTAAATGAAATACATGATGCAATGGTATCAGAATAATCCATTCTGCGTCTGTGTCTGAGGATTTGAATTTGAAGAATGGGTAAGTTTGTGGCGAACCTACAAGGTATCCCACCGCTTGCCACCAATTTTGTAAGCTCCCACTGGGCTGTGAATGAATGATCTAACTAAAGAATAGTTTAAAGCTTGAATTAATCAATAAGGACTGCTCTTCAGGGCTCAATAGAAATACTAATACTTGATCAACGGTAGCTAAGCCAGACATGAAACCACAGAATCAGGAAATGCAGGTAAAATAAGACTCAACACCATGTACTCACATAGACTCAATATAATGAACCGAAAATAACACATAAAGGATTAATACAACGATCAATGAATGGTGAAATGTATAGAATATGGTGATTAATACAACGATCAATGAAAAGCAAAAGGTATAGAATTATGGTTGTTAATACAACGATCAATGTAAAGCAAAGTGTATAGAATATGGCTTTGGGTAGGTTAACTCCTAGGTACGGATCCCCTCCGGCCGCCCGCGCTCGGAGTTCGTGGTCAGGCTGGTAGGCCTACACCCCCCCGTCTTCAAGGAGACGGCGCACAGTGGGGCCAAGGTGGAAAAAAATCCATTTTTGCAAAGTGACTCAAAAAGGGATGTAATGTGGTTTTCTCAAAGTTTATTACCTATCGAATAAGGGAGTGAAAGACCTTCGGTGGCTAAAAATTGTTTTCACTACCAAATGTAGGCTGAAACATGATATTTCGAGATTTTAAGCTTTTTGAGAGTATAATTTGAAAATTGCCTACCACGTTCTATGTGATTGAAAAAAATCCTAAATAGTATAATGTTGGCAATATATTCATGTAGTATCGCTAAGAAATACTGATTATTTTTTCAAAACATTATGGCTTGAACATTAGCTCCAGATTTGGGTTTTATTGCGAAATACAGCTTGGGAGGCATAGAAAAAACGAGCTTCGCCTTCCTTTGGTTTGGCTCATTTTTTTTCTTGAAGTTCTGACCACTATCAAGAAGCTGTAAAAATTTCATCGCCGTATTCCACCGTATTCAGGTGTAGTGGATTGAAATGTGATCAAAGACATAGCGTGACCGTCTTTGCCGTCACACATTAGATTGGTCAAATTTCAAAAAATGTGTTGAAAAAATCACTAAAAATGGCTAAATACGGCTGAAAATGATTGAATTTATATTTCTTGGTGGAATATTGCTCAAATAAAGTTTATTAACTATAAAATAGAACATTGAAAATTTTACGTTCAAAATTATGCTGAAAGATTTAATTAAATGTTATATAAATTTGCTTTAAAAAAAATCTATAAAAACTGAAGAAGAAAAAATCCAAAATCTCTTTTTGAATAGCAGATTATAATTTTGAATCGTTTTTTGCCATAAAGATTAATGAGAATAATAGCCAACAATTTCTTTACACTCAAAAAGCTCAAATTTTAAAAGCATTTAACATTATACAATACAATAATTTACGAAAATGAGCTCGAATGATCATAGTGCATGATTAGCACTTTTTCGCTCCTTTTTTGGAATTGACGACGAAGCTACCATTTCGCCTGAACATCACGAATTTTTGTTACGAAAATCTGACACGAAATTACGACAATCAACTATACTCAAATCGGAAATTCAACTAAGAATATTTTTTCAAGATGCAAGAACGGTAAACAATGCGGCTTGACCTTTTCAAGGTCTAGCCAATTTGACTTTTACTTCCAAAGATTCTTCCATTAAGTGAGGAAGCAAAGGAATTATTAATTTTGCAAAAGTTTAATCACTTAACACTCATTTAATTATTTTGTAAAGGTACTGTATTTAATACTGTAAAGTCTGTCCGTAGACCTCCTGAAGATGATGGAATAAACCGTCGAAAGCTCGGGAACAAAATTTACTCAATCACCTGACCGAATCTCAATAATCAGCAACACACTTTGCCGAAGCTAAGAAATACCTGTATAATATACCTACATACATATTTATAAAGAAACCTTAATTCAAACAACCATTATCACCGTATTCCGACTTCTGTCTGAAACGAAAAAGACAACTTTTTCTACGAAAAGTTGGTAAATGATCACAGTAAATTTTTCACACCCTTTCCCACTTTTATTAACTTTAATTTTTTCAAAAGTCACAAGATTTAGTGCTAAAATAATAATTTTAAACTTCAGAAAACATAATTTTCTAATGTATTTTTGTATTCTGAATCGAATGAAACCAATTCCCAAGTCAAAACACTCATTCATTTCAAAGATAATGATTTTTTTCCCATTTTTGGCCCATTTGGCCCCACTGTGCGGCGCCTGCGACGTCCAGCCGAACATCCGTCAGGCTCAGATGTTATGTCCATGCGAGTATGCAGTATTTCGTAATAATAACTAGGTTTATAATCACAAGACCATGCTATCACACCCGCATTATCCTCAGGACACAGGAATAATCTGCTTTATTTTAGTTTTACCCTAGGAGGACTAATAAACCTACATTATCAAGGAGATACGAAAAAGCCTGGTAGCAGGCTTGCCAGGCGTTTGGTTTCTTACCAAGCTGTTCGAGCAAAAACTGAAACACACTCTGAACGCCAAATGTCTGGTTTTTGAGGCCAAATGTCCTTCTATTGTAGGACGTCGAAACAACCTTTGATCATACATTTGAAGGCTGCGGCCAAACAACCGTTTGTTACAATTTTTCGAAAATGAGTTAAAGGTACCAATCGTAGCCCACACACGAGCGGATTTATCAGTGAGAATAGAGAGTTTTTGGCGACTCCAACTTAACGTCACCCGTTACCGTAGTCTTGAGGGAGCAAACGAAGATGCTAACAAAATGGAACCGGGAGAACGGTTGCCTTAATTTTGATGTCACGTCAACGGTGGTTGGATAACACGATATTTTCCCCCCAGCTGTCTTGTTGTCTACTGGTTGACTAATCAATTTCTTCATTTCGATATGAAACGCCAATTTTCAATCCTGAATTCGAATTTCATGTTAGTTTCAATACAAATACGGGCTAATTTCTCATTTTTAGTTTTCAATTCGTAAACAGGGGATGGATAGTAAGCCTCAAGTGTGGAACACCGCGGTTTAGTTGCACTTATAGGTCATTATTCGTTACGAACTTCATGTTTTTTGGTTTTCCGTTGGGCAAATTATCAACAAGTATGAAAAAGTATTTATCTCTATGACAATGAAACAGGATTTTACCTGACAAAATCATCAGTGAAGGTAGCACTTCACGCAATGTTCACGAGAAAATAGCTGAGAGTTCAGGTAAACTAAGAACAATATTGCGAAGAAGTAGTGTCTTAAAACTCAGTTTTCTCATTCAAAATATGTGAAATAATAATAGAAACAAGGCTCTAATCGACCAAATAGAGCCTGAGCGCAAAAGAACGGAACTTTTCGATCGAGTTGAAGGCTAGTAAAGCTGGACAGCGGAGGCGGACTTCAGATGGCACATTCGGTTTCTACGCGACTTGAAATGTAAAATAAGTAACCAAGTTTGAGGGGTGTTCAAAAACCTACCCTCTACATCAACATAATTAGTTGGTAATGAGGCATTTGAAAAGAAAAACTATTATATTTACTTCAGCAGTATTCGAGTAATTTTGAGGTGAGCAGTAGGGTTACATTTACAGGAAGGTTAGGCTGGTGTCGTGTGCCTTTAGGACCCCAAACGGGTGACGTTAAATGAGCCATTCTAACGTACGACGTTGCTAACGTCCCCTCAAGGTCACGTACTCTTGGGTACGTTAGGGTGACGTTAAGGGTACGTTAGTGGTCCGTGTACGCGAAAAGTCTGAAATACCAACTGCGCATGCACGAATTTACAGGTCAAAGCGTAGAACTACGCGTGTACGGGAAAAAGGCCTACCTACAAGTAGGCGGGAAAAATGCTTTCGTTGGAAACTGTCCAAAGCGTAGTCTTCATAACCAGATGCAAAGGTGACGACAGTTTAAGAATTGGTTAGGTATTCGGTCTCCCTCTGACTGTCGTCTAATAACGATTCCCTTCCACATTTCCTATCTAGTAGAAAAAAGTAAAAACCTGTGATATATATAATTGTATTATGAAATCAAATTCCCTTGATTATGTGAACAAAGTACCTACTTCGTCCGACAGCCAGATATCCTGATCACCTACTTCGGAGTAAATGCAGTCGTTGATACTTTCCCGATTTTAAAGTAGATACTTATACTTCATAAGCATTCGCAAGTACATTTCGTACTACGAAGTTGTATCTACCAACATAAACATTCAGACAACGAGCAGGTTTGTGTTTAAATAATAAATTTGTATACAAAAGCTGTTGTCAGCTCAATAACAAATTGAGTAGGTAGGTAGTAGAATCTGTGCTAGGTACCTTCTCAGATCCTGGAAATTACCACTTGATAAAGCAGGGAAGGCACTCAAAACGAACTATTCCACGAGGCCTGGTTAAGTAAACTTGATGTAGCTAGATTAAAAATTGAATAATTAGACTAAAAATAAAAAAGATGCCGTAATCGCAGAGCTCCCAGATGGTCACCCATACAAGTACTAACTAAGCCCGATGCTGCTTAACTTCAGTGATCAGACGAGAACGGATATTTCCTACAAAATAAGCGTTGGCAATTTTTTTATTTTTTCTTAGGTAGAACCTGGTTATTTGATGCCTGTGAAGATAGCTGATGAAGCAGTGTAAAATGATTTCAAAATTCTTCTACTCGATCTCAAATTCAAGAGAATCGATGATTTTGAAATACTAAAGAGACTTTAGCGTGATGATAGCGTTTGGTTAGTCGTGTATATACGTGTAGAAATACGTGAAGAGCTAGCATCTGCAGTTGCTTGCTCTAGACGCTGCTCTACGCGTTAACGCAGGAATACCGTATGGGAAAAACAAAAACTCTCTAATATCTGCGGACCTGATCCGCGGAAAAAAATCCGCTCGTGTATGCGGTGATCAGACAGATATGCATCGTCAGATCCGCGGATCCAGATCTGAGTATCCGACAGTGGATCTAGCACTCAGTGGCAGTTTAAAAAGAAAAGTATTGCATTGCGTTGTTCGGTTTGTTTTGTGTTGATTATGGACCATGACAGGAAGAGGCAACTTGTGGTAGCTGGTTGAGGGACCCACGGTACTAAAGCCACCCATCTGAAAACATGACTCATGCTAGTAGGCGACCCAGTGGCATAGTTTGAGGAGGGGCAGGTTGGGCAGAGCCCCTCCATGAATTACTGAGGACGCAGAAGTTCGTGGTATGGCTACAATCAAAGTTAATATCGCTTCTAACTTCAGTACCTAACACCTTCATTTGGAAAATGTAATTAGTAGGTAGGGCTCGGCATTTTGCATATTTTTTTGCGATATGCCCAAGCTGTAAGGAGCCCAAATATGCCATATTCAAGCCATTTTGTCGCTCCAAATTTAAATTTATCGTGCATATATTTGCAGTTTTTGGTATAAGTGCATATAATGGGCATTTCTTGACAAAAGCCATATTTTCCAGTTTTGTCAGCTATTTCCTCTAATCAATTTTTCCTTCCCAGTTTTGCAAAAATGCAATTGAAGAGTCCAAATCCTGACCTCCATCGGTTGACGACCTCAACCGTAAAAACCCAACCAACTATTGCTTATCCTTGGAGCTTACGTGGGAATCCCATTGAAGCTGTGAGAAAGGTGAGAGCCGAAAAAAACTGAAATTTAAAGATTTGCTGATTGTCTATTGTATAAAGGTGTAAGGTCTTCCACATCTTTCCAGTTTTGATAATCGTTCTATTTTCTTTGCTCGTTCCAGGCGATCAACACATTTGACGAGAAAGATAGCCAATACATTGCGAAAGCAAATGAAAGCATGAGAGATAAGGATGCACTTAATGGATTGGCATTTATAAAAGCACACATGTCGTCAATCCCATCGCGAATAACGAAATTAGAGTCTGAAGGGAAGGAGTTGACTAAAACTGTGAAACTCGTGGAGGATTTTCAGAAGGAGGCGTTATCATGGCCCGGAAAAACTGGTGAAACCGTTCGAGAAAAATTAGAGTGTGTACTCAAACTAAACGAACTAAATCACTCGCGACGAAGTTGTGGAAACCCATTTTAAAACGGAAGTTAGTGAAAAACGTTGTCTATTTCCACGAAAAATAAAGAGTTACTATGTTAAATCGATTTCGACGGTTAGGCCATCATCAGTAACAAACAATAACTGAAGACACATTAGAAAGGACACAGCTTATATAGAGACAGGTGAAGGGAGATTGAATCCCATTGGTCGAGAGAAAGGAAAGGGGCAGGAGGTACAACCAATCAAGTGCATACAAAGTGAAAGGGAGATTGAATCCCATTGGTCGAGAGAAAAGAAAGGGGCAGGAGGTACAACCAATTAAGTGCATACAAAGTGAAAGGGGATTATAGCTAATCAGATGAAGTGAAAGGGGGGAAATAACTAAATAGGGTTTCAACAGTGTGAAGGGATAATTCCAAGGTTTACAGAAATGGACCTATCAGTGGTGAAATATATTGAGGTATAACCGCAATTTATGGGATGAAAGAATAGCGAGTGCCAGGAGGATCTCAGGGAAAATAAGGGTAAGTCTACATTTGCGAAACATCTTAAAGAATTCAATCATACTCGTAGTTACAATTTTGATTTGAGAGATAGACAGTTTGTAGAATTTCTTCATTTTTTGTCCAGAGGGAGGTATGTTGAATGTACATGAAAAATTCGAAGTTATCAATAGTGACAGATCTGGGAAATGTTTAAATGAGGATATACTTCAATACATTTCACCACTGTTAGGTCCATTTCTATGAAGCTTGGAATTATCCCTTCACACTGTTGAAACCCTATTTAGTTATTTCCCCCCTTTCACTTCATCTGATTAGCTATAATCCCCTTTCATTTTGTATACACTTAATTGGTTGTACCTCCTACCCCTTTCTTTTCTCTCGACCAATGGGATTTAATCTCCCTTTCACTTTGTATGCACTTGATTGGTTGTACCTCCTTCCCCTTTCCTTTCTCTCGACCAATGGGATTCAATCTCCCTTCACCTGTCTCTATATAAGCTGTGTCCTTTCTAATGTGTCTTCAGTTATTGTTTGTTACTGATGATGGCCTAACCGTCGAAATCGATTTAACATTGTAACTCTTTATTTTTCGTGGAAATAGACAACGTTTTTCACTAACTTCCGTCTCAAACGAAATCCTGGCTGGAAAACTGTCGTTGTGTTGGCGAAAGTGTTGGAAGGCGACTCACCCAACACCAGCAATTGGTCATACACTCCTCAAGAAGTGGCGTCTTTCAAATATCTACCAATTGTCTCAGCAGATGTGGAGCGGTCATTTTCCCGTTTGAAACTATTATTGCACGATTTGAGAAAATCTTTTACAACTGAAAATTTGGAAAAGCACAAGTAGGTCATATCTGAGGTTTTACCGGAGTATTCATATTATACAGGGTTCGGCAGGGAGGTATGGATGATTTGAAATAATAGCTACATACTCATTTTCAAATGAAACTAAAATTTTATTATTTCAGTGTGTACCTTGGATGATGCCATTATGAAAATTAAAGAGGAAAAAAATAAAACATTGATTACGAAAAATAACATCTGATAAGTGGTGTCCGTTTTTGTCCACACACTCCTGTAGACGTTGTGAGAAGTTGTCCATACTCTTCTGTAGCATTGGACGTGGTATTGCTCGAATTTCTTGAGTTATTGCTTCATTCAGGGCTTCAAGTGTACGTGGTTTGTGTATGTATACACGTGATTTGAGGTAGCCCCATAAAAAATAGTCACAAGGTGTCAGGTCTGGTGACCGAGGAGGCCACTCCACATCTCCACGCAACGAAATGAGGCGCCCAGGAAACGTCTGCCTAAGAAATTCCATAGCTGCTCTCGATGTATGGCATGTCGCCCCATCTTGTTGAAACCATACAGTATTGACAGATGTTATTTTTCGTACATAATCAATGTTTTATTTTTTTCTTCTTTAATTTTCATAATGGCATCATCCAAGGTACATACTGAAATAATAAAATTTTAGTTTCATTTGAAAATGAGTGTGTAGCTATTATTTCAAATCATCCATACCTCCCTGCCGAACCCTGTACCTATTCGATGTAAGAGGGGTTACGATTTAATATCATTAAGGAACAAGTCCTGCAGTGAGCATCACTTCTAAAATGGTTTTAAAGTGTTTCGTGCCTGGTTGCAGAGGAAACTATGATGAAGGTTCTAAAGTAAACGTATTTCGTTTCCCTCGGAATGAAGAGTTGAAGAAAACCTGGTCAGGAACCTCAAATGGAAATTTTTAATATCCCTGACATTTCTCTGACTTTTCCAAAACCGAACTACAGATTTTCCTGAAAAAATATATTCAAAATAATTTTTTTGTTTTTGTTTTCTCGTCATTGTAACGTACCTTTAATGCGTCTAAAACGAAAAACGTACAATTTAAAGAATAGAAAAACAAACTGCCTAGTTGTAGTCTACTTATATTTAACAAATTCATTGCCCTCGAAGTGCTCAAATATCATAACAATTTAACCTAAATGTAATACGATAATTTACGAAAATTCACCCATACGATCATGCTGCATGAGTTCTATTTAATATTCTATGGTCTCTCAATTTGTGATCAGAAGCTATTTGTTGAAGTAAAATTTTTAATAATTTGAGATTAATTTTTTTCCCCCTTGTATGCATCTTAGCTTTGGGGATAATTCAAAATTTTCGTCCGACAGCAAAAAATGTCTCACTTTTTTTCACCTACTACCAATGTTGCCAGAGAGAGTATAACTTCCTGATTTCCCATCCCACAAAAATCGTTCCTTGGAAAGTTGCTCTGTGAATATATAACACATATGACTTCAAACACACTTGAAAAAACACTTGAAAAAATTGTCAAAATCCACAAAATTGTTTGTTCATTGGAATATTACTGACAAAAAGTTAGTTTGCTATAAAATGTATAATACAATTTTTATTTGTCCCCAAAGTGCTCAAATTTCAACAGAATTTAACATAAATGTAGTACGACCATTTATGAAAATTCGCTCATACTATCATGCTGCATGACTAGAACTTTTCTCTTCTCACAAATTGTTTACTCAAGGTGATGTAGTTACCAGGGAAGGCAATGGCATATTCCTGCGCTTTTTATGTGCGTGTAGCGTTAAGGTGGTTAAAAAAAAAACACAGTTCCTTTGAGCCTGACGGCTAAAATTAAAAAACATGAATATGCTTTAGCCGTACACGACTCCCTCCTCGTCGATTCTCTGAACCCGACCCCCCATCGGCCTCTGAACTCTGTTTATCATTCTGCCATCAATCCTAAAACATGGAATCATGTTTTAGCTCCTCGCTCTCACTTTATTATAGAAATGATCACGACCATTGAGCTCTTGTGAGATGATGATCTCCTAATTGAAACTCGCGAGTAAACATTCACTTTATTATAGAAATGATCACGACGATTGAGCTCTTGTGAGATGATGATCTCCTAATAGAAACTCGCGAGTAAACATTCACTTTATTATAGAAAGAGGCTAAAGAGGCTACATACGAAATTACAGCTTCCTATAGTGTAAAGTATAGAAATTACCTATTAAAATAATTTAACCACCGCTTCACCAATCTAACCGTTCTCGCAATATTCGGATCACCTGCTATGAATCACATAATCGAAACACCAGCTCAATGAAATCATCAGAAATTAACAAGCGGTTGCAATCATGTTCACAATATCAATAATTGAGAATGATCACCTGTGTGTAAACAATTATTCACATAACCATGCTCATAACTCAGCTTGTTGGCCACGCACTTCGCAGTAGTTAATATAGTATGGTTGGATAAATCGAGAGCTTTCGAACGAATGGTCAACGAATTTTGTGGGATGAAAAACGACGAAGTATCATATCCCTAGCAACGACTCGGTTGTAAGCGGAAATCATCACAATTATTGGCGCTACTTTCGTTGCACTCTCGTGGGACATTTTTCGGTAGTTAGGTCACGGCTAAAGCATATTCATGCTAAAAAAAAAGTTCTGGCATTTCTGGTCCCCATTGTTTTTTTGCTTTCTCGGTATGTCAGGATGACCCTCCTAAATTTTTAGCAAAAAACATTAATCCTAACCACTTTACCTGGGTCGATTTTGGCCAGTTATTGACCCCTATTGTAAACCAACCTCTAAATTGGTGCCGAGGTGATGATTTGAAGGACGGATTTAAATTTTTTTGGGTCAATTTATGGGTTTTTGCATGCGCTGAACACGATGAACTCATTTATTTTACGCTCCGTCCACTAGTTATCCGGTAAACTGGCAGAGGGCACTGCTCAAAGATAAGTAAAAATCGAAATTTTCACCGAAAATGCTGTCGCCTGGTTAAGAATTGTACTAGAAACATGCTATTATGGTCGGATAATATGCTTTGGCATGTTCTGAACATGATCCCGTTTTTTACTATACTTTTCCGCAGATGATTGCTTCGTTTATCGGCCATAAACCTCAAATTAACTGTAGGGTAATAGACAAATTATCCCTAATTTAACCGGAAATTATGTCGCGTTGATAACTTGTGCCGATAAAATTGTGTATTTTCCAAGATACTTGGTACTAAGCCGTTGGTGATTTGGCAAGGACTCGAACCAACATTGTACTTATTCGCCAAATATAGCGGCAAAATGGAGAAAATAGCTAAAATTTCCCCATTTTTCTGTAAAATTCCTTAGTTTTCATCGGTTTTCCAGGGTCAAATTCGTAGTTCTGAATTGTCTGAACTGTGATTGGATGATAGTCAGCCTGACTGTCAAGCCTTATTGATATCTGTACAACACCACTAGGAAAAATCGCCGTAAACGGGATATAGTTAAAACTTTGAAGACTGTATGAAATACTTTCTTTATGTTTCAATATTTTATCGAGGTTAATATATTTTTTTTTTTGTATATTTTTATTATATGTTATTCTCGTTAAAATGTTATGTTTTATGTTCCACGATCATGGATTCTTTCAGCTTATCGACCAAATTACAGATTGTCAAGCAAGTGAAACTGAAATTATATCACATTATTTCAATTATATTAGTTCATTTTTTATTTAATGATCCAATCACAGTTCAGAATATTCAGAACTATGAATTTGACCCCCGAAAACCGATGGAAATTAAGGAATTTTACAGAGAAATGGGGAAATTTTAGCTATTTTCTCCATTTTGCCGCTATATTTGGCGAATAAGTACAATGCCGGTTCAAGTCCTAGCCAAATTACCAACGGCTTTGTACCGGTATCCTGGAAAATACCCAATTTTATCGGCACAAGTTATCAACGCGACATAATTTCCGGTTAAATTAGGGATAATTTGTCTATTACCCTACAGTTAATTTGAGGTTTATGGCCGATAAAGGAAGCAATCATCGGCGGACAAGTATAGTAAAAAACGGGATCATGTTCAGAACACGCCAAAGCATATGATCCTACCATAATAGCATGTTTCTAGTACAATTCTTAACCAGGCGACAGCATTTTCGGTGAAATTTTCGATTTTTACTTATCTTCGAGCAGTGCCCTCTGCCAGTTTACCGGATAACTAGTGGACGGAGCGTAAAATAAATAAGTTCATCGTGTTTAGCGAATGCGAAAAAGGAATGGGGACCAGAAATCCCAGAACTTTTTTTTTTTTTTTTTTTTTTGAACCACCCTAGTGTAGCGTTGTTAGTTTTGAACAGCTTTACCACAAATCTTCATAATTATTTTTGTCATTCGTATAACTCACCTATGAAATAATACTATACGTACGTATAGTAAAGTAGTACGTACGTATGATCAAGTCATAATATACCTAAAAACGCTTCAAATTATTACACCAAGTTTTAATTTAAAAAATTCCCTGACATTTGGTGGTTTTTGCTAATTTACCAGACTTTTCCCGACGCAATGATTTCCCTGACAATTCCAGGTTTCCCTGACTTTTCCAGTTGGGGGCACCCTGATTATTCGCCCAGTTGCTCTAGTAGGTATTACTGGTGACCGTTTAATAAGCAATACTCGTTTAGCTACGAAATTTAGCTACGAAATTCAGAGTGGAGAACATTGATATAGACGTGATTTTTTCTATAGTCCCCAACTCTGTAATGCGAAACGCTATTTTACTAGCCGCTCCGGCTCGCCTCCACGTCCAGCCGGGGGGCAAGCCCCCCGGACCCCCCATTAAATTGCTCGCTTCGCTCGCAAAATGTGGCATGTAGGGAATTTTGCTCGCTTCGCTCGCAAAGTGTGGCATGTAGGGAATGTTGCTCGCAAACGGTAGATCCCTAAGGGTAGGTTTAACGTGTGTAGGGGATGTTGCTCGCTTCGCTCGCAAACGGTAGATCTCTAAGGGTAGGTTTAACTTCTGTAGGGGATGCTGCTCGCTTCGCTCGCTTGAGGAAGTTATACTGCCCACCCAACTTGGCAGACGTTTTTTTCAGTTGGGAATTCTTACAAACAAATTAAATCTTATAAAACTACGTGGAACCACGAAAAGTTTATTCGGGGATGTTGCTCGCTTCGCTCGCAAGGTATACCTGTATATGTGTAGGACAAAGTCCGTATTTATTATTTGAAATGGCTCTCGCTTCGCTGGCAAGGTAGGTACCTATGTATACCTGCTCGCACCCCAAACACGTCATCGAACCCTTGACGTCTTCGTAGAGCCTTCTCGCGTCCGGGGCACATAAATTTCTCATTTTTAAACGCTTCCCTCGCTTCTGCTCGCAATTCGACCGACTTAAGGTCACTTTTTTCAATATCCGATTTCGGATTCAGATTCGGCGGACCCAAAGCTGTATTTCGCCCGCGAAAACCGTTCCGAAAAACGTACCTTTATGGGGTATATTTTAATCGGAAAAAACCAAGTTTTTCGGCGGACTTTTCGAGAAAACGGGTCCGTACTCTCGCATTTTTTTGACGCATTTCCCGATACTTTTTTCGCGATCCGATCGCGCCGTTGTCTTCCTCGTAGGAAAACCTACGAAACCCGTATTTTTCCGGAATTGTCAACGGCCGTTTAGAGGGGTAGGGGAAGCGGGGAAGTCCAAAAAGCGCACATTAATTCTTACTTCGACCCCCCTCCCGCCCTACGGCCCATGGTTCGGGTGGGATTAAACAATTTTAAATTCGTTCACTCCCACTTTAGGAAAATCCCAAGAAGATCCCCCCACTCGTAGATCCGGCCCACTCAGCCGTTTGGCCGTGCATAGACACGACAGATAAACAGACAGACAAACAGACGGAGTTTCATTCTTATAAATAATAGAGATTATGCAGGTGTCAACTCGTAAATCGACAATTCACAGTTGACAATGGACAATACCCGAGACAAGAATAAGCCGACGTTCTGAATATGCAGTTCTCTGACCCAATTCACACAAACACGACTGCACTGATGTCAGCGGATTATGAGACATGGCGTGACGTTGAAAAGAGGCTAAATTCCCCCACTCGCACCCTGGAAAGGGGTAAGGAGAATTGTTGACCACCCTTTAACTTATACGTCACGAAAACTTGTACTCAATGAACAATGGAAATAATTAGAAGGAACGACTTGGAGGAAATTGCTGGGCGATGATTGGGCCCACCAAAAGCAGACACACCCTGGACGAATAAATAAAACTGTTTGACGAGCATCAGCTCGAGGTCTTGTTTCTGAAATTGTGTACCCGTCCGGAGGCGGAATTTTGTCCGTTGAGGGAGCAGTGGAAGACGGACCGGTCGCGGGCCTCCACTCTTCGGCGCTCGTGTACCTATGATGCCAAGAAGAATCGGCAGCCGAAGATCAGCGAGTCTCCCTAGCCAAGAGACGCCAATGCTGAGGAGGGTTCAAGATCAACAGAGAGCCGTTCAGCCAACGGTAAGCAAACACCCCCTTTTCCATCTACTGCCAAAAAACAGTCTCTCCGACACCCACTTAAGTACCTACGCCCAGATACTTCAAGAAAACGTCCCGCGGTTTCCCTCGGTCGCGCCGTGCCCGATAAACCTGCGCGAGACGGAGTAGTGAATTTTGGAGGCTTAGGTAGGTGTGTGTATTAGGAGTGTAAAGGACTGTAGGTAGTCTCTCTAGCGCTAAAAAACATATGTCATAACCTGGTCATATAAGTGTATTTGAAGAACGAGGAAATGTCTGAATAATCATAATAAATACGTGTTGACCAATTCAAAATTGTCATAATGCTTGTCACCAAAAATTGTCACCATTATTAACCATTCCATTTATCATTATTCCTAAAACAGCGCAGAGACAGGGGAATTATACTCTCTGGTTATTGCTCTCTGCGTATTGAGACCAAAACGGGAACTTTTATTCTCGTCAAAACTAAGGGATCAAGAGACGAACAAATCTTACCCTTACAGCAGGGATATTCTTTCCCCAGATCTGTCAGTCCATGTTTCATTTGATCACTATGAATTTATTCAACATCTTGTGACAGTTCCCGCGAGATCCAAGAGAATGCGCGTCCGTCACTCTCGCGCCGGGCATCATGCTCAAGTTCTTGAAATGCTGCGATTGGCAATAGATGAGGATCCGAGAACCGGAAAATCATCTTCTCCGAACATAGCACATAAATATGCTATTAGTACTAGTTGTATCTCTTATGGTACTGTCACACCCCTCTCTCTCTCTCCATGAGTGCGGATTTAGGCCCCCATGGCACCTCTGGGGGTGATCTAAGTCCGTTACAAGGTAGCAGAACGTGGTTAGGATTATGTAGGCTGACGCTTAGTAATCCGATCCACTATTTTAGTGGGCGTTAATGTTTCAGAAGAAACATGGCCCAGGTATTCCAGAAGGAATACCCATTATACTCCCTTGGATACATAAATACTTTCATTGGTTCTAGATTATTAATTTCTCAATTTTCCCCCTCATATTATTTCTATTTAACATACTTAATTTCTTCCAAGGGCATTGTTCCCAAACCCAGGGCATCGTTCCCTATTTCATAAGTCCCCAAAGTGGGCACCTTCCACTGTAAGTCTCCAAAGTTGAGCAAGTTTTATTATCCCCGATTGTTCCAATCTTTGATTGGGGGTTAATTACCTAATGAATACTTCATATGAAGATTCATTGACAATCCATCCTGTTTTAATTTCTCTTTTTTATCCTCAATCGCCAATGCAGCTATTTATTAGTGAGCATCAGTTCTCAACCAGTAAACTATTCCACCTGGTTTACATACTTGCTCTTCAATCAAGTATGTTTTTTAAGGGGAGGAGTGTGACAGTTCCCGTGATATCCAAGAGAATGCTCGTCCGTTGTTTTCACGCCAGGCGTCATTCTCAAGTTGTTGAAATGCTGTGGTTGGCGATGGATGAGGATCCGAGAACCGGAAAATCATCTTCTCCGAACATAGCACATCTATACTATTAATAAGAATGAAACTCCGTCTGTCTGTCGTGTCTATGCACGGCCAAACGGCTGAGTGGGCCGGATCTACGAGTGGGGGGATCTTCTTGGGATTTTCCGATAGGGTGTATAAGCGAATTTAAAATTTTTTAATCCCACCCGAACCATGGGCCGTAGGGCGGGAGGGGGGTCGAAGTAAGAATTAATGTGCGCTTTTTGGACTTCCCCACTTCCCCTACCCCTCTAAACGGCCGTTGACAATTCCGGAAAAATACGGGTTTCGTAGGTTTTCCTACGAGGAAGACGACGGCGCGATCGGATCGCGAAAAAAGTATCGGGAAATGCGTCAAAAAAATGCGAGAGTACGGACCCGTTTTCTCGAAAAGTCCGCCGAAAAACTTGGTTTTTTCCGATTAAAATATACCCCATAAAGGTACGTTTTTCGGAACGGTTTTTTGCGGGCGAAATACATCTTTGGGTCCGCCGAATCTGAATCCGAAATCGGATATCGAAAAAAGTGACGGGCAGTCGGTCAAATCACGAGCGGAAGCGAGGGGAACCGTTTAATATGAGAAATTAATCGACCCGGGCCGCCCGTTTCACAACGTTGCTTACCAGAATGGGACCCTCACAGGGGGGTTCCCATTTGCACTTCTACGCAATACCTTGCGAGGCGAGCAGGTATACATAGGTACCTACCTTGCGAGCGGAGCGAGAGCCATTTCAACAGAATAAATACGGACTTTGTCCTACACATATACAGGTATACCTTGCGAGCGAAGCGAGCAACATCCACTAATAAACTTTTTGTGGTTCCACATAGTTTTATAAGATTTAATTTGTTTGTAAGAATTTCCAACAGAAAAAAACGTCTGCCAAGTTGGGTGGGCAGTATAACTTCCTCAAGCGAGCGAAGCGAGCAGCATCCCCTACAGAAGTTAAACCTACCCTTAGAGACCTACCGTTTGCGAGCGATGCGAGCAACATCCCCTACATGTTGGGTGGGCAGTATAACTTCCTCAAGCGAGCGAAGCGAGCAGCATCCCCTACAGAAGTTTAACTTACCCTTAGGGATCTACCGTTTGCGAGCGAAGCGAGCATCATTCCCTACATGTTGGGTGGGCAGTATAACTTCCTCAAGCGAGCGAAGCGAGCAGCATCCCCTACAGAAGTTAAACCTACCCTTAGAGATCTACCGTTTGCGAGCGAAGCAAGCAACATCCCCTACATGTTTCAATTGCGAGCGAAGCGAGCAACATGCCCTACATACCACACTTTGCGAGTGAAGCGAGCAACACTCCCTACATACCACACTTTGCGAGCGAAGCGAGCAATTTAATGGGGGGTCCGGGGGGCTTGCCCCCCGGCTGGACGTGGAGGCGAGCGTAGCGAGCCGGAGCGGCTAGTATGCTATAAGTACGAGTTGTATCACTTATGGCACTGTCACACCCCCCCTTTCTCTCTCTCTCTCTCTCTCTCTCTTCTCTATGAGTGCGGATTTGGGCCCCCATTGCACCTCAGGGGCGTCAATGTCCGTAACAATCTCAAATCGGGAACACATTCTTCTTTTAAGCCGTTTCTCACTAACATTCCGAAAATTCTATTTCAACAAGAATTACCAATTTATGTGTTAATAATTCCGAAAAATCTTCCAAAAATTCTTCTTTAAATCATTTTCCTCCAAAACTCCGGGAATTCCCTTCAAGCACGAATTATCTGCTTCATGTATTAAAGATACGTATAATAATAATCAACAAACACATTATTGTCATAATCATAATAATTCACAATAAACTGTTTCATGTTTAGCACATAAGGATACCAATTTTAAGTTGCCTATTTCATCCTTAAATTGTGCCCATGATCTTCCTAGCCAATCAACTTCATGTTTCCCTACTCAGACCCTTCCAGACACTTCTGAAATCTTGTTCTCCTCTCGGACCCCCCAGTCACTTTCTCTTTAGGATCTTCTGGAAAGTGAAAGAGGGTGGTGATCCCCCCCCCCCTCCCCATCAACACCAGTAGGCTCCCCCTCGCCATCCACACTTATAGGCTCCCCTCGCCCTCCACACCTATAGGCTCTCCCTCAATATCCACACCAACAGGCTCCCCTCGCCAACCACACCAATAGGCTCCCCTCGCCCTCCACACCTATAGGCTCTCCCTCAATATCCACACCAATAGGCTCCCCCTCGCCCTCCACACCAATAGGCTCCCCTCGCCCTCCACACCTATAGGCTCTCCCTCAACATCCACACATATAGGCTCCCCTTGCCCTCCACACCAACAGGCTCCCCTCGCCCCCCACACCAACAGGCTCCCCCTCACCCTCCACATCAACAGGCTCCCCCTCCCCCTCCACACCAACAGGCTCCCCACCATTTAAGTGATTTGTAATTGTACGAAGGAGTAAACAAAACAAACCTGTATGTGATCTTAAGTGTTTTTTCAGCTGATCAAGCCGACTGGCTCTGTAGTCACAGCTATCACAGGCATAGGGCTTCTCCCCTGTCAAAGAATAGTAAATTTTGTAATATTTCTCAAAACACAATTGGTAATTTCTGGAATTTGGTGGACATCAGTTATTGAAGTAATGTTTGTTGTATTCTATCAAGAAGTAAACAGTACAAACCCGTATGTGATCTTAAGTGTCTTTTCAGAGTACCAAGCTGACTGGCTCTGTAGTCACAGCTATCACAGGCATAGGGCTTCGCACCTGTCAAAGAATCCAAAATTTTTTAATATAGTGCAAACACAATAGGTAACTTCTGGAATTTGGTGTACCAGTGACATCACCTATTGAATTAATGTTAGTGTTATTCTACCAAAAAGTAAACAGTACAAATTGGTATGTGATCTTAAGTGTGTTTTCAGATGACAAAGCTGACTGGCTCTGTAGTCACAGCTATCACAGGCATAGGGCTTGTCACCTGTCAATGACACATAAAAATTTGCAATATTATGCAAACACATTGGGAATTCGGTGTACCAGTGACGTCAATTATTGATGTAATGTTAGAGCTATTTCATCAAGGAATAACAAAAAAGACCTGTTTGGGGTTTTAGGCGTTTTTCCAGACAACTCAGCCAACTTGTAGTAGTATTGGTAAAAGGTTCAATATAAGACAAGGCTTTACATGTAGTAAATATGGTAGAAAAGAACACTTAGCTTGGTACTGCCGATCTTAAGAAGGGTCAACGAAATTTAAAAAATGCGACAAAAATTAAAAGTTGATGAACACAGTGTGTGTCTTAATGTAGCAAATATCTTTTGAAACTATGAATGCTAGTAGAACTTCCTGTCAAAGAAATGGAAAGTTTTGTAATATTGTGCAAACAAAGTGAGTAATTTCTGGAATTTCGTGTACCATCAATCATTGAACTAATGTTGATGTTATTCTATCAAGAAGTAAACAACACAAACCTGTGTGTGATCTCATGTGTTTTTTCAGTTTGCCGAGCTCACTAGCTCGGTATTCACAGCTATCACAGGCTTCTCCTCTGCCAATATGCTCCCTCTCAACATCCAAACCAATAGGCTCCCCTCGCCCTCCACACCTATAGGCACCCCCTCACCATCTACACCAACAGGCACCTATTCCCCATACATACCAACCGGCTCCCCATCAACATCCACACCAATAGGCTCCCCTCGCCCACCACACCTATAGGCACCCCCTCACCATCTACACCAACAGGCTCCTCTTCCCCATACATACCAACCGGCTCCCCATCAACATCCACACCAATAGGCTCCCCTCGCACCCACACCTATAGGCACCCCCTCACCATCTACACCAACAGGCTCCTCTTCCCCATACATACCAACCGGCTCCCCATCAACATCCACACCAATAGGCTCCCCTCGCCCTCCACACCTATAGGCACCCCCTCACCATCTACACCAACAGGCTCCTCTTCCCCATACATACCAACCGGCTCCCCATCAACATCCACACCAATAGGCTCCCCTCGCACCCACACCTATAGGCACCCCCTCACCATCTACACCAACAGGCTCCTCTTCCCCATACATACCAACCGGCTCCCCATCAACATCCACACCAATAGGCTCCCCTCGCCAACCACACCTATAGGCACCCCCTCACCATCTACACCAACAGGCTCCTCTTCCCCATACATACCAACCGGCTCCCCATCAACATCCACACCAATAGGCTCCCCTCGCACCCACACCTATAGGCACCCCCTCACCATCTACACCAACAGGCTCCTCTTCCCCATACATACCAACCGGCTCCCCATCAACATCCACACCAATAGGCTCCCCTCGCCCACCACACCTATAGGCTCCCCCTCAACATTCACACATGTAGGCTCCCCCTCACCATCAACACCAACAGGCTTCCCCTCGCCCTCCACATCAATAGGCACCCCCATCACACAACAGGCTCCACACCCCAACAGGCTTCCCCTCGCCCTCCACACCAACAGGCTCCCCTCGCCCACCTCGGCCCCCCTCCCACACCAACAGGCTCCTCCTCGCCGTCCACACCAACAGGCTCCCCCTTGCCATCCACACCAACAGGCTCCTCCTCGCCCTCCACACCAATAGGCTCCCCCTTGCCATCCACACCAACAGGCTCCACCACGCCAACCACACCAATAGGCTCCCCCTTGCCATCCACACCAACAGGCTCCCCCTCACCATCAACACCAATAGGCTCCCTCACCATCCACACCAAATAGGCTCCCCTTCACCCATACACACCAATAGGCTCCCCCTCACCATCCACACCAATAGGCTCCCCTCCTCACCATCAACACCAATAGGCTCCCCCTCACCATCTACAAAACAGGCTCCCCTTGCCCCATCCACACCAACCGGCTCCCCCTCACCCATCCAACACCAATAGGCTCCCCCTCGCCCTCCACACCAATAGGCTCCCCCTCACCCTCTACACCAATAGGCTCCCCCTCGCCCATCCACACCAACAGGCTCCCCCTCACCATCCACACCAATAGGCTCCCCCTCACCATCCACACCAATAGGCTCCCCCTCACCATCAACACCAACAGGCTCCCCCTCACCATCCACCAATAGGCTCCCCCTCACCATCAACACCAACAGGCTCCCCCTCACCCTCCACACCAATAGGCTCCCCCTTGCCATCCACACCAACAGGCTCCACCACGCCAACCACACCAATAGGCTCCCCCTCACCATCAACACCAATAGGCTCCCCCTCACCATCCACACCAATAGGCTCCCCCTCACCATCAACACCAACAGGCTCCACCACGCCAACCACACCAATAGGCTCCCCCTCACCCTCCACACCAACGGGCTCCCCCCTTCACACCATTTAGGTTATTTGCTATTGTAGGAAAGAGTGAACAGTACAAACCCGTGTGTGATCTAAAGTGTTTTTTCAGCTGATCAAGCCGACTGGCTCTGTAGTCGCAGCTATCACAGGCATAGGGCTTCTCCCCTGTTAAAGAAATGGAGCATTTTGTAATATTGTGCAAACACAATGAATAATTTCTGGAATTTGGAGTACCTGTGACAACAGTTATTGAATTAATGTTAGTGTTACTCTATCATGAAGTAAACAGTACAAACCGGTATGTGATCTTAAGTGATTTTTCAGATTACTAAGCTGAGTGGCTCGGTAGTCACAGCTATCACAGGCATAGGGCTTCTCTCCTGTCAAAGAAATGGGAAATGCGTAATTGGCAAAAGGTTCAATTGGAGACAAGGCTTTACATGTAATAAATATTGTAGCAAAGGATACATAGCTAGGTACGGCTAGGTAACTTCTGGAATGTGTACCAGTGACATCAGTTATTGAATTAATATTAGTGTTATTCTATCAAGAAGTAAACAGTACAAACCCGTATGTGATCTTAAGTGTGTTTTAAGATGACCAAGGTGACTGGCTCGGTAGTCACAGCTATCACAGGCTAAGGGCTTCTCACCTGTCAAAGAATCGAGAATTTTGTAATATTGTGCAAACACAATACGTAACTTCTGGAATTTGGTGTACCAGTGACATCACCTATTGAATTACTGATAGGGTGGAAAAATACTTTCGCGTGCGCCACTTGCACCAGAAGTTTAATAATTAGCAAATTAAATGTAAAATCACCGAAAGTATACCTTATATCTGCACAAAAACCGTAAATCCAAATTTGAAGTGGGTTTTCAGAAAGTCCATATAAAACAATGGAAATCGGATATATCACAAATTATCACAGGCATAGGAGCTTCTAACCTGTAGATGGGAAAAAATTGTGTAATATTAGTGCAACGCACAATAGGTATTTATCTGGAATTTGGTCCCGAACGACATTGAAGTGACAATCGGTATTTTTACCCATCTGATTTCGCAGAGGTAAAATGCCTCCCTCGTATGCCGATGCCAGAAATAGTTTATTGCAAAGGTTCATTGTTGAAAAAAATTAAACGAAAACAATCACTTTAGAATTTCCTAATTTGAATTTGAGTCTTAGGTACCTACCTACCTACCGAGAGAAAATGAACATAAAAGTAATCATTATGTAGGGAGACGAATAGGGAAGAGCAGGACATTGTATTATTTTTACAGCATAACATTACGTACCTTAAATTAAGGTAAGTTTACCCTTCTTTTGATGGACACAAAACAAACATTCTTACCAAATCTTAATCTGTCTTTATTATGAGAAAAAGCTCATGAACTGGGGAGCACAGCTTGTCATTGACATACCGTTTCCAATCCAATCGTCTTTGTAGATCTTGATGTATCCCTCCAAGGGGTTCATAACTCGTAACTTTAGCACTTACTTTTACACTAATTACTGGTTCCTTTCATGTTAAACATTGTATGACAATTACCACGGAATAAGATACAGGATATAGGGAATAGGGCATTAAACGTTTATGAGAGACTCACAACGTAAACAAACTGAAGTAAAATGATTTTATCGGTTGGTTCACATATCGATTCTTTCAATAGTTTCCATTCGACTATGGATATTTCAATCACCACAGCACAGACATTTTTTAGTCTTGTAAGATTCTATTAATTTTAATTTACCGTTATTCCTACTGGGACTATACCAAAAAACAGGGACAATTGAAGACTTTTATGAGTAAGAAAACTTATTGATGGTAAGAAGGACGCAATCGATGCTCCTGCATTGAATCGATCACGAACGTGAATCGGAGGGCTGTTAAGGTGGAGAAAGGTAGGGGCAGTGAGAGTGGGGCGAAAATGACTTATGGCTTACAGGAGGGAAAATGAGGAAGGGCCAGCCCCCCTCAGGAGAGGGGGAACGACATAATTTCACCACTCTTTCACTTTATAGTATCCAGCATACCATTATTTTTACTGTAGTTATTTCGCTATTGGATGGGCATTATGGGCAATTATATTATCCACGGCGTTTGGCCCTCCCTGGAACCAGCCTTGGAGGAGCGTTCCTAGTTGGCCTTGAGGTTGCTAGGTATTGTGCAAACACAATAACAGGCGTGCTTTGCGGGTTGCGTTCTCGAATTTGCCGTAATTGGTACTGACGTTAGTAATGTGAAATAATGTTATTGTTCACGCAGCATCCGTTTCAAGAAGAACTTCTACATCCTCTGTGATCGTGGGGGGGGGCTCTGCCCACCCTGCCCCTCCTCAAAGTACGCAACTGCTGATAGGGTTATTCTATCAAGAAGTAAACAGTACAAACCCGTATGTGATCTTATGTGTGTTTTCAGATGACAAAGCTGACTCGCTCGGTAGTCACAGCTATCACAGGCATAGGGCTTCTCACCTGTCAAATAGAGAATTTTGCAAAACACAATTGGTAATTTCTGGAATTTGGTGGACATCAGTTATTGAAGAAATGTTTGTTGTATTCTATCAAGAAGTAAACAGTACAAACCGGTATGTGATCTTAAGTGTCTTTTCAGATTACCAAGCTGACTGGCTCGGTAGTCGCAGCTTTCACAGGCATAGGGCTTTGCACCTGTCAATGACACATACATATTTGCCATATTATGCAAACACATTGGGAATTCAGTATACCAGTGACATCAATTATTGATGTAATGTTAGAGCTATTTTATCAAGGAATAACATAGGCTCCCCCTCACCCTCCACACTAACAGGCTCTCCCTCACCCTCCACACCAACAGGCTCCCCCCACCCACCACACTAACAGGCTCCCCCTCCCCCTCCACACAAACAGGCTCCCCCTCACCCTCCTCACCAGTAGGCTCCCCCTCAACAACCTCACCAATAGACTCCCCCTCCCCCGCCACACCAACAGGCTCCCCCTCACCCTCCACACCAACAGGCTCCCCCTCACCCTCCACACAAACAGGCTCCCCCTCACCCTCCTCACCAGTAGGCTCCCCCTCAACAACCTCACCAATAGACTCCCCCTCCCCCGCCACACCAACAGGCTCCCCCAAGCCAACCACACCAATAGGCTCCCCCTCGCCAACCGCACCAATAGGCTCCCCCTCCCCCGCCACACCAACAGGCTCCTCCAAGCCAACCACACCAATAGGCTCCCCCTCAAAGTCCACACCAATAGACTCCCCCACACCAACACCACAAATAGGCTCCCCCTCGCCATCAACATCAACTGGCTCCCCCTCGACCTCCACACCAATAGGCTCCACCTCACCTTCCACACCAATAGGCTCCCCCTCACCCTCCACACCAATAGGCTCCCCCTCACCATCCACACCAATAGGCTCCCCCTCACCATCCACACCAATAGGCTCCCCCTCACCATCCACACCAATAGGCTCCCCCTCACCCTCCACACCAATAGGCTCCCCCTCACCATCCACACCAATAGGCTCCCCCTCACCATCCACACCAATAGGCTCCCCCTCACCCTCCACACCAATAGGCTCCCCTTCACCCTCCACACCAATAGGCTCCCCCCTCACCATTCACACCAATAGGCTCCCCCTCACCATCCACACCAATAGGCTCCCCCTCACCCTCCACACCAACAGGCTCCACCACGCCAACCACACCAACGGGCTCCCCCCTTCACCCCATTTAGGTTATTTGCTATTGTAGGAAAGAGTGAACAGTACAAACCCGTATGTGATCTAAAGTGTTTTTTCAGCTGATCAAGCCGACTGGCTCTGTAGTCGCAGCTATCACAGGCATAGGGCTTCTCCCCTGTTAAAGAAATGGAGCATTTTGTAATATTGTGCAAACACAATAGGTAACTTCTGGAATTTGGTGTACCAGTGACATCAGTTATTGAATTAATGTTAGTGTTATTCTATCAAGAAGTAAACAGTACAAACCGGTATGTGATCTTAAGTGATTTTTCAGATGACCAAGGTGACTGGCTCGGTAGTCACAGCTATCACAGGCATAGGGCTTCTCACCTGTCAAAGAATCCAGAATTTTTTAATATAGTGCAAACACTTTACGTAACTTCTGGAATTTGGTGTCCAGACATCACCTATTGAATTACTGTTAGTGTTATTCTATCAAGAAGTAAACAGTACATACCGGTATGTGATCTTAAGTGTGTTTTCAGATGACGAAGCTGACTGGCTCGGTAGTCACAGCTATCACAGGCATAGGGCTTCTCACCTGTCAAAGAAATGGAAAGTTTTGTAATATTGTTCAAACAAAGTGGGTAATTTCTGGAATTTCGTGTACCAATGACATCAGTCACTGAAGTAATGTTGATGTTATTCTATCACGAAGTAAACAACACAAACCTGTGTGTGATCTCATGTGATTTTTCAGATTGCCAAGGTCACTAGCTCGGTATTCACAGCTATCACAGGCATACGGCTTCTCACCTGTCAAAGAATCCAGAATTTTTTAATATAGTGCAAACACAATACGTAACTTCTGGAATTTGGTGTACCAGTGAGATCACCTATTGAATTACTGTTAGTGTTATTCTATCAAGAAGTAAACAGTACATACCGGTATGTGATCTTAAGTGTCTTTTCAGAGTACCAAGCAGACTGGCTCTGTAGTCACAGCTATCACATTCATAGGGCTTCTCACCTGTCAAAGAATCCAGAATTTTTTAATATAGTGCAAACACAATACGTAACTTCTGGAATTTGGTGTACCAGTGACATCACCTATTGAATTACTGTTAGTGTTATTCTATCAAGAAGTAAATAACACAAACCTGTGTGTGATCTCATGTGATTTTTCAGATTGCCAAGGTCACTAGCTCGGTAGTCACAGCTATCACAGGCATAGGGCTTCTCCCCTGTTAATGAAATGGAGCATTTTGTAATATTGTGCAAACACAATGAATAATTTCTGGAATTTGGAGTACCTGTGACAACAGTTATTGAATTAATGTTAGTGTTACTCTATCAAGAAGTAAACAGTACAAACCCGTATGTGATCTTAAGTGTCTTTTCAGAGTACCAAGCTGACTGGCTCTGTAGTCACAGCTATCACAGGCATAGGGCTTCGCACCTGTCAAAGAATCCAGAATTTTTTAATATAGTGCAAACACTTTACGTAACTTCTGGAATTTGGCGTCCAGACATCACCTATTGAATTACTGTTAGTGTTATTCTATCAAGAAGTAAACAGTACATACCTGTGTGTGATCTCATGTGATTTTTCAGATTGCCAAGGTCACTAGCTCGGTAGTCACAGCTATCACAGGCATAGGGCTTCTCCCCTGTTAATGAAATGGAGCATTTTGTAATATTGTGCAAACACAATGAATAATTTCTGGAATTTGGAGTACCTGTGACAACAGTTATTGAATTAATGTTAGTGTTACTCTATCAGGAAGTAAACAGTACAAACCGGTATGTGATCTTAAGTGTCTTTTCAGATGACAAAGCTGACTGGCTCGGTAGTCACCCTCCACACCAACAGGCTCCACCACGCCAACCACACCAATAGGCTCCCCCTCACCCTCCACACCAACGGGCTCCCCCCTTCACCCCATTTAGGTTATTTGCTATTGTAGGAAAGAGTGAACAGTACAAACCCGTATGTGATCTAAAGTGTTTTTTCAGCTGATCAAGCCGACTGGCTCTGTAGTCGCAGCTATCACAGGCATAAGGCTTCGCACCTGTCAAAGAATCCAGAATTTTTTAATATAGTGCAAACACAATAGGTAACTTCTGGAATTTGGTGTACCAGTGACATCACCTATTGAATTAATGTTAGTGTTATTCTATCAAGAAGTAAACAGTACAAACCGGTATGTGATCTTAAGTGTGTTTTCAGATGACAAAGCTGACTGGCTCGGTAGTCACAGCTATCACAGGCATAGGGCTTCTCCCCTGTCAAAGAATAGTAAATTTTGTAATATTTCTCAAAACACAATTGGTAATTTCTGGAATTTTGTGGACATCAGTTATTGAAGTAATGTTTGTTGTATTCTATCAAGAAGTAAACAGTACAAACCCGTATGTGATCTTAAGTGTCTTTTCAGACTGCCAAGGTGACTGGCTCGGTAGTCACCGCTATCACAGGCATAGGGCTTGTCACCTGTCAATGACACATAAAAATTTGCAATATTATGCAAACACATTGGGAATTCGGTGTACCAGTGACGTCAATTATTGATGTAATGTTAGAGCTATTTTATCAGGGAATAACAAAAAAAGACCTGTTTGGGTTTTTAGGTGTTTTTCCAGACAACTCAGCCAACTTGTAGTAGTGTGTAATAGTGTAATAGATAATGCATTATTTGTAAAAGGTTCAATAGAAGACAAGGCTTTACATGTAGTAAATATGGTAGAAAAGAACACTTAGCTTGGTACTGCTGATCTTAAGAAGGGTCAACGAAATTTAAAAAATGCGACAAAAATTAAAAGTTGATGAACACAGTGTGTGTCTTAATGTAGCAAATATCTTTTGAAACTATGAATGATAGTAGAACAAGTGGCCATTTTACTCCTTACAAAGTGGATTTTATTTCTTATAAAGCAGTAGACCTTGCAAAAATAGTCACTCAGTTCCTTCCTGCCAGTTTTGTGAAATACAAGAGCGAGTTATAGTGACCTTTAATACTCCGGTGGCTCTGTGGTCATTTTGGTAGTGGAAATTGAATTGAGAAAGGTAGCTGACTGTACACATGATGTCAGTCCCCGTTGACATTGCCAGATACGTAATGACCCAATTATACTTTAATACATAAGTTTTTGAAGTATTCCGATAATCATTTTCTCATATGGTTGTTTAGTTACTAAGTACTGACTCTGATGTCAATAAACATTCATTCGAACATTCTGAAAACCCTGTATTTTTGTGCTATTTTCTAAGATCATTTCTATTATGATTTCTAGTCTTCTGTAAACACAGAAAAACATTAGGTTATGGGAAGTACAGATCAAGAAGTGGGAAGAAAGAAAAGATGGGTTTGCTAAAATTCCCCAGATCGGGAAATTGGAAGGGAAGCATAATTGGAGTACTTGGAAATACAAGATCACTGTACTCGTACGAGGTGTCCCTATTGCACTAGACATTCTCAATGGTAAGCTGAAAAGGCCTGTCAGAGACAAAAAAGAGGAAGAATTGGACAAATATTTGAAAATAGAGAGTGATACTTTGATTGTCATAACAGGAAATTTGGCTGAAGAAGTCGTGAAACTGATTATGCGTTTTCACACAGCTGTAGAAGAGGTATGGGAAGAGTTGCATCGACTATTTGACGACGTGAATGAAGATAAGGCGTATGACCTGTGTATGAAGTTTTTTCGTTTCAAAAGAGATACCACGGATGATGTTGCTACACACATGAGCAAGCTCAAGAGTGTTTGGAGCGATCTGAAAACTGAAATTGAGTGTGAAAAACAATGTAAGCTGCCAGAATTGTTTCTCATCTGCAAAATCCTCGATACATTGCCCAACTCGGTTTTTCCATTCAAGTTGAGCTGGGCGCTCGTGGAAAAAACTCGAAGGACTGTTGAAAACCTCACTGCTCAGCTTTGTGCATTCGAACGTGCGTTGAAGAGTAAAGAAGATTCTGCTGACGAAGACGGTGAAGTGCTCATGACTCAAGGCTACAGACGTAAAGGCTACAGTAAAAAACCGGCGGTAACTTGTAATTATTGTAAGGAACTAGGGCATATAGTACGTTTTTGTAAGAAATGGATAGCAGATGGTAGGCCCACCAAGAAGAATGAGGATGCAAGAGCTAGTTCAGCAACAACCTTGGTCCCCGAAACTAATGAAGTTTCGTCAACTGAATATGATCCAAATTTGTGGTACGTTGACAATGGGGCAACTAATCACATAACATCCAGAAAGGAAATATTCAAATCGTTTGAACCTTCTGCTGACCCTCCTACTGTAACCACAGCTAATGGTCACACAGTCGGAGCAATTGGGATGGGAAATTTAGAACTCGAAGCGATAGTGAATGGTGAGCTTTCCCAAATAAATATGACAGATGTTTGGTTAGTTCCTGACATTAAAAAAAAAAAACCTTTTTTCCTTCTACTCCCCTCCTACCTTTTACTCAGGACAAAAATATGAACAGGGTTTTTTGTCATCTACTCAAGTTACGTGCAAGTTAGAAGTCGATGGTAGGTGTGTTGTGATGGGGACAAGGGAATGTTGTGGTGGTCTGTACACGTTAGACATGAAGGCTACGGAATGTAACAAGCGGGACGTGGAAATCAACGTACTTTTGCAAGGAAATTTACTTCAGCATTATCATGAGCGATTAGTACACCAGAATAAAAGGCATGTGAGGTCATTTATTGCAAATGAGATAGGAGTTAATGTCACGTTAGACTCTGAGTTATGTGAAGCATGTGTGTATGGAAAGGCACATCGTCTCAAGTTTGGTAGTAGACCAAGATCAACTAGACTAGGAGAGTTGATTCATTCGGGTGTCCCTTCGAAAGATCATTGTTTGGTTACAAATATTATGAAGTCTTCAAAGATAATTTCAGTAAATTCAGTGTACCTATTAAAAGAAAAATCAGAAGACCCGCAGAAACTCCAGTTGATGCTGAGGGAAGCGAATGTAGTTGGTCACAACATAAAAGAGTTTTAAGTGACAATGGAGGAGAGTACGACAGTGTTACAGTTAGGTCTATTCTTGAGAAAAATGGAATCAAACAGAGATTTACAATGCCTTACACCCCAGAACAAAATGGATGCAGCGAGAGAGAGAACCGTTCTCTTGTTGCAACAGCTAGGACTATGATACATGCACACATGATTCTTGAGTCAAACTTTCTCCTCGGCTGTGGGATGAGATGATCGTATCAGCTGCATACATTTTGAACAGAACAGGACCCACAACAGTGGATGGAAAATCTCCTTACGAACTGTGGATGGGTAAGAAACCAGGAATCAAGTACCTCAGAATCATAGGGAGTAGATGCTTTGCACATGTTTCCAAGCGGCTTAGAAAGAAGTTAAGTAGAAAAGCAGTTCGAGGATTACTTGTTGGGTATGAAAATGATGAAGGATACCGCATTTGGGATGACAAGTCCCACAAGATATAGCACTCCAGGGATGAGGTTTTTAATGAGAAACCCTAGGAACCTGTAGATGAGGAAGAACAAAAAACAACATGAGTCTTGACATCATCTGACCAAATCTATAAGTTTCATTCATATGTAGGCATTTTCGTAGGGTTGGATGGAATAACCCTTTCACTTCAAATAAGTTTTTGATTTTCTTAACTTTGAGAGTCAAAGTCAAATTTTCCTTGTGAATGAAATAGTTCCCTAAGGAGATGGGGTCATTCAGTCTCGAGCATATTTACCATAATGACATATGAGGCGCCAAAACACGTGACTGTGCATTTTCGTAGGGTTGGATGGAATAACCCTTTCACTTCAAATAAGTTTTTGATTTTCTTAACTTTGAGAGTCAAAGTCAAATTTTCCTTGTGAATGAAATAGTTCCCTAAGGAGATGGGGTCATTCAGTCTCGTGCATATTTACCATAATGACATATGAGGCGCCAAAACACGTGACTGCTTGAGTTTAGTCGCTTTAATTAATACTTCGGCTAGGGCTCCCCCCATATTCCAAGCAGAATTGGAGGTGTTCTTTAATCGCATCTGCATTATTGAATGGAGAGGCACAGACGAGTGTGAGGACCTTAATGCTAATTTCTAACCTATCGCCAGTTCTCAACAAATCAATATTCTATGCCGAGAGTGACACCCAGTTACTTTTGTACGAAGGGGGAGGGGCGATTGAGGGAGGATGAATTCGGCTCAAGGCCCTACAACAGTATGAGGATCTCAGTCGCTGCCCAATGCAAATTGAACAGAACATTGGCTGACATATTGGGGTCAACTTCACGCGCCATCTTGGTTTATTATTTCCAATAATAAGCCTATGTGATCGTGTAGCGAAAAAGTTTTATAACCCCCCCTCAAACTTTCTCACTTTACGTTTCAAGGTGCGTAGAATCCAAATTTGAAATGTCCGTCCGCCGTCCGGGCCATAAAAGGCCTAAGAATTTACTTAAAAAACCCGTTCTTTCGCACATAGACTCCATTTTGGGTCTAGTTGGTCCTAACGTTTAACCATCCCGATCGCTTTACTCGCATAGATGCTATGGGCCAAAAACGGGCGAAAAAGTGTCTTTGAGTGCTAGACGTGTTAAACGCACGCCTGGCATGGGGTCACGGTGGGTGGTGAGGGGGGTGAGCGGGGGGTGGAGTGAGAGGAGGCGCCGCGGCACCATGAGGTGGGTACGGCGTTCCTTCGAGGCATGAATATATGTTTTTTTCTAGGTCGTATTTGTGTGTTAATACCAATGCTTTTCCTACGCACATTTAATAACATATCCTCTCGACTTTTCGTACGTACCTAGATAATGATATTATTAAGGCAATGATTATTTGAATAGATAGGAGCTCAAATCGAGAAATATAAACATACGTATATAATTATAGAAGTATAGGTTGTGGCAACTCGAAATAGGACACGCCGAGGAGTCTGGACGGGCCTTATGACGTACGCAAGCCAACTAAAACTACGATCAAACTCAATTGAAAAAATAATAAACCTTTGTGAAATAATTTGCAGCGTTTTTGAATTGTAAGGCTAGATAGTTTATGCTACTATGTAGAGAGTTGTGAATAAGTGTTCGTAGAAATCGTATTTTGTATTATCTTGATGAAAACTAGTCTAAAATCATTAAAAACGTCAATTATTATGATGACAACACCATTCGTAAATGAATTTTATGCAATATTTTCAACAGAGACACAAACTGTGAGCTGCTTGTCTTTGGAATATCTAACCAACTATCACGATTTACAAACTTATTTAGTCATACTGCTAATGAACTCAATCGGAAATAAGCAACGATTCTGTACAATCTGGTGTTTATAGGATTTTTGCACATTACAGGCCTCATGTTAATTAAAATTAATTGGTTCCAGAATGAAAGGTACGATCAGATTTTCAGTTATCTGATCTTGTTGATGAAGAAAACAATAAATTACTCTCATATTTCTACAAATAATGAGTTGTGTTTTACATGGTGGAGTTTATATTATATTACAATAAGCTTTCCAGTTCTAACTGTTAGGACGTCCCTCTGAAGCTATGTCTTACAGGCAAGGCTTCGTTAATACGAGGGACGCCTATTGAAATTGATCCAGGTTGGTAGGGAACAATCATTTTCATTTTTTTCAAATTTCAAACAAAATTTTTTCAACCATTCATGAATTTCATCATGAAAAGGGGTGAATGGAGGGGGTACAGTAATACATTATGATTTTTTAACTAATATCGTCAGATTTTTGTGATTCTTTTTTTGTTCAACTAAGAATTTTTTCTAGTTTTGGGAGGTATATTAGGAGTTTCAGATTTCATTATGGAAGAGGAAGAATGGAAGAGGTAATAGTAATAAATCATGATGTTTTAATTATTCAAGTCAGATTTTCGAGATAATGTTTTTAGTTCGATTATGAATTCGGTCTAGGTTTCAAAAATATGTCAGGAGCTTCTAATTTCATACTGGAAGTTTTATTATTTGAATTTGCTTTCGGTGGAGAAAGTTAATGGGGATGTTCGAGAGAAGTCATGATATCTTTGTTTTTTCTCTTATTTTAACCCTCACCAAAATTATATAAAATCCATTCATAGGGACGTCCGTGTAACGTATGCATTACTTACCAATGATTTCATGTAGTTCTGCGTAGTGGCGATATTGTACTTTTCATACCGTACTTATAATAGTTAGGGCATAAGTCAGTTAGGTATTTTGAAGTGAAAGATCCTTCCATTATTCAAAAGCAATTATCTCAGAACCATTCTTCCAAAGTAACAGAAGAATCGCTCTGCATTTGAGTATTAAGACTATATCTTGTAGATAACACACAGTTTTACAAAAACCATGGGTTCACCTGGATGGGGCAAGAAGTATGATCAGAGGAGCTTAACAATTGAATCAATGAATACCTACTTCATGGCACTTTCTATGTTATTATATTATTTTCTTTATATATACAATTTCATACAATTCTGTCAATACAATTTCAATATAATACAATAAGACAATACAATACAATGTCAATATAAAATACAATTTCATAAAATTCTGTCAATTTCACTTAATAATTTCCAATTAAAATTTTACAATACATTTACAATTGCAGAATACAATTTACAAATACTAAAATAAAATACAATTAATTGATTCATAAACAGTACTGTCTTATTGCAATGCTGCCTCATAAATTCGTTATGCAATAAACTTCTTGTTTAAAGGAAATCTGTGGAAAAAACAAAACAAAATTTAGATTAATTTAAAACTTTGTAGCTCATATATACCGATAAGTTAGTAAAAAGATAATTATTATCAATTACAGTAAGTACTGAGCTACTACATCAAGAGGCCTACAACGGACCAAAATAATCTGAAGGAAATAGTGAAAATTTATACTTACTTTTGAAATGAGAGTGTGCAGTCTTCAGTTTTGCGATTTGTGCAGTTAAACGCGGCACACACTTTAACCAATGTGCATTATCAAAGAAATTTCATGAGTAGATGACAATCTTCATGGCACATAAATAAATCATGTTGACCCCAATATGGCCGACTACAGACCGTACAATTTGCAATGCGACACTAGCGCTACGTGTGAGTCTAGTATATTATTACAATGTATTTGATTCGGCTGTTCCTCATCATGTCTTTTATCATCCTAGAGCATTCCGCACAGCCACATCAGGGATAGATGTACGAGAGTTGGCTCCTATGTTATCATAATCTCACATTCTATATATATGGGTGATATTCTCGAGACTTGCGACACTAGCGCATCCTTACATTGAGGCAAGCGAAATCGAAGTTATTTAACCTTGTTGTCATGGTGACGAGTAAACATATGCGAAAATGCCCCATTTGTAGTCATAGCTGGACAACAACATAACATAGTCTCACCTAGTTCCGAGTCAATATTTTCATTATTTGTAATATGCAAGGTGATAAATTGTACGCAAATTACATCAAGTTATTATCAGGTGTTGACCTCAAACGCTACGAATGCAAGATTTAATCTGTGGGGTAGAGATCCATATGAAATATGTGTTGGGGAGTTGACATACAAGTGTTCTAGATGATCCAGACATCAGCCGCAAAAATAGTGTGGATTACCTATCTAGTTTTAGAACTGTTCTTTGAATCAATTGAAACTAAAAATCTTTAGAGTACTGTGAAAGTGGTCTTGTGAAAGGATGTGTTATGAGAGCTCTGTTAGGCGGGAATAGCAAGTTGTATCACATGTGGAAAGGTAAGTACCTAGAGGTAAGGTATAACTACATACTTTCCGTATATTATTACTAGTTCATGTAGGTACTTCATTGATCAAAACGAAAGTAGGTACCTAATTACTTTTTTTGTCCATAAAATTTGCGTAACTGCAAAACTCGCGCAATAACTGCACTGCCAATGCCGTCTTTATGAAATCATACCTTCAGAGGAATGCATTTCAAGGTTTTTTCCTTGCAGCTGGTTTTTAATTCATGTTGCATATTCCCTGATTCGATATCTGACAAACTTGCCAATCAGCGGTTGTATTCGTCGGCAAAGCAACGACCCACCTACTTTGTTTAGGCACTTTAAACCAACAGCAAATCTGGTAGGACGTACGTAACTACCTAAGTAGTTTCGTTTCTTGGTGTAGCAACAACCTGCCTTGTTTATTTTGACAAACTATCAAATCTCTCCTTTTATTCATTCAATATAACAAGTAAAGCTTCCTCAGTTAAGCATAGTACTACGAACTTATAATAAAACGCTGATGAAGCTACCTGAGCAATGGCTAGGTACCTACACAGCAGTACAGACATCTGAGGAATTTTCAATAATCTTTTCTTTAGTATTTTTCAGGTTAATTATTCTCAAAGCCTAAACGAATGAAGTTCTTTAGTTTTCTGACACTAATTAACTACTATAGTTAGTAGGCTCCTAGTCCAAATAAAAACTCGTTCACGTTAGATTGGTATTGTTGACAGCAATCTACAATCAATTATTGCGCCGGCAGGCACGATTATTATAACATTTAGTCGAATTGAAATTTTGTGTTGCTACAATATTATACTTTTTCAAAACAAAACTGTTGAAAAATGGCCTTATAACTACGAATTATGTTGACGTGAGACGGCAAACTTCTTGTGAGAAATAGGTTGGTTGAGTAGCGATTCATTGACGTAGGGCGGTATCATGGCCGACTATGGCTGAAACGCGAACCTACTCCAGGCGTGACGTCACGAGAATATGGGCCATAGGTAGCATAGCCATATCATCATAGTTGTTGATGTTAGGTCTTTGTTTGTAACAGAGTTTACATGAGGATTGCATTTGAAGTAGATCATAATATTAATAGCATTGTAATTTAATGAAATTATGAATTAAAATGGGGTGGTCACAACTTCTGTCCCCTCCTCTACCCCCCCCCCCCCCCCACCAGAAGAAAATTTTCATTTCTGTATATTAGAGAAGGTGTATATCCTCATAGTGGGCTATTTCAAGACGAGCGTTAACCTGTTACCTGAAGTGGAGCATGTTGGCTCATCCATAGCAGGGAGCCGAAGGCGTGGATGTGGTGACATGGCTGCAGAAGGAGAGTCAGAAGCGTCTAGCACTTCCTAGATGGTCACTCCTGGATCTGCAAAGATATTTTCATTTAATATCAACAAACGGAAGACAGTCAAGGTGACAGAGTACCTGTTTATCAAGATAATAGGATGACCTGAACGACTGAAGTTTCGTAGCGCATTTTTGTAGAAAATGACGCTATTGCAATGGCTCGGAAAATTTTAAAACCCAAATTTTTGAAAAATTTCTTCATTGAAATCCGTTTTGAGGCATTCTGAAACGAATCCTAAAGTTTAACGCTTTTTCATTTGTGTGTGTGTCATTCCAGACGATTACTCTTCTTAGGATTGAGATAAAAATTCCATCCTTGTGCCAAAAAATCAAGCTTTACAAAAGAAAGGATGAGTTCGTTGGCCAGCACTTTTTGAGCACATCAAATTGGTCAAATTTTACAAAATTTACTTTAAAAAATCACTGAAAATGGCTAAAAATCGTTGAAGATATTTTTTGGCAGAATATTGCTCAAATAGAGTTTATTACTATAAAATAGAACATTCAAAAATGTATGTACAAGTAGTGTTGCCAGACTCCTCCCGACGGAAAGAGGGACAGGCTATCATAAAAAAAGTCCAGTCATGCAGCATGACCCCATGAGCGAATTTTTGAATAAATCTTCGACATTTCAGTCGCTATTGTTCGTGTAGAGAAATTTTAGTTTATGATTTTGATAGACAAACATGGAATCAAATTACCTATTAAAAATAATTAGGAGGTACTCATACTTTATTATTATTAAACTAATCTTGTATATTTAAAGACAAATGTAGGTAAATATTCATAGATTTCGATGTCCAATGTGGTCAGTATTGAAGGCAGTTGAAATCTTAACACTATACTATCATAACATCATCAAATCTTGACATAAAATAAAATAACATACCGACGTCATATGAAAGAAACGTATTTCCACAGCCAATCGATGATGAGGTTTATATTACGAGAGATATAAAGTCAGTTGCATTCGAATCTAGTATCCCAAACTGTAGTCTCTGTTTCGAACAAATATTACCGATTTTTACAACTGGCGAACGGCATTATTTCGATTTTTGACTGATTTTTCAACTTTGAAATTTTTGAAAACTTGATACATATTCTTATAGGAAATTTTACGCTGATTCCGAATATACCACATGTTAGTATGCTGAAAAAATTATTTCGCACAACAAATCGCAAAAAACAGGCTATTTTGAAATTTTTGACTACATTTTGAAAATTTTCAACCCGAAGATGTAATCCGATCATGCTGGCCAACGAACTTGAACTTTCGTTTTGTGTCCTTGACATTTTAAAATTTGTTTGAAGTTTCTAGCACAATTCTACGGACAGTTATCGTCTGGAATGACACATACATACATACATACATACATACATACATACATACATACATATATACATACATACATAAAAAAATGCGTTAAACTTCAGAATATGATTCAGAATAGCCTGAAACGGATTTCTGCATAAATTTTTTTCAAAAATTCACATTCTACAAATTTTGAGGCGAGAGCAATAGCTTAATTTTCTTCAAAAATTCGCTAAAAGGGGTCTAAGAGGAAGGTACATGTTGTTTCCAAAAGGGGTATTTTCGAGGGTACATATTTTCAGGCATATTACATAATTTCAACCTACACAAGGTGATTTGCCAGGATACTCCAATAAATGAATTGGCTGTCTCTGTCTAATACTCCCATACCAGCCCTTGATTGCCAACGCAGATTTCATGAATAGGTACTATGCCAGTCAGGGACCATCACTTCGCTTTTCGATCTTTTAGCGAATTTTGAAGAAAATTAAGCTATTGCTCTCGCCTCAAAATTTGTAGAATGTGAATTTTTGAAAAGAATTTATGCAGAAATCCGTTTCAGGCTATTCTGAATCATATTCTGAAGTTTAACGCATTTTTTTATGTATGTATGTATGTATGTATGTATATATGTATGTACTCGTATATCTGTATGTATGTGTCATGCCAGACGATAACTGTCCGTAGAATTGTGCTAGAAACTTCAAACAAATTTTAAAATGTTAAGGACACAAAACGAAAGTTCAAGTTCGTTGGCCAGCATGATCGGATTACATCTTCGGGTTGAAATTTTCAAAAACGTTATCAAAAATTTCAAAATAGCCTGTTTTTTTTGGATTTGTTGTGCGAAATAATTTTTTCAGCATACTAACATGTGGTATATCGGAATCAGCGTAACATTTCCTATAAGGATATGTATCTAGTTTTCAAAAATTTCAAAGTGAAAAATCAGTCAAAAATCGAAATAATGCCGTTCGCTAGTTGTAAAAATCGGTAATATTTGCATGAAACATTGTCCAAATTCAGATTGAACTACTCTTATGGAAGTATCTGTAAAACCAATTTTAGAACCATGCTGTTTAAAACGTAGGTAGTAGGTGCTTAAAAAAAAAAAAAAAAAAAAAAATGTAATCACAACTGATGAGTTTACTCTGTGCATGTGTT